>JAJTUV010001058.1:0-600000 GCA_021653895.1 Mastomys natalensis
GGCAAACATAAAAGCATTCTGATTAGTTCTGTTTCATTTTATTCTATTTTCCTTTTTTGAAAAGATATTTTCCCTACATAATATATTCTTTATATCATTTCCCCTCCCCTTACTTCTTCCAGGTCCTCCTAGCACCTCTCCATCTACCACTGCTTATTGGGTTTCTCATTAAAAAAAGAATATTGCTGGGCGGTGCTGGTGCACGACTTTAATCCCAGCACTTGGGAGGCAGAGACAGGCAGATTTCTGAGTTTGAGGCCAGCTTTGTCTACAGAGTGAGTTCCAGGACAGCTAGGGCTACACAGAGAAACCCTGTCTCGAAAAACCAAAAAAGAAAGAAAGAAAGAAGAAAGAAAGAAAGAAAGAAAGAAAGAAAGAAAGAAAAGAATATGTACAAGGGATCATAATAATATAATATTATAATATATTATGATTAATATAATGAATACAATAAAACAAAAACTAACACATCAGAATTGAGTAAACAAAAGTAAAAGATCCAAGAGAAAAACCAAGAAACAGAGACCTAATCTTTCTCACAATCGGGACTTCCATAAAAAACACTATGTCATAAACCATAATATATATGCAAAAAAGTTTGTAGGGTAAAAAGAACAAAAATATAAATAAATTAAAATTGATAAGATTGCAAATTTTAAAAAGGAAGAACTCTGACATGACATTATGAAACCACCAAAGATTCTTTGAGTTCACCTTTTGGTGGTCATCTATTGCTGTGCATACAGTCTACCCTTAAGAGTAGTTTGTTTCAACAATGACACTCCCTTTGAGAAAATTAATTTGTCATTCACAAGTGGTTATCAAATGCAGATTGCTTCTTGAATAGGAATGGTGGTGTGTGTAAACTTCTTCTTAGTCCTATATCCGTAACTGGTGGAGACCTGTGGAGACTGTATGCTGTCTCTGTCTCTGTG
Source organism: Mastomys natalensis (assembly GCA_021653895.1). Taxonomy (NCBI): domain Eukaryota; kingdom Metazoa; phylum Chordata; class Mammalia; order Rodentia; family Muridae; genus Mastomys; species Mastomys natalensis. The sequence continues at coordinate 936 of JAJTUV010001058.1, forward strand.
CCTTCATGTGTCTTTTGACCATGTTTATTTAGAGGTTCTGGTTTTCTGGATGTTCTACATTTTTCTGGCATTACACTCTTTCTTCCTCCTTCTCTGTGAAATTCCCTGATTCCTGACTTTATTTGATGGAGACATTCCTTTTAGTGTCAAGTTTTCTAAGCTCTCTCCCTCTCTGTTTCTGTTTTTGGTGATGGCTGAGCAAGTCACTGAATTGCTTTCCTGGAGAGTGCTAGTTTTATTTTAATAACAGCATTTATTTCAATCATAAAACATTAGTAACAAGCAGGATAAAAATGACTTGTCAGGCATAAGGGAAAGCTTGAAATCTTTCTGGAGAAGTTCTTAATGAACCATGATCTCATGATTTTAAATGGCTTTGAGAATAAATAATGGTTAGTGAGCTAGGCAATACAGCATAGTATTCTTTCCTCTTGGAGATCATGAGAGTGAGACAGGCATGCCTGATTGAGATACCATAAGACTGTGTAATTTCAACTAGAGTATCCATAGTATTTATGGTCAAAGCATGTGCTAGGTCTCTCCAATAATGTTCAAGTAGTGTGCTGAATGATAATTTAGCCTCTTCATTCTTGAATTTATAAATGTATTGCTTTGTGAAATGAAAGGCTTATAGTTAGTTGGTTTTGTTCTTTGTGATTGTCACTATTTTGAGGTGAAAATACTATCTATATTATCTGCTCTATCTTATCTCTATATATCTAATCTATCTATATCTATATCTATCTCTCTATATATATCTAATCTATCTCCCTCTATCTCTCTATCTCTCTCTCTATCTCTCTATCTCTATCTCTATCTCTTATCTCTATCTCTATCTCTATCTCTATCTCTATCTCTATCTCTATCTCTATATACCAGGCCTATATCTGGTCATCAAGAAAACAGGCAACAGGTTAAACTAGAGATGATGCAAGGTGACAATGACAAAGAAGATTAGAAGTTTGTGGTCAAAATAATTGAACAAGAGAAGCCTTGAGAAAAGTCAAAAGAAGCAAGGAATAGCTCAGACCTTGAAGTTTGTAGAAGACACTTTTGTAGAAAATCACCTTGTGAAACATATTTCAGACTTCTGATATTAATATTATTGGGCACAAAGTACATGTCAAATACTCATTACTCACAGTTTGTAAAAGTTGTCCCAACTGCAATAGTAATTTTATAAATTGTATTTTAGATTCTGGTTGGGAGTTTATCAGATGAAAGAACTGATATATTCAAATTAAACAAATGATAAAAATTAAAAACAATAACAGGAAACACTAAAAATCTGTAGAAAATATATTTCTGTGTAGGAAGATTAAAGATCATAGTTTTAGTGTGTCCAGTTAATAAGGATATATGAGCAAGTGGCATCAGAATTCAGTAGCATGCATGGGAAGAGATTGCAATCTAAATCAGGAAGACAAGATTTACCACAGTCCCTTCTAATATCATATCACTAAATGAGCTAAGGCTAGCTCATTAGGCCACACCTCTGTGAAGCCCCTTCACTGTAGAAAGAATCAGTCTACTAACAAATGAACTTTTGGATTTGTAGGTTGTGGAACACATCCAATCTATAACAATCACAAATTATGTTTCCATTTATTTATTATTATGATGATGCTGAGAGAAATGCTTATTTAATTCTTATCTTTATAATTTCTCCATACATTCATCAGGTCTTATTCAAATTGTTATTGCTGGAATAATTTTTAATAAAGCAGTTTATTAAACATATCCTATCAGTTGATTTTTTTCTTTGTGATTATCAATATGATGGAAACAGTTTGCAAGAGGTTATTTACCATCACTACTTTTCCACCTTCACAATTCATAATCATTAATGATTTGTTTTAGTTAAGTAACTTAATGTAGCCTATTACTGGCAAACTTAAGAATAATGTTTCACAAACATAACAAAAAATGCAGTTAACAGACAGGTGGAACATAAAAATTGTGACACTTAGTCTATTATCATCATCTTAAGGTATGTAAAAACTGCATGTGTTAAACTTTCATAGGGCTTGTAGCACAATAGATTTGTTTATATCAGCATCATATGAAATACCTGAGCACTGCAAAAGATAACTATTTCTCTTAAAAATTTTGTCATTGACTATATGGCTAGTGTGGTGTTTGTGTGTGTGTGTGTGTTGTGTGTGTGTGTGTGTTGTGTGTGTTGTAACTGTGCTTGTATGAATATATTTGTGAGTATAAGTATATATGTATGTGGTGTATGTGTGTGTATACTTGTCAAAATTAGAGTTTGTATGTATGAATTTGTGTGTGTATATTTGGGTGCATGTTTCAATGTTTGTATGCATGTGTAAGTATGGGTGTGTATGTGATTATGAGTGCTTAACCCCTGTGGTTAAATAAGAGAATACTGAAACAAGCGGAGGAGGAGGGTGACCCTGTAGGAGAACCAGCAGTTTCAATTAATCTTGCCACATTGTTGTGGTAATTATTTAAAAAGTGGGGCTACACAGGCCATCTAAGCTACAGCGGCTCTGCCTAGCCCAGATTTCTTGGCTGGAGGACATGTGCGTGCTGCAACTAGAAATGGCCAACTAGTAACACCAGCCCTGCCACCCACAAGACATCAGCGTGGGAGATGGCCCAATCTCCCACACTGTCTCTGTAAGGCTGGGCATTGCCCAGGCCATCCCACCATCCACGTGGGCTCAGTAGAAAGATGAAACTCTAATGCTTAAAGATTAATCAAAGGCTTATATATTTGATAATGATCAGTAACAAGATACCCATACAATCAGAAGTATAACCCAACACCCAACCTAGATATACCTAGATATACCAACTACCTATGACTGCTACAGACACATGAACATCTGCCTCCATCTCCTCTCTCTTTCATTCTCTCTCCTGTCTCCTAGCTCCTCCTCTTCCTTTTCCTCCTCTCCTCCTTACTCCTCCTCTTCCTCTTCCTCTCCTAACTCCTCCCACCTTAGTTCATCCTACACCACATAATTGTTCTTGTTTGGAAGAACTACAAGGATAAAAGTGGAGAAGTGCCTGAGGAAAAGAAGGCCCAGCTACAGGCCCAAAGTAGCTCAAAGGGAGGTCCCAAGGCCTGGCAGTATTACTGAGGCTATGGAATGCTCACAAAAAGGGACCTATCAGGACTGTCTTCCAGAAGATCCAACAAGCAACTGAAAGACTCAGATGCAGATATTTGTAACCAAACAATGGACAGAAGCTGCTGACCCCTGTAGTTGAATTAGGGAAAGGCTGAAAGAAGCTGAGGAGGAGGGCAACCCTGTAGGAGGACCAGCTGTTTCAACTAATCTGGACCCCCAAGATCTCTCAAACACTGCATCACTAAAAAGGCATCATACATCAGCTGATATGAGGCCCGCAACACATATGAAGCAGAGGACTGCTGGGTCTGTGTTCAATTAGAGATGATGCACCTAACCTTAAGAGACTGGACGCCCCAGAGAGTTTAGAGGTGAGGTGGGATGGGTGGTGGGGACAGCCTCCTGGAGACAAGGGGTGGGTTGGAGGTATGGGATGTAGAACAATTGGAGGGTGGATGAGGTGGGGAATAAAATCTGGAATTTAAGAAAATAAATAGAAATTTAAAAATATTAGTATATGTGTACATGTGTGTCTTTACCACATTTCAAACATCTGTGTCTTGTGGTATATATTTTGCTCTTTGTCTTATTTTCTTGTTTTATAATATTCCAGTTTATTGTATTAGAATTTTCTTATTATACTTCATGTCCATATTATTCCTTAGATGTCTGTTGTTATCTTAAAGAGAGAAAGAGGAGTACATATCTGCAAGGGAAAGGATAAAGGACAGAACCTGGAGTAGGGGAAAGAAATAGTAACTAGAATATACTATATAAATATATGGTTTCCATAAAAGAATTAGACATAAAATCAAATTCTTGATAGAGAAAAACATTTAAAAACATATTGTGAATATCATCATTTTCCTATTACTATTTTACTACCATTAGCTCTAAAATAAACATATAATATTTGTAGCAAAAAATGTAAATAAAGGTTTACTTATAAGAGAATGGATCACTGGGGGGTGTTTGTTCAGCTAATATACAGTCATTATAGTAAATCTTCCAAAATACATTCATATTATACCTCTAGCCATCTCTGTTTCCCTTATGCGAATATAATTTACATCATACATTTTGTATATATGTCATGCTCATGGTTTGCTTTCTATCACTAAACTAGCTAGATGTTTTTACTTTTCTGTACTTTGTCATTTTTTAATTTAAGTAGAGAATCTTGATATTATTTTCTGGGGAATGTAATTTAGATTTGAAGATGACTTTGAAGTATAATCTATTAAGTCTCACATGCCATCATTTTAAATATAGGTCTGTTTTATAAAATGATGACTTTACCATAGCTCCCTGAGAACTTCTTAATGTTTATGTTTAAAGTGGAGAAGGATATTCGTTTAGATCCTATTTTTTTACATCTTTGAAGAGTTGTAATTACCCTAATTATCTGCTCCAGTGGAATGGTGAAATGTTTTAATACTCTACTTTATCTCCTGAGGAATGTACTTAGTGTCTAAGAAGTTGCCATCTGTTTTTATTTGAAAACTCTACATAGGCTCAAAATCCACTTGTGTGTTCATTGCTGGTAACTTCATTCATCAAGGACTTCTACTTTCAAGGGTAGATGCTCTGCAAGCATCAGTAGGAAATATAAAACTGAGAATTATGTGCAGAAAGTCACCCAATTTTGTGGACTTCTTTTCCTTATTGTCCTAGAGAATACATTCTCTTAATTCTTTCAACTCTCTCCTTCTCACTAATGGATTTTCCATAATAGTCATTATTCCACAATTGTTTCTGTAATCTTCCTTAATTCCTTCCAGACCTCTTTACTAAGATAATGTGTTTTTGCAAAGGATTATGCAGATACTGGATACTGGAGAAAAGAAATTTCAAAATTCCAAGCAGAAAGAGAGAGAGGGAAAGAGACAGAGACAGACATAGAGACAGAAAGAGAGAGACCAAATGTCACAATGGCATTACCTGTGTATAAATGTGAGCACATCTATATTCAAATTAGAGCTATACAGAAAAATACTATAAGTACTCATTCCTGTCCTTTATGGTATTAAAACATTGTGTACTTACTGATATTTTAAATAAAGGTTAAAAATGGCTTTGAAAAATATCATTGTGCATTAGTTATTTATAAGCATTACAAATCCATTTGCGAAGCAAATTAAGCCCCAGGGGTAAACAAAGAAACAAAGAAATAAAACAACAACAGTAAAAAAAAAAAAAAAAAAAAAAAAAAATCCATGAGAATGAGTTTGTACCTGATCTTTGTGCTTAGGTGACAAAGATCCTGAGATTAGATAGCTAGAAACATAGGGTTAAAAAAATACTACTGTTCTAAATAAAAATTATGTAAATAAAATGGCTCCTAATGACAGACATTCTGCTATACTCAGATATCAGTGCCTTTTTCATTAGAAAAGATTCCTATTGGCAGCAGAGAGAGAGAGAGAGAGAGAGAGAGAGAGAGAGAGAGAGAGAGAGAAGGGCATAGAAAGATATTATACAGATACAGAAAGTAAGAAACAAGACCTTGGAGTAGTTATCCCTAAATGTGATATCTGAATCACATCCTTCGCCTAATGACTCAGGAAGATCTACACAAGCGGAAGCAGAAAGTCTATAAGCCAGAGCAGATAGAAAACACCAAGAAAACCAGTCTCTCTATTACATGACCAAAGCTCATAGGAACTCACAGAGACTGAAGACCTGCAATGGTCTGTAGCAGGTCCTTTGCATATAGGTTATGGCTCTCAGATCAGTGTTTTTATGGGATTCCTGGCATGTACAAATGATAGGATGTCTAAATTTTGTTCCTTCTCTTGGACTCTTTTCCTCACATTTGTTTGTCTTGTTTATCTATATTATGTTAGTTTTTGCACTATCTAATTATAGTATATATTATATTATCTTTATTATATTATTATCAATTAGATGCCTATATATTTTCTAGTGAGAGACAAAAAGGGAGTGGATTCCAGAAAGGAGAGACATTGGAAAGAGTAAGTGGGACAAAAAACCACAATTAGAATATATTTTGTAAAAAACATATTTTCAAAAAAATAAAATCATATTTATCCAATAATTTGTTTTTAGGTTTTAGAAACAAATGGATGCTTGAATAGTGTTACTTAGATCTCTCACCCAAACATGGGTTTTAATATGAGGTCAGTTTTCAGAATATCCAAATGAAATATTTGAATAGCAGCTATAGCTTTCAGGTAAAAATATTTTTAAAAGACCACAATTTTAAATGTTAATATTAGTGATATGGTATATGATCCTGCTAGCTAAAGCATAAGGAAACAAAACTGTGACCATCTGTCTAACCTATGAGAACACCTTTATTCATAATAATTTTCCAGGATTTTCTTAATTCACTGGGGAGGAAAGAAAGAAATATTCTAAAATGGAAAGTTGAAAATTAAACTAGCACTAATATTCTATTTCTTAACTATTTGCTTCACACTCCAGTAAAAGAAAACAAAATGAATGTTTTAGTGGATATTTTTTTAAAATACAATTACTGCTAGTAAATTTTTACAGCTATTTCATACAATATTTGAATACATTTAATTTTTGTTTGTCCACAGATAATCCTAATTAATCCTGATATCATATTATATATAATATTACATTATATTTTTATAATAAATGTGTATTTTACATTGAAAAAATGGACTTCAAAATACAATATTTGTACACTACCATTTATTATGTGACAGGCACAATTCTACATACTATGATGTTAAGATAAAGAATACTGGGAGAGTAGATCTAAGGGAAATTGTAATCAGGATATATTATATTAGAAAAAAAACTATTTTCCATAAAAGGAAAAGAGAAAACTCTCAGACCTGGAAAGTCTAGTTTCAAGTGAGTTAGAACATTATACAAAGACACTTGGTGCCAACCTGACAAGAAGAGATTAATCCTTGATCGTAAATTTCAGAAGACCACTGGCCACACAAACTATCCTCTGGCATCCACCCATCCTGTGCATGAATGCAACACCCCTATCTCCCAAATAGTAATAAATAAAATGCCATTTAAAATCTGATAAAATGATAAGATCAGCAATGTGTCTTAGAGATGGCCTTTGTAGGTGCCTACAGATGTGATGTCTTCTAAGAGTCAGCTTGTTTATCTATTGGTTCCCTTGTTATTCAATGAATAGGCTAATCAAAATTGTGGTGGAGATCAATTGAAGAAGATAACTGTTATCAGCCTCTGACGTTGATACATATGAAACTGTAAGCACTAAGCAGATGGACACATATACACAGATTTACACAACAACATACATACACGCACATAGAAAACATAACATGAGACAGAGAAAAATTGACTCTAGTTTCAATCAATTATGACTTTTTTAAAATTAATTTGGATATTCGAAATATTGGTCACTCATTATTATATTATTGCTCTGAGCTCTCCTCATTTTGTTTTATGTGTTTGTTCCTGTATGATGAACAAATGTGTTTTAGTTAGGATTTTTTTGCTGTGAAGAGACACCATGACCATAGCAACTCCTATAAAGAAAACACTTAATTGAAGCTTGCTTACTGTTCAGAGGTTTAACCCATCATCATTATAGAAGGAACCCTAGTGGCACCGAGGCAGACATGGTGCTGTGTTGGTAGCTGAACGTTCTACTTCCAGATTTGTAGGGAGCAGAAAAAGACAGGGACACACTGGCAAGGCTTAAGCATCTAACAATCTTCCTATAACACCATACACCTACTTCAACAACACCACACCTCCTAATAATGGTATTACTTACCAGCCTATGGGGCTATTTTTATTCAAATCATCACAACATGGGAAGCATATTTTTAAAAGGTTCTAGTTTTTACATTGGTACATTAGAAAGTTTATATGATGATGTGTCATTTGCATATACCTTATTATAGTGTTTCTAAGTATCTTAACCAGGTTCTAAAAAGGAGAGCATGAATCAGGAGATCTCATGTTTAAGAAGAGTATATCGTTATAATACAATTCAATAATTTAGGAAATATAAATATGAGATAAATAATGATTAGTTTTAAAAATGATATATATTCAATGCAGTTTTCCAATCAATTAAATAAAAAGGTTAACATATCACCATGAAATAATATTTGGTCATATTCTTTCCCCTCTCTCATCTACTTCCAGGTCAAAGTACCTGCATAGTCACATGGCTTCATAATGTTTTTTCTCTCTTAAAGAAAAATACAAATAAAGATAAAAATAAACCAAAGAAACAACACGACAGTAAAATATGGAGTCCAGTTTGTGTTGATCAACTACTCAGATGATGAGACTTGCTGTAGAGTGTTATTGATACAGCTATTGTACTATCTCTACAGAAGAAAACTGATTTTCTTTCTCCTAGAAGCATAAATTACACAAAGCCTCTTGTTTAGGTCTCTTCTTTGTGCCTATTCTCCATTAACAATACTGGGACTTTGTCTAAATTGAAGTTGTGTAGGTCAAGTACATACTATCATAGTCTCAATGAACTTATGTGTGCATCAGCACTTTTGGTCTGAAAGCTGTTTCCTTGGAATCATCTCCCACCTCTATCTCTTAGAATCTTTTTTCTTTCTACCTACCCTAAGGCTTGATGGGGCAAGTGTGATGAAAGCATTCTTCTATTGCTGAGTGCTCTGAAGTCTCTCATTACCATATGTCGTGCAGTTGACTGCTCAGACTCATGAAGTTGTTGTTGAATTCTGTTAAGTTTAAGTCTACAGAACAAACTTCTGAGTGATTTACTTATTAAAAAGTACAGTAATATATTACCACTTATCCTTTTCTTGATGTGTTCTTTCAGCAGAATAATAATGGTAATTTTTTTTCCAAAGGACAATGGCATATCTTGTCTTATGTTCTTGGTCTTATTAACAGTGTTAATATGTCTCTCTCATAGAGCAAGCCTGAAAAAAAACCAAAGCAAACATTAGTTGGTTACTCACATGATATTCAGACTACTATTTCCCAGTGGATAGAGTTTGTAGGCAATTTTCTATTGTAACTCTCATGACTATCTAATGGTAACATTGATAATTATTTTTCTTATTCAATACTGTGAACACTAGACAGTATTTTTGAATCTTATTGTTGAGAACTAGCTCAGTTTCTAAATGTTTGATAGCATAAGTATACACTGTCTTCTTTAGGGTCTCACTAAGTTGTGAAGTATAAAAACACCCCAGGAATACTATATAATATTTGAAGATGGGCTATGTTAGAGAAGGAAAATAAATTTTGAAGACTTCCAATCAGATTGGCTAGTTAGTGTTTCACTCTGTACAATTTTTTTTATTTGAAAAAAGTTATCAAAATTATTCTTGGTCTTGAGCAAGATATACTTGTAACACTACATTACATTAATTTCAATAACATAACTGCAGTCTTAACTCAATTCAGTAACACCTACATGAGGAAGTAGATATGAGAAGCCAACACTACATGAGGACTTGAAGGAGTGGAAAAGAATCCAGCATCACAGAACCTGACAGTAACCTCTGGATGTTTCCTAAATATAGCCTTTGATTTCTACTTTTAAACTCAAAAATTACTCAGTTGTATACATGGATGGGTCACGAACCAGCTTAAGATAGATCTCATGATTTTGAATTGCAGTTCATAATTAGGAAAGGGAATAAAAAGGTTAGGCAGAAGAGAGAAGGTCACTTCTTTGTGGGTTTTTTAACTTCCTCATATTTTTTTGTGTGTTTTATGTTTTGTTTTAATATTTTCTATTTTTTTTAATTTGTGTAGTATTTTTATTGGTAACTTTTAAAAATGTTAACCAAAAGTTGTATAAGTTTGATTACACTTAATAACAAGATGCCCATACAATCAGAAGTGTAACTCAATACCCAATCTAGATATACCAACTATCTTTGACTGCAGAGACACACGAACATCTGTCTCCATGTTCCCCTCCCCCCTCTTTGTTTCCTAGTTCCTCCTCTTCCTCTCCTTTTTTTTTCCTTTTTCTTTTTTTTTTTATTGGAAATTTTTTATTGGAATTTTTTTTTTTTACATTTCAGATGTTCTCTCCTTACCCCATTTCCCCCCTCTCTCCCAGGAACTCACTATCCCTTCCACCCTCCTCCTGCCTCCACGTTGGTATACCCCCACCCAACCTCCCCTGTACCTCACCTCCTCACCCTCGAGTATCCCCCCCCACGACATCCAGCCTTCATGGACCAAGGATCTCTTCTCCCACTTATATATAGCTCCCTTGCATATATAGCTGAAGCCATGGGTCCCTCCCTAAGCACTCCCAGGCTGGTGGTTTAGACCCTGGGGGCTCTGGTTGGTTGGGATTGTTGCTTTCCTCATGGTGTCTCAAATCCTCTCAACTCCTTCAGCCTTCACTCTATCTTCTCCATTGGGAACCCCATGCTCAGTTTAATGGTTAGCTGTGAGCATCTGCCTCTGAGTATGTCAGACTCTTGCAGACCTCTAAGGAGACAGCTATATCAGGCTCCTGTCAGCATGTACATCCTGACATCCACATCAACCTCTACCTTTGGTGACTGCACATAGGATGGATATCCAGGTGGAATGGTCTGTAGACGGTCCCTCCTTCAGTTTCTGTCCTGCACTGTGTCTCCATATTTGCACCCTTGAGTATTTTGTTACTCCTTCTAAGAAGGACTGAAGCCTCCCCTGTTTGGTCATCATTCTTCATGAGCTTTATGTGGTCTGTGAGTTGAATCTTGGGTATTTCAGGCTTCTGGGCTAAAATCCAATAATCAGTGAGTGAATACCATGTATGTTCTTTTGTGATTGGGTTACTTCACTCAGGATGATATTTTCTAGTTCCATCCATTTATATAAGAATTTATCAAATTCATTGTTTTTAATAGCTGAGTAATATTCCATTGTATAAATGTACCACACTTTTTGTATCCAGTCTTCCTCTCCTTACTCCTCCCACCTTAGCTCCTCCTACATATCACCCTTCCTGTTAAGATTAAACTTTTCTCTCCAAATACAATTAGAGCATAACTATACCAATTTGTATCAGTAAGGTATAATAAGATAGACCTAATACTCAGTCCATCATTTTGACTAACCAGAAGACTTAGTCTGAATGTGGCTTTTTTTTTTTTTTTTTTTTGGCTTTAGAATGAATGTCTGCTCAAAACCATCCTCTCAAGTCTTTTCTCTCAAAGTAAATAGCTGGGATTGGTTATGAGACTAGAAGTCTTCAACCCCGTCAGAAATCCAGAATGTCTGAATTAATTGAAATTATGGGAAACACAAAGCTTAGCTTCTAAAACTTAGCCAATTTATAGAGACCACTGAACACCTGAATAGTCCCTATACTACAAAATGTTGGAGCATCCAATCTTCAGCCTCTGGTCCAGGATCATAATTAGGAATGGGAACTAAAAAGGTTAGGCAGAAGAGAGTAAGGTCACATCTTTGTGGGTTTTTTAACTTCCTCATAAATTATATGATCACATAGTGATCAAGATATCTAGCACTAAGAATTCTATTCAATAAATCAAAAAATTATAAAATGGAAGTCTTATAAGAAGGGCTAGGTAGAGCTTTCATGTTTGTGATACAGATAATCTCTGTTGTAATCAAAGTCAGCCACTGTAGCAATGAAGTATAGATGGAATGAATAAGTATAGTTTTTGCTAATAAGTCTTACTATAAAAATCATAGACCTAATTTCAATCATAGACCATTGCTTAAAAATTCTTGAGGTAAAATATTGAATAGATCTAAGTCCAATTTGTCAGCATATTATTCACTTATAACCCTCAATTTCAAAGTAAAATTTAGCATAAATCAAACTGCATAATCAAATTGATATTGAATGAATAAATCATGTCCAAATCACTCTACTGTTAATTAGCAGCAAGTGGATTGATTAATGATACATTTCTGGAGTGTCATGCAAGCACTCAGATATCTAATGATTAGCTACTTCCTGCCAAAGAACCTGTTGTCACATTACTGGTGCTAGCCAACTCAGGTCAGTACAGATCATCTCCTAAAGTCAATCCTTGAAATAATAAAAGCTCTTATTGGATTTTCCCAATAATAGAAAGTGGATGCAGAAGTTTCTAGTGTCCAAGGGAATGTGCAAAATATGTTTCTTCACAGATGCTAATAAGAAGCTTCAGAGTATCAGATAGATCTCATTTGTTTTATAATTTTATGGTAATAAACAAATTCTTACACATTTCTTAAAGATTTTATACACTGTTTATATCTAATGTAAATCATTAGGCAGAGTTCAAAGTAAATGTGTGTACTATGATTAAGTATTCAACATTTAATATTTTGTTTGAATATACAGTGAATATCTAACCATATATGAGCTATGAGGGCAAAATATGTTCACTTTTATGAAGGTGTGATTCTTATATAAGTATTATTTACAATCTTGTTTTCACACAGATGTTAATTAGATCTTCTGATTTTGAGGACCTACAAAATTTGTATTTTAGATTATCTCATATGGTATAATTTGTCCCTAAAATATTAATATTTAAATCAAGGTAAATTTAACTTTTGTGGAGAAATGGATATCTTTGTACAATTATTATGGATGTTATCGAGCCAGGATATAATAGAAATATTCTTGGTGTATTCTAAACACTAAGAATTCTAACACTAAGGATTCTAGAATACTGGAACTCCCAGAAGTATCAGTAGGTTGATGGTTATCAAAACTAAAGTGAGAAAAGGAAAACTAATGGTTCATGGATATAATATCTTCCAGTAGCTATTTTCTTTTTAGATCTATTTTATAACAAGGTAAATACAATCTATAGCAACATACTGTGCAGTGCAATGTTATAAAGATAGCCACTTCAAATTTTCTCATTATAGAAGGATGTTTAAGGTGTGGTAATATAAATGGACTTTATTTAATTATTCTACATTGTATTAATATATATAATATATGTTGTTTCATCCTATATGTGTTTATGGCTAGAAAATATTAAGTTACAATAAAATAAAATTCCAAAATATTTATTGTTTTGTTGGGATACTATATTTTCATAATTGGAATGAAATTTTCTTTCATTATGAATACCAAAAATCAGACCTGGAATTCTTACTTTACATACTTAATTTCAGCACTCCAGAAACTCATGCAACTGAATTTCCATGCCTTCAAGGGGAATATAGATATATAAGGAGTTGGAAACTAATCTAGTATTCATATTAAGACTTTATCAGAAAATGAAAAAAAATTAGTCAATGCTAATTTAAATATAGATAAAGTCTCCATATAAAACACTATAACTTTATCCATGAGCCTCATAGTTTCTTAAATTTATTTAAACTTTCTCCATGTTTTTAACAAAGTTTTATGTCCTCCTCAATATACACATATATGTTAATATAAGTATATATTCATATTATACATATATATGTATATGTATATGTATATACATATATATGTATATGAATTTTAAAATTTTGGATAATGTGACTAAAGTCCTACTGTGATATTTGTATATTGGATTACAAAGGTTTCTTAAATTGGGAGACTAAGATAAAGATTTCTTTGTTCATTAGTTGGTTTGTTTGGTTTTTTTGCATGTTTGGTTTTTTTAGTACAGAATAAATTTTTAAAAGAAGAAGGTATGTGGAAGACAGAAAGAGGAGAAAACATATGAAATTGTGGCTTAGTGATAACACAAAAACCTGGGTCCTTGTTATTAGGTAAAAATTTGTTAACAAAATGAAGTATATGTAATTCTTACCAAAGAAGTGGAAGACTATACTCCTGTACTTTTAAGAATGTATTTAATTTGCATAACCCTCTTTTTTCTTAGAATGATAATCATGTAATTGAAGCAGAGACGGATAGAGCAGTGCCATATCTCTCAATGAAGTCTTACTAGCTCTATAGCTTCTTATAAAATTGTTTTTAGTAAACAAAGAAATCTAATTGTACAGTAAATTTTGATCCTAGCAAGAAGTGACATACACTGAGGAAATGACAACATTTACTGTTTATACCATAAAATTTTATTAAATTATATTAAATTTTATATTCCAAATTTGGTTGCATATTTCAAATCTTATTTCTACCAAATCACCAAGAGACTTCTGTTGTAATGACTCTTAAGTTATTCACTACTTCTCACTCCTAATCACTTATCTCACACACTGAAAAAAAAAATCCATCAACAGTGATCTTATATAGAAAATGAGTGAATTCCTGGAATCCTATAAAAGGTCACTTCCACTAATTTCCTGACTAACATAAAGTTAATGCTATTGTCTCATTCAGGACACCCTTTATAATTTCAGTCTTCCTTATATAGTGTACCATTTTTTGCTCTTCCATACCCACTCCCCACCTGCAAAAACTGCTAAGGAGACATGCATTCCAAACATTCTGACATACAATAAGTGCTCAACAAATGCTTGTTTACTGATAACTTTACATTTCTTTAAAAACATGAATTGGTTTATTTAATATATAAGTCAGGGTAGAGTTTGTTACAGTAAAAACAACAGTTTCAGTAAAAGTTTAAGACGCTGAAAGAACAGTAGACTTCCTAAAATAAACTTAAGCTTATTCTTCATGTCATATTTTGTTAGTCTTCAAGAAACCAATGTTTCTCTGTTTATCTATTTTACATATTTTACTTTTTGATTATTACTCTCATACCTGTTCAGTTCTGGTGTAAATATTATTCTATTTACAATAATATCAAGGCCTTCAAATGAACTCTTGATTCCTCTTATATCAATTATCTTTCAAAATTTACAGAGATTTTCAGAATTTAAATTTTTGCAAGAATTGGTTTTATTATGCCTCATTAATTACATATTATTTCAATACTTCTATCTACACAGAAAGAATATAAATGTTCAGGATGAATAGTATATTTGTATTTATAATGTCTGCAATTCAGAACTACAATATTCATTTTCTGAGGGGACTTCCACCCCCAGACCAAGCAGAGAGGGGCCACCCAAAACCCCCTCTGACTGGTGATCTGAATTCTTGTTTAGGCTGCGAGGCTAAGCATTGCAAGGGAATATAAATAAAAGTTAAAAATATCTCTCTGGGTTCCCTGAGGGACAAACCTGACTGCATAGGGGTTGATGTCAAAAGTATTCCCTCTCCAGGAAAAAGACATTGGGATGGGTATGGCCCTCATGCCTCACTGGACAATGACAGGAGGACCGGAGCCATTACAAGGTCCCCTTCAATTATTGGAGGTCAGGCCTCTATCTCTGCCTTCGCAAGATTAGAATCACCACAGCTCTTCTATAATTAGAAAAGGGAGGAGACGTCAGGGGCAGCCCTGTTTATACACTGAAGGCCTACAATCAGCCATAGGCCTAAAATCAGCAATAGGCCTGATATACATACATGCTAACACAAAGTCTTGGGTCTCTGTGGAAAAACACTGAAACAGATGGCTATAAGCTATTGTAAACAGGCAGCTTTTGTGGAAATTTACCAGCCTGAGTAGTCATAGATCTTATAAATAGGTAGCCTCGGTGGACAGTACCAACTTGATAAGGACAAGTGAATCATAGGCAGAGTCATAGTGACCTGTCACCTGAACTTTCACTCAGCTGATACTCTGTTCTGAAAGGTATCTGTACTCCCCCTGAACACCTATGCTACAGTGCCATTCCCTTTCCCACATCCTGCCTCTTTGTGTTTATAACCCCTGTGTGAATAAATAAATTATGATTTGATTTAAATAAAAAAAGATAAAAAACAATATTCATTTTCTGTACAAATTAATTGGAAAAAAATGAGATAACAGACTTCCACCAGAACAGGTAATTTTTTGGGTCCCTTTTCCCTAACTGGGTTACCTTGACTGCCTCAGTGGAAGAGAATGAGCCTAGTTTTGCAGCTTGATAATCTAGGGCCGATTAGTTTCAATGAGAGACCTTCCCTTTCTTTGGAGAAAAGAAAGAGAGGTGTGCAGGGGAAAGGAGAGATGAGGAGGAGGAAAGGAAGGAAAGGATGGAGAGTAATTTAAATAAAATAAATAAATGTAGAATATAAGTAAATAAAATAAATGTAGAATATAAAGTAAATAAATAATTTATTATTTATTTAAATAATAAATAAAAATAAAATAAATGTAGAATATAAAGTAAATAAATAATTTAGCCAAGAAAAATAAAATATGCTGAGCTAATACAACTCCCCACAAAATAGCCTAGTCTACGCATAAAGTTTATGAAACAGGTAAATTGTAAAATCTGAATACTATCAAGTATCTGACAGACATGAGAGTGGGCTAGTGAAATAATAAGGTGAACCATAGCATGTTTGCTAATATAAATTTTTTGTCCTTGTAAATTTTTAGGCTAAGATTAAGAATAATAGAAAGTAGTATTAGAGAAATACATTAGGAGATTTACATAAGAAATTGTAACATTTCTACTTTGATTTTTACATTATCTGTCTATCTATCTATCTATCTATCTATCTATCTATCTATCTATCTATCTTTGCCTACCTTTAGATATCTATTTATAGACATATATTTTAACATGGGCCAATTTATCAAAGACAGAAACTGAATAGCTTTTAGTGAATCTTTTGAATGCCTCATAACAAACTAGAGCATACTGGAATGTTTTCTCATACAAAATCTTTCTCCATTGTACCTTTGCACATTTGTATCGATGTAACTATTCTTTTAACTTTCACTGTTTACCTACTGTATCAGAGACCTTTTGAAAACAAACAAAGAAACAAAAAACATATTTAACCACTCTCCTCAATGCTCACCCATAAGGTTTCTTTTAATTATCCTTGTAGAAGACTATCTGCTACAGACATTTTTAGGCAAAGGGTAAACTACAAAGGAATATGAAGGATTACTCATAATTACAAGCATAATCTTATTTCTGAGTGATACAGATATATTTAACTATTAAAATACATCAGTGACATCCAAGCCCAGGAAATTTCAAGAAATACTAATGAGGTATTGATAGTATTTCTTCACCTTTACAGAATCCATTGTGTTCTTAAATTCTGTATGATTTTAAATAAAGGGTTTTGGTTACAAACATATAAATAATCATAAAAACTAGAAAATTATTGACATTAATATCAAGTCACCAATTATATAAAAAGTAAGCATTTGAAATGTAGAGCTAATAACATAATCCCTATTATTTGTCCATTCTACCCCTAATTTTCTGTATTTAATAATCTAAGCCATTGTAAACTATTCTACTGACTTTGTTCTTCTCTATAGCAGCATCAATTTATCTATTTCAGAACTATTATATTGAAAATCAATAATGGCTTGAGAAAGATGAAGTTGATTTCTTTTCAAACAAATGACCTTTTAAATTTTAACAGTATTAGACATACATATTTGTATGTTCAATAAATGTGTATTCTTTTTAAATTTTATCTCAATAGTTAAAGAAAAGGAAATGAATTACCTGGTTTTAAATTTAAATTGGAGTTTATTTATAGAACTATAATACTGTTACCCTTTGAGTCTGAATTATGTCATAAGTGATTGATAAAGGAGTATGAAAAAAAGAGAAGAAGAAAGCAGGAAAGGTTGTTAAAACCTTCAGCAATGTCATTCAGGATATTGTGAGTGCAAATGCAGATTTATCTGGTGAAGTGTTTGGGATCTTTAGTTCCTAGATCATATCATCCACAGATAAGGATACTTTGACTTATTCTGTTCCTATCCACATGTATTGAATGGTGAGCAATATATGTATGAAAGCAATGAAAATTTCACGAAAGCCTTTGGAAAAGAATGATGGAACGAGAGCACGGATGCTGATGATTCATGAAGAGATCAAGTTGCAGCATTTGGAAAAAAAAAACACCAATGCTGATGCATGGTCTTCACTGTACAGAGAATTAAGTTTAATATAACTCGGTAAGTCTTTGCTTTTTTTAAGTGAAAATATATTTTCTCACATAATGTATCTTTATTACATTATTCTATTCTTCTCACTTCCTCCCTATCTTCTCCCCATTCACATTCCTTTCTGTCTCTCAGGAAAAAAAAAAAAAACAACAACAACAACAACAAAATTACAACAGCAACAACAACAACAACCAGATTTCTAAAAAATATTAATAAAATAAAATGCAATTCAATAAAAGAAAATTTACAAATCAGAATTGAACAAAATAAACAAACATGAAGAGGGCACAGAGAAGGCACAGGAATCAAAGGCACACTTGATCTCACAATCAGGAATCCTATAAAAACACAGAACTGGAACCCAAATTACATGCACATCACTTATGACCAAATGAAGCACCATTCCTGAATTTAATTTACATCCAATTGAATTGCTTGACAAAGGGGACATATTGGTATTCCTAAATATGTCTAACCTAAGGTTAGACCCCTACAGCCCTTATGTAAACTACCTCAGTGATATGAGGTCATATGAGCTTGATCATGTTAGATTAGTGCAGTAATTATCAATCTGTGGGTCATTATTCCTTTGGGGGTCATATATCAGCTATCGTGTGTATCAGATATTTACATTAAGATTCATAACAATAGCAAAATTACAAATAAGACCAATAAATTTATGAAGAAACAAGTATATTAAAGAGTTACTGTATTAAGAAGATTAAGTATCATTGATTTAGGGCCTTTGATTTATGACACTTTTTCTTGGTATTCCTTATTCTCCCTGATTCTTACACTCCTTTTACCATCTAATTCACAGGGTTTCAAAAGAGCCAAGGAGAGTAATCTGATAGAGAAATTTTATTTACCACAGTGTTCCAATGTCTCTTATTCTCTGGATAATGTTTGATTGTGGTTTCTCCTTCTGCCCCATCTGATCCAAGTGGCAACTTCTGTAATGATGACTAAGCAAGTCTCTGCTCTGTGAGTATAGCAGAATGTCAGTAGGAGTCCATTTAATGCTGCTTATATATATTGACATTTCTTGGTTTTATGGTAGGGCCCTGGTCCATCTAGTCTCAGAATTTTGGTAATCTAAACAATGCCAGGTATAGATTGCTTTTGTAAAGTAGATCTTAATTCATATTAGATATTAATTGGCTTCTCCCACAAGATTTGTGACATTATTGACAATAACATATCCTGTAGACAGGACACCTTTACACATTAAAGAATTTCATAATATTTACATTTGTCTTTTGATAGTATATAGTTTAACTTAGATTAGCAAACATACTAGGATATAGGGATGAAGGCTTGATGAAGACACCAGCTTAATTTCTCCATGCACGATATTGTTTATATGTTATCTTTATGAGTAAGACCTTGACATTAAATTGTGATGAACATCCAATAGTCTTGAAACCATCCTAGGATATTTAGGAATACCAATATGTCCTCGCTGGCAAGCAGTTAAATTGGATGTAAATTAAATTCAGGAATGATGCTTTATTTGCTCATGTGATGACTAGTGGGGCTCTGTCTCCCCATTATTTGGTAAATTTGTTTAGATAGCATTCATATAGAAGTTTCTACTCTATTAGATTTCTATAAGACCCTCAAATGGCTCTTCATTTTGCATTTTATTTATCCTGTTAGTCCTCTCTACCATCACCCTCCTCTCTTATTCCTCATTTTAGCCAATCCATTTGTCCATAATTGTACATTTTCTTTCCATTTCCTAAGGGAATTAACTGACCCCAACTGCCCAAACTTTCTCTATATAATTTTTTATGTTGCTATGGATTGTAGATTGATTAACATTGACTTTACAATTTATATACACATATATGTAAGTATATATTATATTATTTTTTCTGAGACTATGATATCTTTTTCCAAATGTTAATTTCTATTTCTAGCCAGTTATTTGGGTTTTTTTGTTGTTGTTGGTTTTTGGTTTTGTTTTTTTCGAGACAGGGTTTCTCTGTGTAGCCCTGGCTGTCCTGGCATTCACTTTGTAGACCAGGCTGGCCTCAAACTCAGAAATCCACCTGCCTCTGCCTCCCAAGTGCTGGGATTAAAAGTGTGTGTCACCACCGCCTGGCACCAGTTACTTGTGAATTTCATATTTTTATTATTTTTGATGGCTGAGTAATAATTTTCTTTGTCTATTCTTCAATTGAGGGACATCTAAGTTGTTTCTAATTTTTGACGATTTGAATAGATATTAATGAACATGATTAAACAAGAATCTTGTGATAGGAAAGGAAGAAGCTTCCTTTGGGTATATGCCCAGGAGTGGTATAGTTTGGGTCTTGAGGTAGATCAATTCTCATCTTCCTGAGGAACTGTCACACTGATTTCCAAAATAGCTGTACAAGTTTGTACTTCCATGAGAAATGTAAGATGTTTCATCTTAGTCTGCATCTTTGACATCAGAAACTGTCATATCCCTTTTGACTGGTGTTACATAAAATGTCAAAGTAATTTGGATTTGCATTTTCCATGATGGCTAAGGTTGTTGAACATTGCTTTGAGTATTTCAAAATCATTTAAATTTCCTCTTTTGAGAATTATTTGTTTAGAATTGGGCTGTTCTTTTCTTAATATCTAATTTATTTAGTTCTTTGTATGTTGATCTGTGATGTGTACTCGGTTAAAAGAATGCTTATTATATAATTTGCTGTTTAATCTGTGTGACAGTGTCTCTCCCATGTTGAATATTCTCAACTTCATGAGGTCCTACTTCTTCCTTTTGATCTAAGTGCTTGTTCTGTCCAGAAAGCCTCCTCCTATGCTAATGAGTTTAACGCTATTTCCCCCATCATGTTCAGTGGATCTGGTTTAGTGTTGAAGTTTTTGATATATTTAAAGTTGAGTTTTGTGAAGGTTAATAAATATCAACTTATTCATGTAAATATAATTTTTATTTACCAGATATAACACCATAGCATTACTGGTGAGTGAACTTCACCCTTTCCAGTTCTTTCAGAACTCTTGTTGGCTGGTTCAATAAGTGTTCTGGCCCAAATACTGCTCCAAGATGACTGATTCAATCTGCCTTGTCTCAGCATCTCACTGAATTGCTTTACTTTGAAAAACTGGTTCTGAATTCCACAAATTCAACTGCATAGAATACACTGACTTCATGTACTAATCAACTGTATTGGCTGCATTCAACTAAACTGTTCTCACCGAACTGTCTTCCATTTCTGACCCAAAATGTCAAATCTTTCTCTTATTCATCACTTTTTCTGCTCCTTGATTAGATGTCAATATCAATCATGGTTGCTTCCTTTTACAAACTACACTGATCATAAAAGGAATATACTGAGAGCATGTCTGTATTGTAGCCAGAGCAATTAATGGTGGTAGACTAGTCTTGATTCCAGCTGAATCAAATAGACCTATGTCTTTGGATGTGATTCTTTACCAAAGTAGCCAACATGCTGAAGTAAAATTTCTCTACATATTTAGATTCTTCTACTTACAGCCATCCATTTTGACTAGCAGCATTTGTTGAAGATGCTGTTTTGTTTTGTTTTCAATAGTGTGTATTTTTCTGTCTTTACAAATCATCAGGTGTGTCTCAATTGTGTAGTATGATTTCTGGATCTTCAATTTACCTCATTTGATTGATTTGCCTATTTGTAAGATTGTTTTAACTAACCTGAATTTTTGTTTGTTTTTTGTTTTGTTCTTTGTTTTTGTTTGTTTATTTGCTTGTTTGGGATGTGTATGTGGGTTTGTGTATGTAGGCATTTGGCTGTATGGGTGTTTCCATAGAAAGCTGAAAATTCTTTTTTTTTTCAACATCTGTAAAGAACTGTGTTTTTATTTGGGGGGAGGGGTTGCACTGAATCTGTAGGTTGGTTTTAGTAGGATCTCCATTTTATTATCTTAATCCAAATAATCTATGAGATCTTTCCATTTTCTGATATCTTCACACCGAGGTAATTATATTATTTGTGACTATTGTGAAGGGTGTCATTTCCCTAATTCTTTTTCAGCCTGTTTATCTTTCACATAGAGGAAGGCTACTGATTTGTTTGAGTTGATTTTATAACGCGCCATTTTGCTGAAGTTGTTTATCAGTTTAAGAGTTCTCTGGTGGAAGTTCTGGGGTCACTTAAGTATACTATCATATCCTCTGCAAATAGTGATATTTTGACTTTTCCTTTCCTATTTATATTCCTTTGACTTATTTTTGTTGTCTAATTGCTCTGGCTAGGACTTCCAGTACTATATTGAATAGATAGGGAGAGAGTGGGCAGCCTTGTCTAGACCCTGATCTTAGTGGGATTGCTCAAGTTTCTCTCCAATTAGTTTGATGTTGGCTACTGGTTTGCTGTATATTGCTTTTACTATGTTTAGGTATGGGCCTTGAATTCCTGATCTTTCCAAGACTTTTAACATGAAGGGATGTTGAATTTTATCAAATGATTTCTCTGCATCTAGTGAGATGATCATGTGGTTTTTTTTCTTTGATTTGTTTATATAGTGGATTACATTGATGGATTTCGAATATTGAAACATCCCTGCATTCCTGGGATAAAGCCCACTTGATCATGATGGATGATTGTTTTTATGTGTTCTTGGATTCGGTTTGCTAGAATTTTATTGAGTATTTTTGCATTGATATTCATAAGAGAAATTGGTCTGAAGTTCTTTTCTTTGTTGGGTCTTTGTGAGGTTTAGGTATGAGTGTGATTGTAGCTTCATAGAACAAATTGGGTAGTGTTCCTTCTGTTTCTATTTTGTGGAATAGTTTGAAGAGAATTGGTATTAGGTCTTCCTTGAAGGTCTGATAGAATTCTGCACTAAAACCATCTGGTCCTGGGCTTTTTTTGGTGGGTAGACTTTTAATGATTGCTGTATTTCTTTAGGGATTATGGGACTGTTTAGATGGTTTATTTGCTCCTGATTTAACTTTGGTACCTGGTATCTGTCTAGAAAATTGTCCATTTCATCTGATATCTTCTTGAATTTCTTTCTTAAAAAGTCTTAAAATTTCTTTCTTAAAAAGAAATTTCTTTCTTAAATAGATCTATTATAGAGCTTTTATTATACAAGTCATTAACTTACTGGAATAGAATTATTCGAATATATTTTGTTACTTGAGGCTATTGAGAAGGTTCTGTTTCCCTGATTTGGTTCTTATTTGGTTTGTCATTTATATACATGTGGGCTACTGATTTTCTACATTAATTTTATATTCAGCTACATTGCTTGAAAGTGTTTATCAGCTGTAGGAGATTCCATTTGGAATTTTTAAAATCACATATGTGTAATATCATATCATCTACAAATAAAAATACTTTGACTTCTTCCTTTTAATTTGTATCCCTTTGATCTCCTTCTGTCATCTTATTGCTCAAGCTAGAATTTCAAGTACTATATTGAATAGGTATCAAGAGAGGGAACAACATT
Source organism: Mastomys natalensis (assembly GCA_021653895.1). Lineage (NCBI taxonomy): Eukaryota > Metazoa > Chordata > Mammalia > Rodentia > Muridae > Mastomys > Mastomys natalensis. Next base: position 24,322 of record JAJTUV010001058.1, read on the forward strand.
GTCTTGTTCCTGGTTTGAGTGGAATTGCCTTGAGTTTCTCTCTAAGTTAAAGTTGGCTATGGGCTTCTTTTATACTGTCTTCATTATACTGAGGTATATCTGTTAAATCCTTAATCTATCAGGAATTATATCATGAAAAGAATTTAGATTGGTCAAAAACCTATTATTTATCTACTGAGATAATCATATAATTTTTTTTCTTTCAGTGTTTTTATAATGGATTGTAAATATTAATGTATATATGCTGAACCATCCTGTAATACTGAAATGAAGTCTACTTGATAATGCTGCATATTTTTCTATGTTCCTGGACTTTATCTACAATAATGTATTGAGAATTTTTGCATCTGTACCAAAAGAGAATTTGATGTATTATTGTCTTTCATTTTTGGGTCTTTATGTAGTTTGGGTATCAGGGTAAACTTCCCTCATATAACAAATTGTGAAATTTCCTTTTTTTTCATTTTTCTTTTTCTTTTTTTGTCTTGTTTTTCAGAATAATTTTAGGAGTATTGGTATTAATTCTTCATTAAAAGTCTGACAGAATTTTGTCCTAAAAGATCTATTTTCTTTTTCTTTTCTGGTGTGGAAACTTAATTACTGCTTCTATTTCATTAATAGTTATAGTCTTTTTTTGTTTGTATGTTGTATGTTTGTTGTTGTTTGTTTGTTTTGAAATTAATTTTTATTGGATATTTTATTTACATTTCAGATGTTATCCTCTTTCGCCATTTCTTCCTTAACCCAGAAACCCCCTATCCCATCCCCCTTCCTGCTTCTATGAGGATGTGCACCCACCCACTCCCACTTCCCCATCGTTGAATTGCCCCTCATGGGACATCCAGCCTTCATGGGACCAAGAATGTCCTCTTCCACCTATGCTCAACAAGGCCATTCTCCCTACATATACAGCTGGAGCCATGGTTCCCTTCCTATGTGCTCCCAGGCTAGTGGTTTGGCTCTAGGAGCTCTAGTTGATTGGTATTGTTGCTCTCCCCATGGAGCCACAAAACTCTTCTTCTCCTTCATTCTTCTGCCTAACTCCTCCATTGGGAACCCTGTGATCAGTTCAATGGTTAGCTGTGAGCATACACCTCTGTACATGTCAGGCTCTGGCAGACATCTAAGAAGACAGCTATATCAAGCTCCTGTCAGCATGCACTTCCTGACATCTGCACAAGTGTTTGCATTTGGTGAATGCACAGATGGATCCCCAGGTGAGGCACTCTCTAGAGGTTCCTCTTCCAGTTTCTGCTCCACACATTGTCTCATATTTGCTCCTGTGAGTATTTTGTTACTCCTTCTAAGAAGGACCCAAGCGCTCACACTTTGTTCTTTCTTTTTCTTGGGCTTCATGTGGTCTGTTCATTATATCTTGCATATTGTGAGCTTTTGGGCTAATAGCCACTTATCAATGAGTGCATACCATGTGTGTTCCTTTGTGAGTGGGTTACCTCACTTAGAATGATATTTTTTGGTTCCATCCATTTGCCTAAGAATTTAATGAATTCATTGATTTTAATAGCTGAGTAGTACATTGTATAAATGTACCACATTTTCTATATCGATTCCTCTGTTAAAGGTCATCTGGGTTCTTTCCAACTTCTGGCTATTATAAATAAGGCTCCTATGAACATAGTGGAGCATGTTTCCTTGTTATATGTTAGAGTAACTTTTGATACATTCCCAGGAGTGGTATACCTGGGTCCTCAGGTAATAAATATTATGTCTAATTTTCTGAGGAATCACCAGACTGATTTCCAGAATGGTTGTATCAGATTTCAATCCCATCAACAATGGAGGAGTGATCATCTTTCTCAACTTCCTCACCAGCATCTGCTATCACCTGAGTTTTTGATCTTAGCCATTCTGACTGCTGTGAGTTAGAGTCTCAGGGTTGTTTTGATTTTCACTTCCCTGTGACTAAGGATGTTGAACATATCTATAGGGGCTTCTTGGCCATTCATGTTTCCTCAGTTGAGAATTCTTTGTTTAGCTCTATACCCCCTTCAATAGGGTTACTTGGTTGTCTGGGTCTAATTTCTTGAGTTCTTTGTATATATTGGATATTAGCCCTCGATCTGATGTAAGATTGCTAAAGATCTTTTCTCAGTCTGTTGGTTGCTGTTTTGTCCTATTGACAATGTCCTTTGCTATTTTATGAGGTCCCATTTGTCAATTCCTGATCTTAGAACATAAGCCATTGATGTTCTGTTTAGGAACTTTTCCGCTGTATCCAAGTACTCAAGGCTCTTCTGCACCTTCTCTTCTATTAGTTTCAGTGTATCTGGTTTTATGTGAAGGCCCTTTATCCACTTGGACTTGAGCTTTGTCCAAGGAGATAAGAATGGATCGATTTGCATTCTTCTACATGCTAACCTCCAGTTGAACCAGCATCATTTGTTGAAAATGCTATCCTTTTTCTACTGGATGGTTTTAGCTACTTCGTCAAAGATTAAGTGACCATAGATGTGTGGGTTCATTTCTGATTCTTCATTCCTATTCCATTGATCTTCCTGCCTGTCTCTGTACCAATAACATGCAGTTTTAATCACTATTGTTCTATAGTACAGCTTGAGGTCAGGGATGGTGATTCCTCCAGAAGTTCTTTTTTTGTTGAGAATAGTTTTTGCTATCCTGGGTTTTTTGTTACTCCAAATGAATTTGCAAATTGCTCTGTTTATCTCTATGAAGAATTGAGTTGAAATTTTAATGGAAATTGAATTAAATCTGTAGATTGCTTTTGGCAAGATGGCCAATTTTACTATATTAATCCTGCCAATCCATGAGCATGTGAGATCTTTCCATCTTCTGAGATCTTCAATTTCTTTCTTCAGAGACTTGAAGTTCTTATCATACAGATCTTTAACTTGCTTGGTTAGATTCACACCTAGATATTTTATATTATTTGTGACTATTGTGAAGGGTATTATTTCTCTAATTTCTTTCTTATCCTGTTTATCCTTTGAGTAGAGAACAGCAACTGATTTATTTGAGTTGATTTTATATCCAGCCACTTTGCTGAAGTTGTTTATCAGGGTTAAGAGTTCTCTAGTGGAAGTATTAGGGTCACTTAAGTATACTATGATATCATCTGCAAATAGTGATATTTTGGCTTCTTCCTCTTCTATTTGTATCCCTTTGACTTCCTTTTGTTGTCTAATTGCTAGGACTTCCAGTATTATACTGAATAGATAGAGAGAGATTGGGTAACCTTGTCTAGTCCCTGATTTTAGTGGGTTTGCTTCAAGTTTCTCTCCATTTAGTTTGATGCTGGCTACTGGCTTTCTGTATATTGCTTTTACTATGTTTAGGTATGGACCTTGAATTCCTGATCTTTCTCTGACTTTTACCATGAAAGGATGTAAGAATTTTGTCAGATGCTTTCTCAGCACCTAGTGAGATAACCATGTGTTTTTTTTTTCCTTTGAGTTTTATTATATAGTGGATTTTGTTGATGGATTTCCATATATTGAACCATCCCTACATTGCTGGGATTAAGCCAACTTGAGTCATGATGGATAATTGTTTTTATGTGTTCTTGGATTTGGTTTGAGAGAATTTTATTGAGTATTTTTGCATCAATATTCACAAGGGAGATTGGTCTGAAGTTCCCTTTCTTTGTTGTGTTTTTGTGTGGTTTAGGTATGAGTGTAATTGTGACGTCATAAAACGAATTTGGTAATGTTCCTTCTGCTTCATGTTGTAGAACAGTTTGTAGAGAATTGGTATTAGGTCTTCCTTGAAAGTCTGATACAATTCTGCATTAGGTTGTAGCCTTCTTAAATTGCTTATCTTATTTTGGTTTATGTTTGGTTTAATCAAGAAAATTATCTATTTCTTTTAGGTTATTAAAGTTTTTGAAGTACAGGTTTTGAAAGGATAAGGTTTCTCTTCATTTCCTCAGTGTTTGTTTTTATTCCCTTCTTTTAATTTTCAATTTTTTTAATCTGAATATTCTCACTCTACATTTTAATCAGTTTGGATAATGGTTTTTTATTTATTGACATTCTCAAAGAACTAATTCTTTTTATTAATCATTTTATTCATTTACATTTCAAACAATATCCTCCCTCCCGGTTTTCCCCCTGAAAACCCTCTGCCCATTTGTCTCTATGAGACACTCCACTCACTCACCCACTCTGCCTTATCATTCAGAATTAACTCTTTTTGTTGATATTTTGTTGTCTTGCTATTATTTGTTTGTTTATTTATTATATTATACTAAGCTTAGGTTGAGTTTGATGATTTCTTGCTATTTGGATATTTTGTGTATGATATTTTTCTTATTGTTTTAAGGCTGTCATGTGTATTGTTTCATTACTGGTATGATATAAACCTTTTATATAAACAAGTAGTGCTATGATTTTGCATCTTAGAACCATCCTCATTTTGCCCCATAAGTTTGCATGTTCTGTTTTTATTGTCATTTAATTGTAGAAAGTCTTTAATTTCTTATCTCATTTTTAAAATTATGAGTAAATTGTTCATTTTATATGAATTTGTAATGCTTTCTGTTCTTGTTATATCTAGCATTAATCTTTGGTGGTCAATAGAATGGTGGGTATTATTTCAACATTTTTTTGTCTATTGAGAGTTTGTGGACAATTTTGGAGAAAGTTTCATGAGGGACTAAAACATATGTATATTCTTTTGTTGTCAAATAAAATTTTCTGTAAATAGATTATGTTTGCTATTGATTTAGTTTGTTTATTTTTGTTTTCTTTTGTTTCTCTAGATTTCTGCCTACCACTATGAGTATATGTGTGGGTGACTGAGCTCTATTATATATATATTTTTTTACAATCTGTGGCCTCCTTATGTTTGTTGTATAGATAATAAGAATTGAAATGTCATCTTTATGATTTTTTTCCTTTGATGAATATAAATTTTCCTACCCTATCTCTTTTGATTAGTCTCAGTTTGAAATTTTATTTTCAGATAATAAAATGGCTACATCAGCATGTGTCTTAGGTTTATTTGCTCAGAATATCTTTTTTCCAACCATTTTCCTAAGGTAATATATATCCTGATGTTGAGGTTTGTTTCTTGGATACAGCAGAAGGCTAGATCTTGTATTGACATTCATTCTGCTACATTGAGAGATAAAAATGAGCTGAGTTGTTGACTCCTGACTTTATTGTTTGTGCGTGGGGGAATGTGGGGGTGGGGGTGTGTATCTCTCTCTCTCTCTCTCTCTCTCTTCTCTCTCTCTTCTCTTCTCTGTTTTTTATTCTCTATTGATTTGCTGGTCTACAATTTTTAATCACTATGGTTAACCTAAAAGGTTGGAATTTTCCTCCTAGCACTCTGTAGGATTAGATTTGTAGATAGATAATATTTAAATTTACATTAGCCACAGAATATCTTATTTTATTAATCTATTGTAATTGAAAGTTTTAGAAGGTATAGTAGCCTGGAATGATATCTGCAGTCTTTCAGAGTCTGTAACACATCTGTCTAGGACTTTCTGGCTTTTAGACTCCCCCTTAGTAAGTCAAGTGTTACTCTAATTTTCTGCCTTTATTTGTTACTTGGTGCTTTTCTCCATGCAGCTTTTAATATTCTTTATGTATTTTATATGTTTATTGTTTTGATTATTATGTGACAAGTGAACTTTCTTTTCTGGACCAGTGTATTTGTTGCTCTGTTCTTTACTTTTATTTACTGTGATTTTATTGAAATATTTTCTATTCTCTTGTCCTGGCTTTCTTCTTTTGAGGTTCAGGAATTGGGCAGAATAAGCCCAATTATTTTTCATTATTCAAACTGGCCTGTCTATTACCAGGGAATATCTTTTGATGATGGAGGCTACGATAAAGCAATGAGAGGAATAAAATTAGTTTAAACGAAGATCTCTGAGATCCATTAGAGAAGAAGGCAAAGAAGAATGGAAGGACATAGAGGGCTCTGATGAAGAGTTAGTGATGGGACAGTTAACCTACCTGCTCTGTTGGTTGTAGTGGCCTGCTGGTTCCAAGGTGTGCATGTTGGAGATGGAGGTAATGGGTTAAGGAGGAAGATTTGCAGATCCAGTGGAGAAGGAACAGGGAGGGGAGTAGGGAGGAAATCAAGACTACAGCAGGTTATCTGACTGAATTTGATGGAGCTTAAGGAGAGGTGAAGGTCTACAATTAGCCTACCTGACCCTATAACTGGGGTCCAGTCATTCTTAAATTTTTGAGGTTTATTCAAAAGAGGAGGAAAAGCAAAGCATAGATCATAACAATGTAATTTAGGATTATCCATCTATTTTCTTAACTTTGAATCCTTTAGATTTTTATTTATTTATTTTTTTTACACTTCAGATTTTATCCCACCCCTAGTCTACCCTCCAACTGTTCTACATCCTATACCTCCTCCCCATTCCCCAGTCTCCACAAGGATGTCTCCATCCCCAACCCACCACCCTACCTGACCTCTAAACTCCTTGGTGCCTCAAGTCACTTGAGGGATAGGTGCATCATCTGATTGAACACAGACACAGCAGTCCTCGGCTACATATGTATTGGGGGCCTCATATCACCTGGTGTTTGCTGCCTTTTTTTGGAGGTCCAGTGTTTGAGAGATCTAGGGGTTTTAAATTAACTGAGACTGCTGGTCCTACTATAGAGTTGCCCTTCTCCTGAGCTTCTTTCAGCTTTTCCCTAATTCAACCACAGGGGTCAGCAGATTCTGTCTATTGTTTGGGTGCAAATATCTGTATCCAACTCTTTCAGTTGCTTGTTGGGTCTTTGTGGGACTGCATAAGGGTATCTTGGTTCTTGGCTGGACATGGCCTGGAACCCTGAGACTCCACGGGAGAAACGGCAGGAGTTCGACCACATCCCCAGAACCCAGAGCCCTGACAAGCAGTCTAATCTCCATCGACCTACATTGTTCAGTATGTAGGCCATTACAGCCTCTCCCAAAGTGCACAGGTAGAGGGTGTGAGTATAGTCCTCAGGGTCTAGAGAGATTTACATACTAATGAAGGCCAGAGGGAGGAGCCAATTAAACTTCCTCAGAACCTCCCCCTTTCTCTCTCCTATTGAACTCAGGTCTCCCTGAGTTTGGGAGGCGGGGAGTACATCCAGATCCATCCACTACCCCCATGAAAATAAATCCTTTGGAACCAAGGACTTCCTCTATCACTGGGGCCTGCCATTGCCAAAGTTTCAGCCTTTGAAACTCCAGACCTTTCTCCTGTATGTGGGACCCACTGCCTGCAAGCCTCCAGGACTCCTCCACTGTGGCCCCCATTTCCCACAGGTCTTCTGGAGTGTGGTCATGCTAGGTCCCTTTTTGCTAGTGCTCCATAGTCTCAGTAATATTGTTAGAGGCCTTGGGACCTCCATTTGAGCTGGATCCCACTTTGGGCCTGTAGCTGCACCTTCTTTTCCTCAGGCTCCTCTCCATTTCCATCCCTGTAATTCTTTCAGACAGGAACAATTATGGGTCAGAGCTTTGATTGTGACATGGCAACCCCCTCCTTCATTTGATGCCCTGTCTTCCTGTTGGAGGTCTGCTCTATAAGTTTCCTCTCCCTACTGTCAGGCATTTCATCTAATGCCCTCCCTTTGAGTCCTAAAGTCTCTCACCTCCCAGGTCTCTGGTTCATTCTGGAGAGTCTACCCAACCTCCTACCTCAAGAGGTTGCCTGTTTCCGTTCCTTCTCTGGCCTCAGGGTTTCAGTCCTTTTCCCTCACCCAAACCAGATCAGGTTCCCCTCTGTCCCCCACCCCCTATCCACTCTCCCCCCCAGGTCCCTACCTTCCTTCCCACTTGTTATTGTTTTCTACTCCCTCCCAAGTGGGACTGAGGCACCCTCACTTGGGCCTTCAGCTTTTTGAGTTCTGGGGACTGTACCTTGGGTATTCTGTATTTATTTATTTATTTATTTATTTATTTGGCTAATATCCACTTATTAGTGAGTACATACAATGCATGCCCTATTGAGTCTGAGTTACCTCACTAAGGATGATATTTTCTACTTCCATCCATTTACCTGCAAAACTCAGGATGTCCTTGTTCTTAATAGCTAAGTAGTATTTCCTTGTGTAAATGAACCAACCACATTTTCTGTATCCATTCTTCTGTTGTGGGACATCTGGGTTGTTTCCATCTTCTGGCTACCACAAATAAGGCCACTATGAACATAATGGGACACATGCCCCTGTAGCATGTTGGGGATCTTTTGGATATATTTCCAAGAGTGATATAGCTGGATCTTCAGGTATATATATTCCCAATTTTCTGAGGAACCTCAGACTGAGTTTTGGAGTTGTACCAGTTTGCAATCCCACCAGAAATGAAGGAGTGTTCCTCTTTCTCCACATCTTTGTCAACATGTGTTGTCACCTTGAGATTTTGATCTTAGCCATTCTGATTAGTGTAAGATGGAATCTCAGAGTGTTTGTTTTCTTTGATCACTAAAGACTTTGAACATTTTTTTTAGGTGCTTCTCAGCCATTCAAGATTGCTCTGTTATGAATTCTCTGTTATTTCTATACCCCATTTTTGATTGGGTTCTTTGACTTTTTGTTGGTTAGCTTCTTTTATTAAGGTTTCTTGAGGCTATGTGTATCGAATCACTAGAGATCCTGGGGCACATTCTTCAGTGTTTGGATGTAGTGGTTTCTGTATTATTTACTTATTGGTATGTTTGTTTTGCTCTAATATCATATCAATAACAACAACAACAATAGCAACAATGAATGTTCTTTTAACAGTTTTGAACAAGAGTGTGCCTAAGTTAAATTTTTAGTTTCTTTGCTGTTTTTTCTCATATAGTCATATGTTGGGAGCCGACTCTTAGCCGAAAGCGGCTATCATCTTTACAGGCATCTCAAGCCATAGACCCTGACAAGAGACTTGTTTTCAACAGCTGAGCACACTCTGATAAACATCTTGTTTTGTTATTTAGTGCCACCAGCAGCTAGGTGCGCGTGGTCTCCACGCTGCTAGGCGAATGACGTAGTGCCTTCAGCTGAGCTTGCCCATGAGGGCAAGGCACATGAAAAAGGGTATAAATACCCAGGATTTCCTTTCAATAAGAGAGACTTGATCAGACTCTGTCTTGTCTCCATTTTTCGTGTCTCTTCGTCCCTCCATCCCAGTCTCTCTCTTGTTAGACCCTGACCTGCGAACTGGAGCGGCAGAAAAGGCCTTTACAAAGTAGCAGAACGGGCTGTACAAAGGAGCAGAATGGGCCTTACAGTCATATCTTCGGTTTTGGCATAATTGTTTTCTATCTTCTGTGCGACCCTAATATTTCTGTGACCTAACAGAGGACTTCATTCTATATTATTTGAACACCATAAAAATCATGGTTCAGTTAGTGAATGAGGAATGCTTTTATACAGGAATATTTGACCTGTTTTACAGAAAAAGATGCTACACTTTTAATCCTAAATTATGAAGAATAGCATTCAAAACCATAGATGCTATCATCCAGTTTTCTCATGTTGTTTCTTGTATTTATGACATAATTGGGGTTTGTTTGTTTGTTTGTTTGCATTTAAGATTGCTTTTATTTTGTTGAAATTCTCAGAAAATACTAGCCAATACACACACACAAATGTACATCACACAATACATGCACACACCACTGTATTTTAGCTCAGAGGCATTGAACGGTACAATATAGTTTAAGATTAAAGTAATGCACAGGTTGTAACAGTTAATTACATGTGAAGTCCAAGACATTTTAAGTTTGGTAAGATTGCTTTCTTAAGGACAAGTTAAACTAAATAGTACTGGGTACACAGTAGGTAACAGATTAGGATCGCGATTTTAAAATTTTAAGGGCAAAATATTAACCTACTTTCAATGTCTGGCAAATTTTCAGTTTTTGAGGCTAGAAGCATTTTCAGTAAGAGCTGTTTTCTCTTGCTTTTATGTCAGTACCATGCTGCTTAGATTGTCATGTATCTGTAGTGCATTTTGAAAAGTAATGTGTCGCCTCCAGCTTTCTCATTACCCCTTTGAGTTTGGGTTTTGAAGTTGTTTCTGGTTACATATAAATTCTATATATACTTTTACTTTTCTAGCTCTTTAGAGAATGATGTTGAATCTGAAATTTTCCTGAAAAATGTGACTACTTCAGTAACCTCAATTATTTCCATTCATGAGCAAAATATTGACAACATGAAAAGAAACTATGATGTTAAACTACATATTTAATAATTAATAAATAATAATTTCAGATTTATAGGAAAGAAACAAGCCAAAAGTAAAAATAAAATTAAGGTGCTTTTCAAAATCCAATTTTTCTACTTTCTTTCATTCTGTTTGTATTTCACTAAATCCATACTCTCAAAGAATTAACCCACAATGGATCACTTCTTTTTTTTTTTTTTTTTTTTTAAGACAGGGTTTCCCTGTGTAGCCCTGGCTGTCCTGGAACTCACTCTGTAGACCAGGCTGGCCTTGAACTCAGAAATCCGCCTGCCTCTGCCCTCCCAAGTGCTGGGATTAAAGGCGTGCACCACCACTGCCCGGCAATGGATCACTCTTAGTACCTGGATTCCATAAGTAATGCAAGCTTAACATAGGTAAGGAAAAGTTGAAGTAAAAATCCACATATGTGAAGACATAAATCACAACAGGTGAGGCAATCCTGCCAAAAGTTTTAAGGGGAGGCAGTTCAGATAGACTGTTCTCCAAAAGTAAGAATATTAAAAATACATTATGAAAATCTACTGGTTTATAAGCTGGTATATATACATATATACATATATATATATATATATATATATTATATATATATAATATATATCCACATGAATCTTATGAAGACAAAGACCAAAGTGTGGGTCTTCGGTCCTTCTTAAAGGAGTAACAATATAATCATGGAGAAAATATGGAGACAAAGTATGGGACAGAAATTGAAAGAGTGGTCATCTGGAGACTGTTCCACCTGGGTATCCATCCTGTGTTCAGTCACCAAAGGTAGATGTTGATGTGGATATAGAAAGTGCATGCTGACAGGAGCCTGATATAGTTTGTCTCCTTAGAGGTCTGCCGCAAGAAAAAAGGGGGAAGGGGGGCCCTTTAAGGAAAAAAAAAAAGGTTTTTAATTCTAAAAAGGGGTTTAAAAAAAATCAAGGAAAATTACTTTTAATTTTTAATGGAGGTCTTTTTAAAAAAAAAAAAAGAGAAAAAAATTTTAATTTTTTTATTTTTTTGGGGGTAAAAAAAAAAAAAAAAAAAAAAAAAAAAAAAAAAAAAAAAAAAAAAAAAAAAAATTAAAAAAAAAAAAAAAAAAAAAAAAAAAAAAAAAAAAAAAAAAAAAAAAAAAAAAAAAAAAAAAAAAAAAAAAAAAAAAAAAAAAAAAAAAAAAAAAAAAAAAAAATCAATTTTTTTAAAAAAATTTTTTATAAAAAAAGTTTTGGGGGGGTTTAGGGACCCTTCCAGTATTTAAAAAGGGAAAACCTTAAAGGGGGAAAAAAAAATTTTGGGGAGGAAGGGGGGGTTTGGGGGGGGAAAACGGGGGGGGGATTTAGTCCCAAATTAAGGGGGTCCCAATTTAAAGGGAAAGGGGGAAAGGGGGGAAAAATTTTCCCCAGGGAGGGGGGTTTTTAAATAAAAACCCCTTTTGGGGAAAATTTAAAAAAAATTTTTTTCCCCTTAAAAAATTTTTCCTTTTTTAAAATTTAAAAATTTAAAAAAATAAATTTGGGGGGAAGGGGAAAAAAAACTATGATTTTTGGGAAAAAGAAAAAAAAACAAAAGGGGGAAATACATTTTTTTTTGCTCCCCCAGGAAAAAGGGGGGTTATAAAATAAGGGTCTTTTTTGAAAAGTTTTTTGGTGTTGATTTTTAGTCAATGGGGTTTTGGGTTTTGGATGTTGCAAAAAAAATAATAAAAAAAAGGGTATAAGTTGAAATGGGGCACACTGGTTTTCCAAAAAAACAAATAGAAGAAGGGGGCCTTTTTGTTTAAAAAATTTAGAGAACAAGTTATAAAAAAAAAATTTCAGGGGGGTTTTTTTGGTTTTTAAAGGGCATTTTAAGGAAAAACCCTTTTCCCAAATTAAAAAAAATATGAAACCCTTTAAAAGGGGAATTTTGCTATGGGAGAAATTTAAATTTACTTTTCTAAAAAAATTTTATAAAGCATGTTGCTCGTGATTTTTCCCCCTTAAAATTTAAACTGTGTATTTTGACTGAAAAGCCCCATTTTTTTTTAAACCCCTTTGGGGTTTTCAATTAACCCCGAAATTTTGGGAAAAGGGGAAAAAAAGGGGGTTTTTTTTCTATCTTTTAAAGCAATTAAAAAACTATGTCAGTGACAAAAACAATTGTTCTGGAATTTTTTTATGTGAAAGGAAAAAATAATTACATTTGTTAAAAAGTTAAGCTCCATCTTTTCCCAAGTACTGATTTAACCAGTTTTATATTCTTGTTTTTGGGGGATATCTTTTAAAAAAACCCGACTTATTTCTAAAACGGGGGGCAAAAAAAGAGAATTTTTTTACAGAGAAGCCCAAAAATTGTGCAAAAAATTTTTTGGGGATTCAAAAATATTTTAGAATAATTTTTTAGTGTTTAAAGGGGGGAAATTTTTTTAAGATTTTGGGTTTTTAACTTTTTTAAAATTTTTTTTGAGTTTTACTCCTTGGAAAAATCTTACTTTTTGTTTAAAAACCCAGTTGTGGGGGGATCATTGCTTTTTATTGTTTTTTTTGGGGCAATAACACGGGGAATTTTTGGTTGAGTCAGTATTCCCATGGGGCTTTTCATTTTTTATGAAAAAAAGTGTTAAAGGACCCCGCTGCATTCCTTTTAAAAAAAAAAATTTTTTAATTTAATTTCTTTATCTTGCTTTTAAAAATTTTTGAATGCACAAATTCTCTTTTTTTCAAACCCCCAGTATTTCAAAAGCCATTTTTTCCCAAGGGGGGGGAAAAATTTTTTTTTCTTTTTTATTTTCCTACTCCTCAAACCCCCAAATTTTAAAGGGGCATTCAAAAAAAAGGTTTTGGGGAAAAAAATACCCCCCGTAAAAAAGTTTTTCCGCCCCGATAATTTGTTTTTTAAAAAAAATTTTTTTTTTTTGGTTTCAATTTTTTGGGGAAATTTTTTTATCTTCAATGTTTGGGGAAAAAAACTTTTTCCCCCAAAGTTTTTTAAATTTTTTTATGTAAATATTTGACCCCTTATCAAAATTTTTGGGAAAATTTTTGGGGAAAAACCTTTTTCGTATGGAAAAAAAATCTTTTTTCCCTCTTTCCCCCCTGATCTCTTGCCCGAGTTCTCCTTGCCTTAAAAATCAAGATGAGGGGTTTTTTTTCTATCCAGGGTTTTTAAAAAACCCTTTTTCCCCCCCCAAACCCAAAAAAAGGGACTTTTTCCCCCTTTTTCCCAAACCGGGGGGGGTTCCCCCCCCGAAAACCCCCCCTTTTTTTGGGCCCCCCTGGGGAAATTTTTTTTTAGGCTGGAGGGGGGAAGGGCCCCGCAAGGGAAAAAAAAAAAAATTAAATTTATCCCTTGGTTCCCTGAGGGGGGAAACCCCCCTGCTAGGGGTTTTTTTTAAAAATTTCCCCTTTCCAAAAAAAAAGAATTGGGGGGGGAAAGGGGCCCCCTATCTCACTGGACAATTTTACAGGGGAAAAAGGGAAATTTTTTAAAGGGTTCCCCCCCTTTTTTTTTTGGAGGTCAGGCCCCCATCCGGGGTCCAAAATTTTTAAACCCAAAAGGCCCTTCATACTTAGAGAAGGGGGAGAGTTGGGGCAGCCCCTTTTTTTATAAATGAAGGCCCACATAAAAAAAAGGCCCCCAAAAACAGCAATGGGGTGACAAAATACATGTTTCACAAGTCTTGGGTTTCTGTGGGGAAAAAAAAAATGAAACAGATGGCATAAGTTTTTTTTAAAAAGGGGGCTTTTTTGGAAAAATTTACCAAACCCCGGGGAGTCAAGACTTTAAATGGTTTCCTTGGGGATGTACCCCAAAAAAGGGGGGGACATTTTAAAAAAAAGGCAGAGGGGGTAATGACCCGTCCCCGAACCTTACCCAAAAAAATCCCCGTTTTTAAAAAAATTTTTTTTTCCCTGAACCCTATGCTCCAGTGTCTTTCCCCCCCCCCCCATCCCCCCCCCTTTTTTTTTTTATTAAAATGTTAAAAAGTAAAAAAAATTTTTATTTGTTTTAAAAAGGGGGGTTCGAAAAACCCTTTAAAAAACCCGCATTTTGGGGGGGGCACTATTTTGATGAAAAAAAAACCCTCTTTCCCCAATGATTTTTCCTTTGGGAAAAAAGTCCCCCCCTCCCCCTTCCCTTTCCCTTTTTTTTAAATTTTTTTTAGCAAAAAAAAAAAAAAAAAGGGGATTCCTTTTTTCTTTTTCTTTTTGGGAACACCTTTTTTTTGGTCTTTCCCCTTACCCATGCCCCTGAATTCCCCCCCTTTTCCCCCTTAATTCTCGGGGGGTTTCCCTCCCTTTTTTTTTTGGGGGCCCCTTTTCGGCTCCCCTTCCCCTCCCAATAAAAAATTTTTTCCCCCAAATTTTCATTGGGGGCCCCGGGGGGAAATTCATTTTGGGGCCCCGGTTTTTTCCCCCCCGGGGTTTTTTGGGGATCAGACCGCTACCAAAGGTTATCCATGCTCACTAGCCTAGCTTAGAACTAAAAAAGTCCTGCATTTTCTGTGCTTGGGAGCCAAACTGACTTTGCCAAAAGACTTTTGGAGACCACAGTAATGTTGGCTAGTGGACTCTGTCATTTTTTTAAAATAATATATAACTGGTAGATTATTGTTTGCTCTTTCTTAGACTTCTGACTACATTGACAGCTAAGCTTTCACAGATATTATCTGTTACCTCATTACCTAAACTCAGTTGCCATCAATTAAATGCTTTCATGTTTTATCTTCTTGCTATGCCACTGTCCTAATATTATCTGAATTCCTATAAACTTGCCTAACTCTAATAAAACAATTTCACTTACGATCCAGCAAAGTTCATCTTAAAGACTGCTTGTGTTGTTAACTCTGCTGTTATCTCTTTTGTAAACTTATAAGCTACAGGAAACCCACTCAGATCTACCTCTCATGGACCAAATAGATGCCATCCAGATAAGTACATCTGCCTAAAGCTTCCATTACTACTATTCTAAAAGGTGGGATCCATCTGGGTTTCAAATGTACATCTTAGAAAAAAATTTCTTTCTCCAAAATGTACTTAATCGTTATTCCTACATCTTGTCAAGTCCAAGCACATCCAGAACAGCTCCAGAGAAGCAACCTCCAGATGCTCCATTCCTGTCACACACAGCTAATGTACCTGTTCCTTCTGGCCTATTCTCAGATGGCTCCATAGACCCTGGACAGCAGGACCAGACAAACATCCCCCATACCCATTCTTCTAAGTTCCCCCTAAAGACATGTCACCCCCAATGCCAGCAGGAAGTAGACAGATATCAGGACAACCCTATTCCTACTTCGCCATCACCTCTTTCTAATTTTTCTTTTTTAGTTAAACCAAAACAGGGGAATGTTAGTATTCTGTCTAAACTCTACCTCCACAGTTACCTGGCAACAGCCAGATCTTAGACATTGAAACAAGAAGTTGTAACATTGAAGTTGCCTTGGAGACTCCAAGATGTTTTAAATGTCAGAGCCGTGGGTTATCTGTGAGGAAAGTTGCTAACAGGGGAGTGAAACAGCCCAAGAGAAAGAAGTTTGTTGCAGTCAACAAAGATGAAAAAAGAGTTGGAGATCTGAAGACCATTTTGACATCAGCCATGGAGATGCTGAGTCTGTAGTTTGCCCAGCTGGTTTCCTGTGTTGTTTTAGGGATTACAGTTAAGTGATTGAATGAATCGCAGAAGAGACTTTAAACTTTGGACTTTTAACATTGTAGAGACTACTATAGTTATGGGGGCTTTGGGAGTTGGGCTAAATATATTTTTTTTATTATTCGATGAGTAGGTATGTCCCCCATAGACTCATGTGTTTAAACAAGCCTATGGGGCTAGGGAGTGGAAAGTGGTGGTTTAAGTATGCCTAGCCAAGGGAGTGGCACTAGTTGGAGGTGTGGCATTGTTCGAATAGGTGTGTCACTGTAGGCATGGGCTTTAAGACCCTCATCCTAGCTGTCTGGAAACCAGTCTTCCACTAGCAGCCTTCAGATGAAGATATAGAACTCTCAGCTCTCCTGTACCATGCCTGCCCTGGATGCTGCCATGCTCCCACCATGATGATAATGGACTGAACTTCTTAATCTGTAAGCCAGTCCCAATTAATTGTCCATTATAGGAATTAAAAAAAAAGAAAAAAGAAATGATTCTAGTTGGCATTATGATTGCGATATATATATATATATATATATATATTTATATATATATATATACCAAAAGTAAAGAATCATTAATAGAAAATATATATAATATATATATAATATATATTATTATATACACATATAATATATATTTTTAATTCTACAAGAACAACAACAACAAAAAAAAAAACAAAACTAAACAAACAAAAAATCCCAGCAAAGCCAAACATATTTCCCCAGGGAAAAATGTGGGAAATATTTTCTAAGTTATGAAGTTGTCTATAATCACCAGTATAACTGGCAAATAAGCAGCAAAAATGTTAATAAATTTGTGACAACTTGACATGCTACATTTTAGCATTGTAAATGTAATGAACTATAATCCATAAATGTAATGAAACTATTTATCCATAGTCCTGGATAAATAAATATGAAGTTTGAGGCTTCAACATCTAAAGCACATTTACAACAGAAGAAATTACTTCTTCATTTAACCATACTATGACAAAATCCATTATCATGATGGATTGACCCAGAAATTATTGATATTGACACAAAATACAAAGAAACTAGTTGTTTCTTGTCACAAAGATGTTTTTAAAGAATAATCAAGGTTAATAAGAAAAGTTTTACAGAAAGATATTGTGTTTAAGTAAACTATTAAATACATTTTTTACTAATGCATATGGTATCTTTAATAAAAATAAATTTCAGAGAAAATGACAATTTTAATAAAAGTAAATTATAGATAATGATGAATTTTACAGTACTAATAATGTTAATTACAGCCCTGACACTGATACCTTTCCATGCATACATGCTTGAGTACATACATGTGCATGAAAGAAGTGAAGGGCAAGCAATATGCAGGTATATATTATTTGGATTTCTAATTTATTATGATAATTTGTCACTTGAATATTGCTTTCATAATGACCTTTTAAAAATTGTATAAGAACATGACACACACTTATAGTCCTCAGATCTGGTTGAGAGTCTGGTTCAACACTAACCTAGGGTACATGACTAGGCTCCAAAAAATGAAGAGGAGGCATCATGCTTAAGAAAAATTATGTAGATTAATTTTGTTACAGTGATGTTCATATAAGTTTTAGATGATTCAATGAGAAGAGTATCTATAAAAATATGTATAATTGCGATACAAAGTGCCTTTACTTCCATAGAAGTTTGTAAAGTGTGTAAAGGGAGCCACTTCTTAATGTAAGCTTTCATTTAATACTTTGATATCACTTTTTACTCCAATCTCTATATTCCCTCTTATTGAGCAATAAATTCTTGAGTAACTTGAATTCTATTCAAGTTCTTATTCGTATTATTGTATATTCCCTATATTCGATATTCACTATTGAATTGACCCTATTGACTACCTCTAGGTGGTAAACACCAGGAGATATATTCCTGGGTTACATAAGAAAGCAAACTGAGCTAGCTATAGAGAAGCAAGCCAAGAAGCCACGTTCTTCTATATGATTTATTTGACTTTCTGCACCACCATACAGTTTCCCTGCTTCACTTTCTGCTTTGAATTCCTTCACTGATCGTCTGAAAAGGAAATGTTTAAGCCAAATATTCCTTTCCTCCCTAACTTGTTTATAGACAAGATTGCAGCAACAGGCAGTAAAGAAGAAATAACACTATTTCTTTATCATAGATGGATATGTCAACTGACAGATATGTCAACTTTTCTCAAAACCAATTTTTATGAGACTCAGTCTATACCTATATTTAAAAGTGAAAAAATTTGGAGTGTAAAAGAAACTAACAGGAGAGAAAAGGATGAGAAGAAAGTAGGTGTGGGAAGACATATACTCAAATTATAATAAAATTTCAAAAGTAATACTATAAAATTACATTGTCTATATATCTCTTTGGGGGCTGAAAAGATGCTTTACTAGTTAAAAACTCTTTCTTCTCTTGCAAATGACTGAAGTTCTTTTTTAATAAACCTGTCAGGCAGCAGGCAGCAGGCAGCTGTCAATTACATGTAACTCTATCTCTGAAGTTATTTGTGGCTTCTGTTGACACCTACACATAGGTGCATCTCTCTTTCTCTTTTTCTCAGACACACATACGTACACACACACACACACACACACACAACACTCATACATGGACACAAACTCTAAGACAATGACACATAAACCTAAATCAAAATAAATCAGTCATTGACAAATGTCATTTTGAAAAACTCCTCTGTGAGAATCTAATACTATATTCTGCTAAATGAATGTAGAATTAAAATGACTCTTAATGACATATTGCTATGTGCATACACTACAACTTCCTTTGTTCTACATTAGAGAAACTTCACCTTACAGAAGATAATAGTTAACACGCTGAAGACCCCACTGTTTATCCAAAATACAGATACTAGAATCTGCAGAGTGCTCAGCCCCAAATACAACATTCATATCACACTCTTTCCAACAAAGCTCAAGGCTACACACAGAAGGGGGTGAAGAAGGGTTGTAAAAGCCAGAGGTGGTCCATAAGATCAATAAACAATGTTTTCTGGATATAAAAGGGCATAGAGCCATGAGCTCATAGTAACTAAGAAAGCATATACAATACCTGAGCAAGATCCAGGCAGACAAAAGTGTAGTGTATAGGGGGAAATAAAGCCCTACCAAAATCTGACGAAACAGAGGAATTTGGTAGCTAATAGGAGTTACTTTCTTCAGATGTGATACCTGGGATGTTGACAGACATAGCAGTGTCAGATGCACTCCTATGTAAGATAGGTAACATAAACAGAGTTAAGTATTAAAAGAGGGAGAAAAATATAAAAAGACTCTAAGAGTTAGGTGGGAAAGAATGGCAGGTGAATAGAGTGGTAATAGGTAATAGGGGGGTAAAACACATGATATTGAATTCATAAAGTATTAACTATAGTATCTGTGGTGACTTGGATGAAAATGGCTCCATAGGCTAATAGGAAATGAAGGTCACTATCAGTAGGTGTGTCCTTGTTGGAAGAAATGTGTCACTGGAATGGGCTTTGACGTTTCAGAGGCCAAATGTTTCTATTTCTTCTTGTTGTCTGCTGATCCAGATGTATAACTCTCAGGTATTTCTCCAGCACCATGTTTGTCTGAATGCTATCCTGTGTTCCACTATGAAACTATGGATTAAATTTCTAAATTTTCATCAATGTCAAATTAAATGATTCCCTTTATAAAAGTTGTCTTTACCATGGTAAATATTTATAGCATTAGAAAACCTAGCTAAAACAGTATTGCAAAACAACTTTTCCAGAATTTAAATTAAGAACAAAAGTGAAGTTAAGCATCTATCTGAGCTAAAGCACCACCCCAATATATACCTACATACACAGGATTAAATCATTTCTATGAATAGAAGTTAGATTTTAATCATTTATGAATGCCTCTTAATTCTTCATTTGTAAAGGTGCTTTATTTTATTTGTTAGAAGCTGATTTGATCTAAAATACAGAATAAAAGATAATAAAAAGCCATTGTATAAAACTTGTAATCAATTAATTACAAGAGATTAAACAGCAACACATTTAACAAAGATCATTCCTGACATTTGGTTTTCTTTGCTTTGAAATTAACCTGTGCTGGATCTTAGGGTGAACTCAGAAAACAGATGAAATTTTTCTGGATATGTTATAGTACTTGACTAACAGTCTTCTAAAGATGAGACACCATTTTTCCAAGCACACTCATTTATATTAAAAATGTCCATATATTTGAGTTATGTATCAGGAACAAAATAGAAAGTGCTGTACTGCCAGCATGAAAATTATAACAGAAAAGTTATCCACCCTTTCTGAATAGATTCAACCCTTAGGAACTTACATGGAGTAATAGCATGGACTTTCTGCTATGACTCGTCTCTAGTTCATTAGAAAACAACATGATTCCCTATACATATAACATCACTCTTTCTTAATCTGGCTCTAGACATGCTATATACATATAGAGAAGAAACTGCCATTGCTCTGCTACTTCTTTGAAACAAGAAAGGACATCTATGACTTTTTAAATTAAGATAATTTTAAGAAAAAAAGGGCCTACTTATGTAACATTCTCATCATTCACTTTGTTAAGAGAGATTTATTCCAGAGGATTCCCTGTGATGATAATATCTGGCTTTGTGTGTGGTGAATCTGTTTTACTCACTGCTATTACATTAAGGTCAGGAAGATGATAGTTTGTAAAATAAATAAATGATTGTCTGATCTATAAATAATACATGATCATTATATAATCAATTTGTAGGATAAGATTCCCTTAGCTCAGATGCTGCCTTTAAAATTTCCTAGAAAGGTAATACAGAGAATTATTTATATATAAGGCTAAAATTCCCTCATTATAAAATGGCTTAGAAAGTTACTAAAAGTATTAGTGCCCCTAGTAGATGGAATGAGGAGTAACAAGTAAAATGCAGATAAATTGTTACAGTAATAGTTCTTAAACAATAACTAAGAATATTCCCTATCAAAATAGCACTGTGGTTAATGTTAAACACTCACATTTTCTATTATCTCTGCATAAACTTAATGAGACATTCATGTGTGGGGATTTTAAATAGGGCTTGCCTTGTTGTGAGCTCTGAACCCTCTGGGATACATACAAGAAAAGACATGAAGAGGATGAATCTCATCATATCTGGAATTTTGGGTTTTATGAGTTTCAAATACTGTGCCTCCAAGAAAGATTTTATTGGAAAATGGAACTCTATAGCTACAATACATGTTGCAACTCACTGACATATCACCTTTATAGGTCCACATAAATCATAAATACAATATCTAAAAATAAAACAATAATACAGCAAGCGTGTTGTGTTTGTTACAAAAGGGGTGGGCAAAGACTATAGGTGAGTAATGCCATATACTGTTTTTTTCCAGGAAAAAAATTCATACTCTTCAGTCCACAACCTGCATTTCAGGGGTATATTTTTATATAGAGAAAACAATTTTCTTGCATTGTAATACCATTAAACATATCATACATCACATGATTGAAGAACTAAAGATGCTATCTCCTCTTTATTCTAAAGCACCTCATTATTTATTTCTCAACTGGAATGGCAACACTGATGACTAATACAGAGATTTATGAGCTGTGAACAAACATAAGAGCATAAAAGCACAATTGTTTTGGGATTCCAGCTATGCTTAGCTCATTATCTCAGTCAGAGAAGAGGATATTTTAAGATGGTTATGTACAGAAAATGTTAACTGTTTTACAAAATTCATTTTTAAATATTTTAAGATGAGTATTTGCTAAAGTGTGTATGTGAAATACGAGGGTGCATCTGAAAATACTTTGCTACTTTCTCACACATTTGCACGAATATAATTAAGCTCTCAGGTGTCTAGATAGTTGGAGTTCCATTGATTATTGTCCACTAATATTGCATTAAGTTTTTTTTTTTTTTACTTTTTCATTAGTTTGATATTGTTTAGTGTACAATTGTAGATCTTACTTGTAATTTAATATTACCATCTTTAAAAATTATAGATAATAAAATATGTGTTTCATTATAGATAATAAAATATGTAAAGAGTTTATTTTTTTTTTTTTGGTTTTTGAGACAGGGTTTCTCTGTGTAGCTCGGCTGTCTGGAACTCACTCTGTAGACCAGGCTGGCCTCGAACTCAGAATCCGCCTGCTCTGCCTCCAAGTGCTGGGATTAAAGGCGTGCGCCCACCGCCGGCTATGTAAAGAGTTTAAGTTCTTAGTATTTATAACTGCTTTGAGGGATCAATAGTTTTTTAAATGAAGTAAGTTACATAAAAGTAACTAAAAGAATGAAAACAATGTTTCCTATCATCTTTCACTGAAAGAGAGGGAAATTTTTAATTGCAGATGCATGATGAAACTAAAAGTTTAACATAAAATAGGTAAGCAAATTACAAAAGTATACACTGTTGTTTAATATATATTCTAATAATGTAATAAATTTGTGAAAATGTTATAACTATAATGTTTAAGAATTTTTGAATCTCTGCACACCTATATTGTATGTAAACTGCTATGAAAGGTTTTTATTGTTGAAAATGTCATCTATTACAACAGAAAGAGTCCTAAGGAAAAAAGTAATTATACACAGTGTTCAACTATTTTAATCATTGAAACAAAATATATATAATATTTCCTTAAAGGGCTCCATTCCAACTTGGGGAAATTGTGAAACCATTAGGATAGTTCAAATGTGGGTCTTATGCTTAAGTTCTAGCGTTTGGGGGTAACAGAAAGTAAAAGTTGCATAGTTATCAAATACTGCCTTCACCATTTTCAATGAAGATGAGTTACTGATCTTGAAATAACTTGCTATTAGTAGGTATGTATTTTAATGGAGCTGTTAAATCATGTTGAAGGAAGTAAAGTAAGATATGGATTATGGATGATACCATTTTTAAAGAAATGATTGAAAAATGATTGAAGAAGGAAGGATCCTCAAGGTTAAGTTTTATCTGTTTATTGGGAGATGCTGATACATAGGCAACCCACAGTGTTACACAGATTGTTTTTCTATTCATGAAAGGCTATGAATTGGAAGATAACTTTAGACATATTAAAAATGAAAGTTATTTTTAACCTGATCATACTATGTCTCATATATCTGGAAAATATTATGATCGTATACTTTTCCTAAGCTAGGTACCATTTGACTACCCAAAGGGTGAACAGTACATATAATGCTAAAATATGAAAAATAATGTCTAGGTCTTCTCTCTCATCTTCCTTACTTCCTGTGTATTTTCTCCAGTAATGTTAGCAAGCATAGTTTAACAGAAACATCACATAGTCTAAGTCTTTACTGTCTACACTTCTCAATTTTCTTCAGCCTGTGACTCTCATCCATCTCCAAGAGATAAAAATTGAATTGAAATTATTAAACTGAATTCACAATAAATCAGCTTAAGTCTTTGTACGATATAAGACATCTTAACCTCTACAGAATTGTTAACTCTCTACTAGTCTATTCTCCTCTCGGAGATGGTTTCTGAAAAATTTCTCTCTCCTCCCTCCCCACTCTCTCCCTACCTGCCCTCTATTTATCTATATTCCTCTCTCTCCTTCCTCTCTTCTTCCATATTTTACCTATGATATCTGGTGAAATCTATTTAATTCATGAAGTACAATCAGTATAAGGAAATAAAATATGAAATCAATTCAATAAGTATATATATGTATTTCATATTCTGCATAAATATATTCAAAATCCAATTATATATTAGCCATAAAATTAATTATATTTCTAAAAAGACATAATAAACATTATGATAATTATATTATCAGGGTCATGTGAGGAAGGTCATTAAAATTCTAGTGCACAGAGTTTGCAGATTCAAGACCTCCATGGGTAATTTAAGAGACTCTGGAATAGGACTCGAGAAAAAACTTAGTGGGAGGACAATTGACCAGCATTTATAAAGCCCTATATTCAATCTCAAACATAAAATGGTGATAATACTATTAGATTACTTGTTGGAGGTCACAACACATCAAGGTAAGCAATGCATGGTGACAAGTAAACAGGTAGAAGTCCTTTAAAGGAAACACATAAATCCTTTAAAGAATTACAGGAAAACACAACCAAACAGGAGAAAAGATTGAACAAAACAATCCAGGATCTAAAAATGGAAATAGAAACAATAAAGAAATCACAAAGGGAGAAAACTCTGGAGATAGAAAACCTAGGAATCACAGACACAAGCATCACCAACAGAATACAAGAGATAGAAGAGAGAATATCAGGTGCAGAAGATACCATGGAAAACATTGACATGACACTCATAGAAAATACAAAATGAAAAAAGCTCCTAACCCAAAACATCCAGGATGAAATGAGAAGACCAAACCTAAGGATAATAGATGTAGAAGAGAGATTCCCAACTTAAAGGGCCAGTAAATACCTTCAATAAAATTATAGAAGAAATGTTCCCTAACCTAAAGAAAGAGATGCCCATAAACATACAAGAAGCCTACAGAACTCCAGTAAATTGGACCAGAAAAGAAATTCCTCCTGTCAGATGATAGTCAAAACACCAAATGCATAGAACAAAGAAAGAATACTAAAAACAGTAAAGAAGAAATGTCAATTAACATACAAAGGCAAACCTATCAGAATTACACCAGACTTCTCACCAGAGTCAATGAAAGCTAGAAGATCCTGGGCAGATGTCACACAGATCATAAGAAAACACAAATACCAGCCCAGGCTACTATAACCAGCAAAACTCTCAGTTACCATAGATGGAGAAACCAAGATATTCCATGACAAAACCAAATTTACAAAATGTCTTTCCACAAATCAGGCCTACAAAGGATAATATATGTAAAACTCCAACACAAGGAGGGAAATTACACCATAGAAAAAGCAAGAAAATAATCTTCTTTAAACAAACACAAAGAAGAGAGACAGAAAAACATAATTCCACCTCTAACAACAAAAATAACAGAAAACAACAATCACCATTCCAAAATATCTCTTAATATCAATGGACTCAATTCCCCAATAAAAAGAAATAGACTATTGCATAAACAGACCCAACATTTTACTGCATACAGGAAATACACCTCAGTTTCAAAGACAGACACTACCTGAGTAAAGGGCTGAAAAACAATTTTCCAAGTAAATGGTTCCAAGAAACAAGATGGAGTAGCCATTCTATTATTAAATAAAATTGACTTTCAACCAAAATTTGTCAAAAAGATCAGGAATGACACTTCATACTTATCAAAGGAAAAATCTACAAAGAGAAAGTCTGAAATTCTGAACATCCATGCTGGAAATTCAAGGGTACCCATATTCATAAAAGAAACTTTACTAAAGTTCAAAGAACACATTGCACCTCACAGTTTAATAGTGGGAGACTTCAACAACCCACTCTCATCAATGGGCAGATCATGGAAACACAAACTAAACAGAGACAAAGTGATAATAACAGAAGTTATGGACCAAATGGATTTATAAGATACCTATAGAAGATTTTATCCTAAAACAACAACAAAAAAAATACTCCTTCTTCTCAGCACCTTGTGGAACTTTCTCCAAAATAAAACACATAATTGGCCACAAAGAAGGCCTGAACAGATACAAGAATCTTGAAATAATCCCATTCATCCTATCAGATAACCATAGACTAAGCTGGTTATCAATAGTAACACCACCACAACCAACAACAACAAAAACTCAGAAAGTCCACATACACATTGAAGCTGAACAATGCCCTACTCAATGAAAATTTGGTCAAGGAAGAAATAAAGAAATAGAAGACTTTTTAGAATGTAATTAAAATGAACTACTCCAAATTGCATAACACAATGAAAGCAGTGCTAAGAGGAAAACTCGTAGCTGAGTGCCTCCAAAAAGAAATTGGAGAGAGCATATAGTAGAAACATGATAGCACACCTGAAAGCTCTAGAAGAAAAAGAAGCAAATATACCCAAGAAGAATAGACAGCAGGAAATAATCAAACTCAAGGCTGAAATCAACCAAGTAGAAATAAAAAGACTATACAAAGAATCAAGAAAACCAGGAGCTGGTTCTTTGAGAAAATCAACAAGATAGATAAACACTTAGCCACATTAACCAGAGGGCACAGAGACAGTACCCAAATTAACAAAATCAGAAGAGAAAAGAGAGACACAACAACAGAATCTGAGGGAATTCAAAAAATCATCAGATTCTACTACAAAAGCCTATACTCAACAAAACTGGAAAATGTTGAAGAAAATGAACAATTTTCTAGATATATACCAAATACCAAAGTTAATCAGGATCAGATAAACCATCTAAATAGTCCCAAAGCCTCTAAAGAAATAGAAGCCATCGTTAAAAGTCTCTCAACCAAAAAATCCCAGGACTATTTACGTTTAGTGTGGAATTCTATCAGACCTTCAAGGAAGACATAATACCAATTCTCTTCAAACTATTCCACAAAATAGAAGCAGAAGGAACACTACCCAGTTCATTCTATGAAGGCAAAATTATTCTGATACAAAACCACACAAAGACTCAACAAAGAAAGAGAACTTCAGAGCAATTTCCCTTATGAATATCGAAAATACTCAATAAAACTCTCTCAAACCAAATCCAAGAACATATCAAAATGATCATTCTCTGGGATCAAGTAGGCTTCATCCCTGGAATGTAGGGATGGTTCAATATATGGAAATCCATCAATGTAATCTACTACATATACAAATTCAAAGAAAAAAATCACATGATCATCATTAGATACTGAAAAAGTATTTGACAATATTCAACATCCCTTTATGTTAAGAGTCTTGGAAAGATCAGGAATTCAAGGCCCATACTTAAACATAGTAAACACAATATACAGCAAAGCAGTAGCCAACATCAAACTGAATGGAGAGAAACTTGAAGCTATCCCATTAAAATCAGGGAATAGGCAAGGCTGCCCAATTTCTCCCTATCTATTCAGTATATTCCTTAGTGATCAGGAAAATACAAATCAAAATGACCCTGAGATTCCACTTCACACCAATCACAATGGCTAAGATCAAAAACTCAGGTGACAGAAGATAGTGGAGAGGATGTTGAGAAAGAGGAACACTCCTTCATTGCTGGTGATATTGCAAGCTGGTACAACCACTCTGGAAATCAGTCTGGGATTTCCTCAGAATATTTTACATAGTACTACCTGAGGACCCAGCTATATCACTCATGGGCATATACAAAGTAGATGTTCCAACATGTAATAAGGACACATACTCCACTATGTCCATAGCAGCTGTATTTATAATAGCCAGAAGCTTGAAACACCCCAAATGTCCCTCAACAGAGATTGGATACAGAAAATGTGGTACATTTACACAATGGAATACTATTAAGTGATTAAAACAATGACTTCATGAAATTCGCAGGCAAATGAATGGAACTAGAAAATATCCTGAGTGAGGTAACTCAGTCACAAAAGAACACATAGAGTGCACTCATTGATAAATGGATATTAGCCCAAAAGTTTGAAATACCAAAAATTCAATTTACAGACCATGTTAAGCCCAAGAAGGAAGACCAAAGTGTGGATGCTTCAGTGACTCTTAGAAGGGAGAATAAAATACTCACAGGAAGAAATATGGAGACAAAGTGCTGAGCAGAGACTGAAGGAAAGGCCATCCAGAGACTTCCCACCTTGGGATCCATTCCATATACAGTTGCCAAACCCAGATGCTAGTGTGGATGGCGGGAACTGCTTGGTGACAGGAACCTGATATGGCTGTCTCCCGAGAGGTTCTGCCAGAGCCTGAAAAATACAGAGGAGTATGTTTGTGGATAAAGGAGTTAGAAAAGGAATTGAAGAAGCTGTGGGGGTTTGCAGCCTCATGTTGGGAGCAACAGTGTCAACTCACTTGTCAGACCCCCAGAGCTCCTGGTAACTGGACCACCAAACATGGAGGGACTATTGTCTCCAGCTGCATATGTAGCAGAGGATTGCCTGGCATCAATGGAAGGGGAGCCCCTTGGTCCTATGGAGTCTCGATGACCCAGCGTAAAAGAATGCTTGGGCGTGAAGGTGGGAGTGAATGGGTAGATGTTGGAGCACCCTCATAGAGGCAGAGGAAGATGAAGAGAAAGATGTTGAGAAGGTGGGAAGGGGGATAACATTTGAAATGTAAATAAATAAAGTAACCAATTAAAAAAAATGACTTCAGAGTACAACCATTCCAAAAATCCTTATATTTTAACAGTTAGAATATATGTTAATACTGGCCTTCTTTTATTACATTACACTTGAGACATCAATCATAGCCTCAGTCACAAATCTACTCACCTTTAAATTTATTTTTTAATAGCCAATTGTTTACAAGAAAACTTTAAAGTATAAATTCTTCTTTTTCCTCCTCCTCCTCCTCCTCCTCCTCCTCCTCCTCCTCCTCCTCCTCCTCCTTCTTCTTCTTCTTCCTCCTCGTCTTCCTCCTCCTCTTCCTCCACTCCCTCCTCCTTTTCTTCTATGTCCTCTTCCACCTCCTCTTCTTCATCTTTCTTCTTCACTTTTATTTATACCCTGTTCCTTTGCCAAACATCAAACTTCCTTAATTCTATCATAATCTCAGTACCTATGAGTGAATAACTTGATAAAGTTCTTGAAATTGTTAACTTTGAGAAAGTTTTTTATAGAAAAGAAGTCTGGATACAGGTGAAAGCACAGCCTAAGTGCAGAAAAGAGTAGAGTAGTTCTCTGCTGAGTTTAAAGTGATGGCCCCAAGTCACACAGGCCACCTGTTCACATTCCTGATGCTACTACTTACTGTGTAGTTTTTAGGAAGCCAGAAGCTTTCCATATCACATTACCTTCATCTTTAAAGGGTGAAGTTGCATTTGTTTTTATTTCAAAGGTTAATGTAAATGAAAGAAAAGGAAGAAACACAAGCCACACTACATACACACATAACACATTTTTAAAAAGATAATTGGTATATATGAGTATCTTATGAACACCAGGGAAAAAAGAAAATAATATAAAGTTACCAGGTAAACAGAAATCTAAACTCAGCTCTTACTCAAGGCCCCTGAAAGGGTTTTATGTAGAGCTTTCTGTGAATCATTGGTAATAACTCTTAATGTCTTTTTGACTGCTTTGGAGAATGAGTAGGTGTTACAATGGGAGGGTAATGTTCTCTGTGAGTCCTTTCCTCTCAAATATGTAGTGCTTTCCACAACTGTGCCTGTACTAGCCCTAACTACCAAAACCTAAAAATGAGTTTCCTGCACAGTGAGTAACAGTGCCTCAAATGTAACTTTCCCTAAAAGATATTTTAAACTTATTTAAGAATAGATAGGCTAGGTGACAAAATATAGAGTAAAAATATACTACAAAATCTAGATTAGTAAATATCATACCACTAAGTACAGAGAAATACAGATCAATGGGATGAAAATTTAAATTCTCATACTAGAAGTTTCAAAATATATTCATACGGGAAAGATCTTATTTTTAAAACCTGCTTTAGTCCTTGGTACAGTCTGGAAATAACTTGTTGCTTAATCTAATTGGGAGAATTCATTTCTGTAAGGCCAAAACAGAACTAGTAAATAAAATGATAACAATAAAAGAATAAACAGCAGCAGCAACATCAAGAACAAAAACCTTACCCAGGAAGTTCCTCTGTCTTAACCTTACAGCACACACCACATTAAGCAGTAATAGGGATGGAAATTACTTGCTGTTGTAGCCAAGTTTATTCTTGTAAGATCATTTACACTGCTTAATGAGTGGATTACCAGCAGGGTTAAAAAGTCTCAGAACAACATTCCTACATATCTTCATGAAATTCTACTGCTGTGACTATGAGCGGAAATTCTATCAGCAGCTTTATTTATGTTGGTTACGGAAACACTGGAACCTTTGGACTGTAGAATGGAATGAAAACTATAACCTCCTCTCACATTGGCCCAAAACTGCTTAATTTTACAAAACTTACAAGATATTTTCTCATGGTATAATATGAAATATTAATTATGTTCTTAACATTTGCAAATATAAACAGCCAGTTCTTATCTTTTCATTGCTTTTATATAAAAACATCATAAGAGAAAAATAATTCACAGTTGATGTACAGTCACCAGTTCTTTTTCCATTCCAATTTTTCTAGTCATTTCTTCTATTGAGAACAGCAGTTTTCAAGACCTTAAGCCTTTATGAAGCCATATCAAAAATTTCCCACACCTTTCAAGAAGAATTCAATAATTTAGGAAGCATACAGCAGGTTAACATACATTTCTAAAAATGACACAAACACACACACATGCACACATGCAACCACATACATACACACAAATAAATTTTTTAAAATGATAAATGGTATGGTGTGGGAAAAAAACTGGGAGGCTGCTGCAGCAGGCCCCAGGCCCACTCGGAACAGCCTGGGACCTGCGAGGTGGAGGCTGCCTGTCTCTCATACTGGAGGAAGGTCCCAGGTTCCAGTGGCTGGAGGCTTCGGTGGCAGCAGGCCCGGCAGGACCCAATGACACCAGGAAGTCCTTGGTTCCAAATGGATTTATTGTCATGGCGGATGGTGGATGGATCTGGATGTACCCCCCCCCCCCCAAAACTCAGGGCAGGCCTGAGTTAAAAAGGGAGGGAGAAGTGGGAAGGGTCTGGGGAGGAATGCTTAATTTGCTCCGCCCTCTGACCTTCATTAGTATGTAAATCTCTAGGGCCTGAGGCCTGTAGTCACACCCTCTACCTGTGCACTTTGGGAGGGGTTGTAATGGCCTATGTGACTGAACAATGTAGGTCCATGGAGATTAGACTGCTTTTCAGGACCCTGGGTTCTGAGGAGTGGCCGAACTCCTGCCGTTTCTCCCTTGGAGTCTCGGGGTTCTAGGCCCATGCCCAGCCAAGAACCAGGATACCCTTACACAGTCCCACAGTATGGAAATTTAATTTTAAATTTTATATCTAAATTCTTTCCAATGTTAATTTGAATTTTTAACTGTTATACATTTTTTACTCATGAACATTAACTAAATTAATAATATTAAATCAGATCAAGTTTAATAAGAGAATTAAATATTAAATTGAGCATATGTTATATGTATACTCCAAATAACACACAGTAGAGAAAGAACAGAGAGAGAGAAGAGAGAGAGAGAGAGAGAGAGAGAGAGAGAGAACTTCAAACATGTCTAAGCACATTTTTGTCTTTGATTTGTTTAGATCATTTCAATATTTATTCATTTGTGGCAATGTTTAATTTGGAATTTTGAACTTGGATTTCATTCAATCTGTAGAATAAAAATATATTTCATATATGTAAAATTAATATTTCATTAGGTCTCTTAGGTTACATGATAAATAATCTTGAGAGGCCAGAAAATACCCTCGTGTGACATTGAACTGAGTGACTACATATATTAAAGCACAAAGTATAAAATCATTAAAGATGTCCTAAAATTTTATTGAATAACTGCAAATAATATGTTATTACACTGACTGTTGTAGTATATCCATTAATCTTAACTCATGAGAAGCAGAAACAAGAGGGACTCTGTGAAGCCAGTCTGCTTTATACATGACATTAGAAAGAGAGACTGTCTAAAGACAGAAAAAAAGGGTTGAAACTAGGACAGGTTAATATCCTTTGTGAAAGGCATATCTATTACTAAGGACTATTCCATTAAAGGAAAACAAATACTTAACATATGAAGTAAGAAAATATCCTAATATCAAGAAATCTCAGGTTAATATTCCTATTTAAAAATGTACCTTTACAGCAATATTAGTTGTAATTTGAATTAGAGTAATCTCTGATTCTCAGAAGCAGTAAATATCAGAAATAGTGTTTATGTAAAAATAAAGTAAAATTAATAACAATCTGGGAGAATTCCTAGATTAATGTTGTATCTTCAAAGACTGACTAGATGTGCAGTGATATAGAGAGGTTGGAGTGTTGTAGGTCTGGAGCCCAATTATCTTATCTTCTACTAGTTCTATCAGTCTTGTTTGTTATTTCCTGCTACCTCTGTATGAAAACTAACATCTTGGGACAGATACATAAAAATACTTGTGGAATATATTAATTATAGAAGACTGCTCACTTTCATCAACGCCAAAGCTAAGAAAATCACAGACATATTTTTTAAACCTATTATAAAACCTCCATTTTTTACTGAAACTCTTTGATGCTTTACCAATGCATTTTAAAATTGCCTTCATTTGAGATAGGGTAGAAGAAGAGAATGTTGGGGGAAACAGCTGGACTTCCTGGGAATTTAAGAGATGATATAGACACCTAACAAATTGGAAACTTACAAAGGTGATCCTACAGAGGTCCCCTAAAAATGGAGGATATGAAATTGAAACTGACCCTTTTATCTAAGCAAAGACTTCAAGTAGTGGGACCAGGTTGAATTCAATTGAGTTGTTGGCCAAGGGGTTGATTGAAATCCCAGAACAACTCAAGTTTTGCTAAGAAAAAGAACTGTTCCCTACAAACTAACTTTGGAACCCCATTGCTGAGGACCGTACCCACAACCCTCATTGAACATCGAGAAGTCAAGTCCGTGCTTACATTGCTCCATCACCCCTATATTCTCTTTGGTAGGGAAAGCTACTTTGCAGTATATCAAAAGAATATTGTAAATATCAACCCAGCCAACCTTTGACAACATTCCTACCTACAAAATATGCTAGAACAATATTGACAATTATGAAAGTAGCAAACCAAAATCTAATTTGAATTAAGGCCCATTCCAAAAGAAGGTACTTATACCTGACATAGCTTGGGTAACCAAGAGTCATAGATTAGATAGCCTAGACACCTCTGGGAAAAAAAAAAAGTCTACTAAATTAAAAGCTATCAAATTTAAAAAATAATAATAAAATTATTCCTAATGATATTCTGCTACACTCATAAATCAGTGTGCCTCATCCCGTCATTATTATAGAAGATTTCTCCTGCTGCAGAAAGGAAAAAACCAGAGATCACAAACAGACTTTATGCCGATAGTGAGTCTAATGGGAGCTCTACCAAAAGTATCTCCTCCCAGAACTCAGGGAAGCAGACGGAGGAGAAGGCAGAGATTGTAAGAGCCAGCAGCTATGAAAGACAGCAGGAAAGCAAGATCCTCTGAGTTAACAGAGCAATAATAAACATGCACAGAGACTGAACAAGAAAACAAGATCTACTTGGGTCTGCATATGTATTAAAGCTTTTTGACCCATTAATAATTTATTTCCTATTCACTTTACATCCTGATCACAGAACCCCCTCCCTTCTCTTCTTCTAGTTCCAGTCCTAGAAATAGCTCTTCCCATAACTGACTCCTCTTCTCCTAAGAGAAGACAAAGACCCTGTTGAATATCACCCCATTCTGTGATATCTAGTTTCAGCAGAACTAGTCAGATCCTATCCCACTGAGACCCAACCAGGCAATCCAGGTAGGGAAAGAGAATCCAGTGATAGGCTACAGAGTCTGAGACAGTGTCTTTGCAATTGTTAGAGGATCTACATGAAGACCAAACTACAAGTCTGATCTGCTACAAATGTGAGTGTATGTGTGTGTGTGTGTGTGTGTGTGTGTGTGTGTGTGTGATGGGGATGGGGGGTGAGGCTTAAGTCCAGCCTCTGCATGATTTTTGGTTTGTGGTTCAGTCTCTGTGAGCCCTGATGGGCCCAGGTTAGTTGATTTTGTAGAACTTGTGGTGCCCTTGCACCCTCCATCTTGTCAATTCTATACCCACTCTTCCCAGGACTACCCTAGTTCCACATCAAGTTTGGCTGTACTCTCTGCATCTGTTTCTATTCACTGCTACATGAAGCCTCTCAGGAGATGGTTATGGTAGTCTCCTATCGGCAAGCATAGCAGAGTATTAGTCATAATAAAATTAGCTTAGCTCTCTAACATGAGATGGGTCTCATTTGGGGGCAATCATTGATTGGCTAATCCCTAACTCTGTGTTTCATTCATCTTTATCCCTATGCATCTTGTAGACAGAATAAATTTTGGGTGGAAGGTTGTGTGGGTGGATTGATCTCCCCCTCCTCCCCCTGGAAGTTCTGCCTGGCTATATGAGGTAACCACATAGGTCTCTATATTCCCTGCTGGTCTGACATACTCAGAGGCAGAAGCTCACAGCTAACCATTAAACTGATCATGGGGTTCTCAATGGAGAAGATAGAGTGAAGACTGAAGGAGTAGAAAGGGTACAGGACCCCATGAGGAGAGCAACAATACCAACCAACCAGAGCCCCCAGGGTCTAAACCACCAGCCTGGGAGCGCTTAGGGAGGGACCCATGGCTCCAGCTATATATGCAAGGGAGCTATATATAAGTGGGAGAAGAGATCCTTGGTCCCATGAAGGCTGGACGTCGTTGGGGGGGGATATTCGAGGGTGGGGAGGTGAGGTTGGGAGGGTGGGGGGGTACACCAACATGGAGGCAGGAGGAGGGGGGAAGGGATAGTGAGTTCCTGTGAGAGAGGGGGGGAAATGGGGTAAGGAGAGAATATCTGAAATGTAAAAAAATTTCCAATAAAAAAAAAAAAAAAAAAAAAAAAGAATCTCACTCAAGAGACTGGAGGCCCCAGGGAGTGGGGAGGTCTGGTGGGGTTGAAGTAGCGGAATAGGGACATCCTCATGAAGACAGGGGCGGGTGAGGAGGTATGGGATGTGGACCAATCAGAGGTAGACCAAGAGGTTGATAAAGTTTGGACTGTAAAAAGATTTAAAAAGGAACCTCACCTAGTTTCACCCCCATAGAATCTCTGTAGCCTATGCCATCCCAGAATTCCAGGTAGTCCCAGAGATATCCCCCACCCCCATTTTCATTTACACTCCATCCCTTTCCTATCCTATACCACACACCTGATTTGATTCCCTTGATCAACCTGCCTGTTTTTATGCCAATACTGTTAGCATTCTGTCTAAAATGCACCCCTAAAGTTACATGGCGACAGCCAAGTATGCTCCTCCCCACAGTTATCTGGCAACAGCCAGGTAGGCCTGGCCCACTATAAAAGAAGCTGCTTGCCCCCTTCTCTAACTCTTGCTCTCTTGCATTCTTGCTCTCTTGCTCTCTCTTGATCTCCTGCTCTCTTGCCTCTTGCTTCTCCCCCGCTCCTCATGGCCAGCCTCTGCTTCGCTTCTCTCCTCTCCTCTCCTCTCCTCTCCTCTCCTCTCCTCTCCTCTCCTCTCCTCTCCTCTCCTCTCCTCCCTCTCCTCTCCTCTCTCTCTCTCTTTCTCTCTCTCTCTCTCTCTTTCTCTCTCTGCCTCTACTACCCTCTTAACTCCCCTCCTCATGCCCTGAATAAACTCTATTTTATACTATACCATCGTGTGGCTGGTCTCTCAGTGGGAAGGAATGCCTTGGCATGGGCCTGTTGAGACATCCCCTTCTCCCATACCTCACCAGACACACCCACAGAATATATTCCATATCTCATTATCTTTTTATAAACACATTATTGATGCCGAGACTCGGACGTAGAAATCTGCAGTTTTGCATCCCACTTCAGCTACCACAAGAGATACATGCATGCTCAGTAGAACTGGTAAGTCCTCCCATCCCCCACTAGTCAGAGTAACTGTCCACATGGTCCCAGGGGAGAGTTCTTGAGCTTGGTACTATCCCTACCTTTTCCTTGAGGATGGGAGAGATTCAGTCTTTCACTGGCCATGTAGAGAAATATTGTTCTCTATTAACTGTGATCTAGATAAAGACATCCAGTAAATAGGGACCATATGGCAAAAAGACTGACCTGTGGGCGAGACATGTGGGGACTGGGGACTAATGTTTGGAGTCAGTGCTCCTGAGAGAAAGCAGTCTGTTCAGGTTCGGCCTGGGGTTCTTAGCGAGAGAAAGAAACTGTTTCAAAGGAAGAGTGGAATGTCCCCAAGGGAAGGGGTTCTAAAATGAAGGCCAGTGAAAGGCTGAATCCATAGAGCACTCAATCTTGTCAGAAGTTTGCTAATTATTAAATTTATGACAGATGGAATTTCCAAAGCCTTTAAGAGTTGACCCAACATGGTTTCAGAAGATGTGGACACACCTGCAAGATACTGCCTGGATTGTGATATAATAATTACTGAAAAATGCAGTGGAAAAAACTGGATGCCCTTAGTCAAATGACTTTGGCTAAACAAGGTAAGTCATTTCTCATGTCACACATATCCATTCCACAGTAAAAAAAAAAAAAAAAAAAAAAAATCCTATGTCTTCTGTTCTTGGAAGCCAGACTGACTCATCCCAAGAGACCATGGAGACCACAGGAATTGTTGGCTAGTGGACTCTATCACTTTTAAAAATAATATATAACTGGTAGATTGTTGTTTGCTCTTTCTCAGACTTCTGACTACATTGAGAGCTAAGCTTTCACAGCTATTATCTGTTACCTCATTACCCACACTCAATTTCCATCGATTAAATACTTCCTATTTTCTCTTCTTGCTATGCCACTGTCTTAATATTATCTAAATTCCTATAAATTTTCCTAACTCTAATAAAACATTCCACTATACGATCCAAAAAAGGCTCATCTTAAAGACTGTTCATGTTGTTAACTCATGTTGTTATCTCTTGTAAACTTATAAGCTACAGAAAACCCACTCAGATCTACCTCTCATGGGCCAAATAGACTCCATCCAGATAAGTACATCTGCCTCAAGTTCCCACTTAATACCTATTCCAAAGAGTAGGATTCCTCTGGGTTTCAAATGTATATTTTAGAATTTCTTTTTCTCCCAAACTACTTAATCATTTTCTTGTTCTTCAGTTTTGTTAGGATCTCTAGAGCTTGCTCTACTAGGATAGCTGTGCTCTAAAGTTGCTATATTGCCTTTACTTTTGTTGATTATGTTCTTATGCTGGTCTTGAGTTATCTATTTGTCCATGGATGTTACTGTTGTAGCAGGCACTGGGAAAGCAGGCATAACCTGGAGTTTTCTTGTGCAGAAGTCTTCCTGTATGCAGTTTTAGGTAGGACAATGGAATTCAGGTGGCAGTGCATATCTCCCACCACCTGATTGATCCCCTGGGGACAAGGCAAGCAGAAGAGTGGAAATAGGATTTAGGATCTAACCTGAATGGTCCTGGTGCTGCAAGTCTGGTGAAGGTTGGTGGCCGAGTGGCCAGACAATGGAGCTCAAAGGGGATAACATGTCTCTCAGGGCAGCAAGGCATGTCCTCCTCCTGAAGACTCAGTAGGCAGGGGAATGGGACAAAGGAAAGGATTTACTCTGAGTTCTTCGATTTTCAGGTATGATGAAGGCAGTATTTAGTATTTTTATTGGATTTTTGAGTTGAGAACAAGTGTGTCTCTGACTTTCCTGCCTACTCTTGAGATTCTATTTGTTCTTTGGGTTGATGTGTCCAAATTCAGTATGATAGGTTCATCTCATTATAGTTTATTTTGTCCTGTTTGTATATTATTGCTTTAAAGCCTGTTTGGTTTTTTTTTGTTTTTTTTTTTCCTTTTGAAAGACAGAAGAATGATGGCAGGAAAATTTGGGAGGTAATAGGAGAACTAGAGGGAGGGGAAACTATAATCAGGATATTTGTACAAAAAAAAAAATCTCTTTTCAATAAAAGGGAAAAGTGCCTTGATTTATAATTTTAATCAGTAGAGCTATAAAACATTGTGAAATTGATTCCATATTGAAACCTGGAATTTTAAGTAAGTTAAATCTTTGTCTTTAGGACATGATCATTCAAATTCACTCAAGGACAAATTATCTGCTTCTCCATTTAGGACATAAAAGATGGGGTTTAATTTTATTATTTGTTAGTTTGTTGTTTTTTTAATCAAAATAAGTTATATGAAATTATGTGACTGAACCACTAGAGTGTATTACTTTCTTTTTTTAATTTTCTTTTCTTTTATTTTATTTTATAAAATTGAATGTATTCCTAGAAGACACAAGTCAAATATTTCAAATGCACAGATGTAAATCATGTCTGTTTTCATCCAAACTACTTTTTCTTTCTTTGCTGTTTAAGGGTTTTCTCCACTGGTGCAGCTAAACATTTGTCAAAAGCAACACAATTTAGGGTTTAATCTGTATGATATTTTTAGGAAGGAAAGGTTGTAAGATCAAGAGACAGCTTGCCACATTATAGGAAGGGAAAGAAATCAGGGTTAATGTTAAGCCATAGATTCACCTGTTTTTTATCTATTCAGTCTGGTACATCACCCATTGGAAAGGTGCTGTACACATTTAGGAAGACTCCTCCCTTATCATTTAAATCTCTGAACACAGCCATCAAAACACACCCAGTAGTGCATCTTCTGGAAGATTTCAAAATTAATCAAATTGACCATGATGAGTGATTAACACAATATATAAAATAGAATGAAATATCTTCGTGATTAGAATAAAAGCTATGGTACTATATGAAAAGGTACCTAAATCACCACAGTTGAGCATATATGTTCCTTCCCGATACATTAGTTTTCATAAACATGGGCTCCTAATTACAAAATCACTAATCTGATAATCATAAACTAGATTAGTATTTTTGTCTTTTCTTATGAAATGGTATATATAAAATCAAATCATGAGTTACACCTCCAGGCATTTCATCAGTATTTCAATACCCTGCTAATGCTGGGCCCTTTTATACATCTCTTCACGTTGTTGTGACCCTTCCACAAAAGTATTTTTTGTTGCTCCCTCATACCCACAATTTTGCTAATGTTTGAATTTTAATGTGAATACTTTTAAAGATAGAGATTTGTCAAATTTTTGAGAACCATTACTCTATAATAACATGTCAAATATATAACAAAAATAAACATTGTTAAACATGACTTTATCATCATAGTTCTTGCTACTATAAAATTGCTTTAGATTATAAAATTTAGGAATAGAAATTTTCTTTTTAGTTTAGTAGGAGAAGTCTAATATCAATTCCTAGCAAATTCACTGTCTGATACAAGAAATATTCTCTCTGTATTCATGGTGACTATTTGATGCATTCTCATAGGGTAGAGAAGCAATTTAAATGAACACTGTGACTTTTACAGATCAGGATAGTAGCAAGAAACAATAAAACCCTCAGTCACCAGTAGTCTTTTATATGGGCATTTATCTCATTCAGAAGATGCAATAGTCCTTTCCTTACCACATTCCCTAATCCTGATTATCTAATGTCATCATTATAAGGGCATTAAAATACCAGTTAATTAATGCTGGCAGGACAAAGGTATGTACACCATAATCTGGCCTTAAGAGAAGGAAACTGAAATATAGAAATGTAAGAAAATCACCCAAACTCAATAGGTATTGATTAGAAGTACTTATTACATACTCTTGTTGAAGTAAATTTGTGTTAGGTATTTCTTTTCTGCCTCCAGAAGAAACATATATTTCTATTAGATACATTTGGTAAGTAGAATAGCTTGAAGAAAAAATTTAATTCCAAAATTTGGACAACTCTGACATATTTTCAAAATAAGCTCTACCATTTTATACACAGAGTACGAGAACAAATGTTTCATGACATACTAATCTACTTTAGATATTGTAAATTTAAAACATGCCAGGAGAAAAAAACAAGTAATTTGTGTCATGGTTATTTTACATTGAACTAACTTTTTTACTTCTCCAACTCACTGACATTTAAGTACATTGGATTTTAACTTCATTTTGAGAAAAGTCTCTTGGGCTTCCCTATTCTTATTTCTGTGCTTAGTAGCAACCCTGAGAACAATAAAGGGGATATACTAAAATCCATGTATGTGGTTGGAGGTACTTTCCTCTACCTAAGCTTTTTTTTTTTTTTAAAAAAAAGATAATATATTTTATTTTATCTTAATTTTGTTAATATTCTACAGTGCTTGCACTACTCAGGAAGCAGCCTGATACTGTGACCAGGAAGTGGGTTCTTATTAGCTGTAATGAACATTGACAACTGGGAAAAACAACTTTCTAGAAAAATTATAATTAATATGTGAGAGAACAAAAAATTGAACATTGGGAAAACAAGTAAATCAAATCTCAGCTGCAGCAGAGAAGGGAGAAGGATGGAGACCTCCGGGCACGACCTCCTCAGGGGCTTTGTGAAACAGATAGAGTTCACAGCCTCTGTGCAGGGTGCTGTGTGCACGGAGCCAAGGACATTCTATCTAGCAAGGCATGATGATCCACACCTTGAGGGTCGAGAGCAGCCTGGAGGCAGCAAAAGCCTCACCTCCAAAAACAAAACAGACAACAAGCACCCGAGGGTCCCTTCTTCAGAGGAAAGGGAACCTTTATTTTAAAGATACTACTTCCCACCAAAGTTCCCCTTAAGGTACATATGTGGTTTGTGTTCTGTGTAGACATAATTTAATTGACTGTCTCATTGATTAAAGAATTCATTAAAAAGAGCAAGCATTTTATAAGCTGCTTTTGTTACAGATCTAATGTAGGACCTGACTCAGATATCCTGAGGTAAATGAGGATATAGTTCTGTCATTGTATAAAGTGAATCTGGGAGAAAACTAAAGAAAGCTACTTCAAGACTGATAACACACGTCATCAACAAGATAAGACATATTATTAAGGCATTTTTGGAAGCTAGATTATAGGCAACTATAGGCAAGCATGCTCAAGATGTTAGGGAAGAGGTGGGTTTAAATAGCTGCTGCCACCATTTCATTTAGACACAGTTTGAGAGCCAAGATCCCTGAAACAGCATTCACAAAGTGAGGCTGCTTAAGTTTAAAACTCAGTGTGGTGCAGTACTTGAGCAATTAAGGAATCTCCCCATTTTTTAACCACTTCATCTACTCATAGCTATTTCTACCATGGTGGTAGCTCAGATTTTTAAGGAAATTTCATGGAAATCTAGATGAAGTTTGCCATGGTAATGAGAGCTATGAGGAAAGAAATCAGCATTTGGAGGCCTGGGTCTAGGTTTGGGGAGACATTGGTTCAGTTCCAGCATGGCACCTGTACAGCTTTCTGGGGAACGATTCTGTTGTTATAGAGTTGTTTGTCATAGGAACTGAATATGACCAAATCTCCCCACAAAACTGATGAGAACAAAGTAAAGAAAGTTCTCATTCACGTTATGGAGAGTTGGTAGCACTGACTCATGCTGAATGGCTACAAAGTCAAGCTTCCTTCTAGAATCTCTTTTGAAAAAAAGATTCTTATTTTAGGCAGTACTCATTCAGTCTCTAGACATGATCTCTATTAAGCATCTGCAAAGAAAACGGTCGTTTAAGATTGAACAATATCTGGGCCATGACTCTTCCTGAAAATACACCAAAATGCCAAAACATAAATTTTGCATACACATAATGTATACACATGTATGTGTATAGATTCACAATTAACATAAATACATTAAATTTTCTATTCTGGAGGTTGTATCCAAGACCTTATACATGTTAGGCAAGTTATCATTGAGGTATATCTTACTGATCTATATGTATTTACCCCAATTTTATTGATATGTTATTATCATAAGAAGTGCTTATTTAGAATACAATTCAGTGAAACTGAATATATTGAAAATCGAAAATATATTGAATATATTGGAAACAGCTTATGTTACAGCAATTATACCACTGAAAAGAAAACCAACACCCAGGAATTTACTTTTAATTTCCTACTTACTCTGGATATAAGCCAGAAAATAACCTAATTTTGCTTTGTTTATTTTGTTTTTTGTTTTTTTTTTTTTTTTTTTTTTGTCAAGATTTATTTTTCTAGCTCTGGCTGTCCTAGAATTCATTCTGTAGAACAGGCTAGCTTCAAATTCACAGAGCTCTTTCTGCCTCTACCTCCCAAGTGTTGGGATAAAAGAAATGCCACCTTCACCCAGTTTCATCTAATATTTTATATGAAGACTCTTCCCTGAGCTTTGAATGTGTACAATGTGCATTGGTGAACTTACTATTTGGGGATTCTTTCCCCTGTGTGGGTGAAGGGTTACCCACAAGAGTGCAAGTTACACCAAAGTAGCCATATCTCATGAACAATTACTTACCCATAACTACACAGATAGTGTCACGTTTCCACATTCTATGTAGTCTAGAACCTACTAAGACCAGATGGCCACACACAATTAGGGCAGACTTATACACAAATGGCAGGAGGTACAGTGTCTACTGATGAAGAATCTCATGTGAGGGTTCAGTAGGCTCCCTATATCTACTTTATATGAGGAAAGGGCAGTGGTTAATAAACACATTTTCAAAGGAGAGGTTCACTTGAAAGTTTTTACATCAGTTCTGATGAAGGTGGCAGCTGTTATGCTGGAAGTAAAGCATTCAACAGCATACATTAAGAGCTCTGCATATAATCCCATTTCACCTAGTCAATGCCCTGAGATATTCCACATATGAAAACACCAGAAGTTAAATAGCTCTAGTGTTTACTCAAAGTCATATAGTAAATCTGATAATTAAATGTTAATTTGTCACATTAGAACTTTATGTATAATTTTTGTAATATAAGAAATTATTTTTAAATTTTTTATTATATTTAATTTAAAATTGTTTTTATTTTAAATATATTTTGATTACATTCTTCCCCTTCATCATTAAATCATTTCCTTTTGTCTCTATATATTTCATATGGACTTTAAGGTTCAGATTAAATTTTCATATATATTATAAAAAAGGCCTACAAAACAGAAGGTTCTCTAAATTAGTATTGTTAAAATAAGTGCACATCTGGCCAGTAACCAGAGTGTGAGAGACCTAGGGCTCAAGGAAGTGTACAGAAGAGGAAAGGCAAGAAGAGTGTAAGAGGCAAAGGAGATGGAAGTCAATAAAGAAATGTGACCTTCTAGATGCAACAGGTTTGAGGACACTTGTACTTTAAGAAACAGACACTGCACTGCTCTAAGCCAGATGAGGGGCTGGAGAGATAGCTCACTAGTTAAGAGCACTTTCTGATCCTCCAGAGATCTTCAGTTCAATTCCTCGCAACCACATGGAAGCTCACAACGATTTATACTGGGATCTGATGCACTCTTCTGGCAAGCAGGCATACCTGCAGATAGAATACTCATATATTAAAATAAGTATCTTTTTTAAAATGCCAGATGAGGTTCCTGAACAGAGAAAGAAAGTAAATACAATCCCCTATTCCTAATCCAGAAGCTATCTCAAATAATACTTCAAATAAGCTATCTCAAATGGTAAGTACTTGGAAATGAAAATTTAGTTTTCTCTAACATAGTCTTACTGGATGTAAAATTCATGCTTAGTCAGGCCTCATGCCAAGATGACTAAAACACACACATACAAACCTTAATGATAATTATATTGAGGAACTAATTTTTTTTTCCACTCTAAGTCTTTTGCTAATTTTTTATTACACTATAGTTTCTATTTTTGATTATGTTATTTCTCTGTGTGTGGATGTATATGTCTCATCTATATGAGTTTCTTGTGTTTTTTTTCTTTAGTTCTGTAATTTTGTTTGTTTTTTACTCTTATTTTATTTAATCTTTAATTCAATTTAATTTTCTCTTTACTTTTTTAGAAACTGATGGGTTTACTAATGATAGAGAAAAAGGTGTGTAGATTATTTGAATTGTTGCTATCACCATTTTTGTAGTTTGTAGCCTTAGTTATTTAAAACTTACCTACAGATGAGGACAACAAGACAATGACTGTCCATGAAATGGAAGATTCTGAGTGACTAGCACACAGTAGAAATAGCACAAGGTATGTGAATTAAAATGATCATTCCTCTCCCATGAAGAAGAGAATAGTATCATGGAAGTCTTAATATTTAACAGAAATATAATTGAAATTTAAAATATAAATTATTTTTGAATTTCCTAAGGTCCCTAGATCAATGTGGGTTGTTTAAACTCTGCAAAATAAAATTATTCAAATATATTTACAAGAGTTTTTATTTCTTGCATTTAATATTGTACCAGGGAATATTAGTAAATACAAAACTGTATTCAGCCTAAGATATACATATTAATATACATATACACACATACATACATATTTAGGACT
Source organism: Mastomys natalensis (assembly GCA_021653895.1). Classification (NCBI taxonomy): domain Eukaryota; kingdom Metazoa; phylum Chordata; class Mammalia; order Rodentia; family Muridae; genus Mastomys; species Mastomys natalensis. The sequence continues at coordinate 68,023 of JAJTUV010001058.1, forward strand.
GTTATCACATAGAGTTTAATGCTATATATACTTCTATCAATTCCCAGTTATTCCTTCAGTATGCTTTGTAATTAGTCTGTGTCTGCTAAAATATGGAAAAGTTCTTTTAAGACAGGCAAAAGAAAATGTAATTACAAATATGAAACTTCCACAAGAGTACTAAATGTACACTCTACAAACACTTATTTTCTTAAAAGTCATCTAAATAAAGAAAAGCATTATTCTCAAGCCTGCTTAGCTAATGCCCTAGCAGTGAGGAACCAGGCTAATAATTTCAAAATGTTAAATAATTTTAGCTTCAGAAACAAGACAGATGTGACAGATGTTACACACAACACACACACACACACACACACACATATATTTATAATATATATATATATTAATATATATATAATTGCAATATATGTATACATTTGGAAATCCAACTGCAACTTAAAATATAATTTATTTCTTGAATTATCCAAGGTTTTTGAATCAATCTGGGTAGTTAATCACTGGGAATTGAAATTATGCCATTATATTTTATTTACAAAGGAAGAGTGTTTATTCCTTGTTTTTAATATTGTAAAGGGGTAGGTTAGTAAATTCAAACATATTTATTATTATGTGTGTGTAACAATTAACACATGAATCGCATGTATGCAGATATGGGTACACACACATAGTTATGATGCTAAGTTATAGGGGACAGTTCTTTTTTCCAATGCAAATTAACCACTTTTGTAGGGTGAATGAGAATGTAACACATAGGTCAAAGTGTTTGGGTAATTTGCCCTGAGGTGGCTGTAACATTTTAAGAGGATTAGGAGATGTTACATGACTTAAGTATTATGTTACTGAGTTAAGGAAGTTTTTAGAGTTTAGCACATTGTCCTAAATCCAGTTTGTTTTCATTCCTTGATGTTCATAGGTGAAATATAAAGTCTCAGTTTCCTGTTCCTAATGACGTAAGGCTTGTTGCCATGTCTCTGTTCTGATGGACTCTAAACCTAACTAAATTTCTCCTTTTGTTCATTGACTTGGCCATAGTGTTTTATTATGAAATCACAGAAGGAGCTAATCCCAAGGTTGGTACCAGAGTGGTACCAGACCAGTTTGCTGTAACAAACTTGACCATAGTGTGTTTGCTTTGAGGAACATGGGAGACTTCAGAACACTGAATCTGCACACAAATAAGTAGAACTTAAATCTCCCTGGAAGAAGCTTAGAAGACAACAGTGCTGAGACCTATGAACCTATGTAGATCTTGTAGGCTAACCTCAGATGGTTTCAGAGGTGGATATTATTAGCTGTAAATGTAACTTTTATTTACCTCGGGCAAATGTCCTCTTGGTGACTTAGTGCTGAATAGCTTACCTTTCCAGATTTTTCTAAACTCTAGCTGGATATGTTAACTCAGATGTTCTGGCTTAGATTCCTTTCCAAGATGATTGATTCAATCTGGCTTCTTTGGGTATCTCACTGAGTTGTTCTCCTTGGTCTCACACTAACTCTGGAAATTTATACTAATCTGGCTCCTTCTTATTTCCTGGCTAGTTCTGTCTTCACCTGTGTCTAGCTTGTTCTCTCTGAAACCTCTCTGTAAAACTGTCTCAGTAAAAATGGCTTCTGCCTCCACAAACTGAACTGTCATGACCTTAGCTCCAATGCATTGCCTTTCAACTGACACCAAGGCATTGCCTGAATGCATCAACCTTTTGTTGTGCTTAAATAGTTCCTTTTTCCTGTTCTCTTCTCTTGAGAGATTTACATATGCTGTTCTGTCAAACGTTTCTCTGATTAGTCACTTTCTCTATCCCTCAATGGTTGGGATTAAAGGCATGTACTAAGGAGCATGTCTGAATTCCAGCCAATGTACTTGTGTTGCTAGATTAAAATTCCTTTACAAATATCTGGGCTAAAGATGTTCCTATGATAGTTTGACAAAAAAATCTGTTTGATTCTTGTCTGTGTCCTAAGAATTGTCTTAAGAATTAAAAAGTAATGAACTGATTTCTTGGATAGAGGCAATTTTGGGCCAGCATAATATTGTGTCATTAGTGTGGTTACTATAAATGACTTATGTAGATCTATAATAAAATAATAGAGCAAATAGAAATGCAGAATGAACAGTTTAAAGAGGGGTAAATGTCTCTTGACATAATGTTGAGACAAAACTTTGTGGTAAAAGGGATAAAGAATGTACATCATTGAGGTAAGGCCTGAGGCTCAGCAGTGGAGCAAATGGAGGTAACCTCAGAGCAAAATCTCACTCAGCTAAGCACTCAACTTGTAAAACAGAGAATAAAACATTTTCTTGTCTATGAAAGCAACCAAAAAGTGATCTGCTGCTAATGCGATTCAAAATTGCCATCGGCGATCCCAAGCCAACAGCTAAGTTTGGCAATGTCTTTATTTGGTCTGGGAGATAGGAAAGTTATGAGAAACTGAAGGCATCCTTTTTTCTTCCTCAGCAGTTACAGAGAAACTCTATGGCTACATAAAGCAGTTATCAAGTGTCCTTGTGTGGAACTGCTAAAGTAAAGCCAGGTTTACCCTGGTGACCTAAAGATACTGGATATCTCAGATCCTTAGATATCTGACAAAGTGATACATACAAGGGGTGTAACCAGCTCAACAGAGAGGTTTTTGTTGTAGAAAACTAAGCTGGAGAGCCAGGGCCTTTTAGTCATTTAACAAGGTATGGAGCTATAGGATTTGGAGTTTTTCCAGCTATAATTATGTTTTGTACCATTTTGACTCACTCTGCTCTAATTCCTGCATTCTAAAATGTTAACGTACATTTTGTACCACTGTGTGGTGGATATATGTAATTTACATTTTTGCCTTTTTAGAGATGTGGTAGGAGAATTAGGAAATTGCCTTGAGTCTCAAAAGACACACTAAGCTTAGACTAAGTGCATTCTAGGCCATTATAGGGTCACAATATGTGGGACACATGAATGTAGTGACCTTTCTTTAAACACTGTTATAGAATTCTCTCTAAAAATGTATGTTTCTTCTCAGGGATAGCCCTTCATCTACAAAGACTTTGCAAGTTCCCATTCTGATCCCAGACTTCCTTGTGATACTCTTCAAGAGGTGTTCTAGTCAAACTTGTATTTGCTCATGAATTCACCTAGTGTTGGTTGCTGTTGAGGTGATACTTTCTATAATAGCAATTCAAATTTCAGGGCACAGGTACATTGCTGAGTGCATGTCTAGCAGGTGTCAGGTGTAGTTGTAGCCACTATAAAAGACAGAAAGAGAGATGGGCATGGTACGCAAGATTTGAATGTATAAGTCATGAAAGAACCACAACAGGGCAAGCTGTGCAGGTAGGATTGTGAAATAGGAGCACGAAGACTAGAGAATACTAGTCAGAGACAGCAACAATTTCCTTCCCCACTGTCTTGACAAACTGTACAGCATTATAAGAAGTGGCTGTCTTGCTGCCATATTCTGATGTCATGACATTGATGCACATAGTCAGATGAATCTCCCATAGACCCTCTGAGGCATGGACAAAAAGAGCCTTGGACCAAAAAAGGACAATAAGTACCATGAATCTGTGTAAATGGCAGGCTTACCTCTCAGAGATCCTTGTCATATGGAAGGGCATCCTTATTTAACTTGTTTGAATTACTGAGACTAGGAACTTTGCTCTTTCCATATATGAAACTGATTGCCAGGAAGGACAATTGAATGGTAGAGATAATGTATTCCACCTTAAGAGACAAAAATGATGTGTGGGATCATATTACCTTCCTGTATAGTGTCTCTTACAAAAGGAAATAAAACAAACAAAAATAACTGAGAGTAGTGATAAGATTATTTAATTTTATACTCTCAATAATACTTCATCATTGAAAAAAAAAGTATACACAGAAACTCAAGGCAGATGTCAGAAATCACAATAGAATTCTGCTGACTATTTTTCTTTCTGGCTTACTGAATCATGCTTAGCTACTTTTTTTTATATAGCCCATAACCACCTGACTGAGAAAAGTTGGTTTCTCAGTGATCCCACAGTGGGCTGGCCATCCTGCTCTAACAGTTAAGATGACACCAATAGAGCAGCCTTATGTAGGGTACTCTTCAACAAGGGCTCTCAGATGACACTAGACTGTGTCAAGCTGACAAAGCTAGCCAAGACATTCCACCCTTTGTCAGTCTAACACACAAATACATTACCTATAAAACACAAATACATTAAACTATAATCTTTCCTTTCTTATACATAATAATGTTAATATCATAATATAAACTTAGTCTTGCTTTAATAGTCTCACAGTCTTTATCATTTTCAACACTTTAAAAGTACAACAGTTCTTAAAGCTCCTTTATATTTTTTGGTACCATTTTATTCCTGAATAATCGTGACTTTATGGAACCCTCCATTTGTCTTCCTAGGTTTGAAGAGGTATTTTCTATATTTACTGACAGGCTTTGGCAGTGAAGTATATTCATTCCACTATCCAGTCCAGATATTTTGCATACACAAGATTATAAAACCTATTTTTCTGTAAAATATTTGATATTAAAATGAGAGCTATGCTTTAAGAGATATCCTCCTGTATTTCTTTACTTTTATATCCTCTCTTCTAGTTTTCCAAGTTCTCTGTGTCTTGTCTACTCAACTTTTATGCTCTTCTGTCTTTCTCCTTTATTGCAAATAGATTATTTTCTTTTTCTTCTTCTTCTTTTTTTTTTTTTTTTTTTTTTTTCGGTTTTTCGAGACAGGGTTTCTCTGTGTAGACCTGGCAGTCCTGGAACTCACTCTGTAGACCAGGCTGGCCTCGAACTCAGAAATCCACCTGCCTCTGCCTCCCAAGTGCTGAGATTAAAGGCGTGCGCCACCACTGCCCGGCAGATTATTTTCTTATACAATATATTTCGATTATACTTTCTCCTCCCTCTACTTGAACAAGTTCCTCTCCACTGCTTCTCCTTTTTGGATTTACTACCTTTCATCCTCTCATTAGGAAAGAATAACCTACTAAGAAATAACAAGCAAACATGACAAAAGTATAAGATAAAGTAAAATCTATCATATCAAAATTGGACACAGCAACACAGTACAACATGTATTTCCCATATATTCACCTGTCCCATATATTCTGCTGAAGAGTGGTTAACATAACAGGCACTATGATATTAGAGAAATTAGTCTTTAATAGTTTTATTGTGCATCATTCGCAAGCTCAAAAGACCAACCAGGAATCAACTCTTGTGCAATCACATTGGAATCTCGATTAAAAACTTGACCTTACTTGATAGGATAGTGTGGTGAAGCAACCCTGAACTCTCATCAGGATAAGGTTTTCAAGGAAATGTAAGCAAGTGAGGGAGGGGTGTCCATACTGGAAAGCATCTATTTGAATGATATTGTAAGTCAACAGGTGAGTGCTCTGAAGCAAGACTTTGAACAACCTCAGTCTGAAAGTACATCTGAAACAATCAGACAAATCGTTAATTAAATGTTGCTGGGAAGTAGCTAGGCAGTAATTCTGGAGTATGGGTCAAGGACAAGCACTTGGGTTCTTCCTAGTCCTTGGATGCAGCTTGGGTTCAGGTGTGGGTCAAGTTCTTTTCTTAGGTGCGGGTAAAGTCCTTTGCTTTTTTTTTCTTTCCTTTTCTTTCTTTTTCTTTTCTTTTTTTCTTTTAAGTGATGTCAGGTCCAAAGAAGGTATAGGTTTGGCCTCTCACTGTGATCACAGTATATACTATACATGTGTAAAATTAACTTTATAAAAAGAACACTATGAATTCTAAAACAAAATGAAGTAAAAGTTAATTAATTATTGACCAGAAAAGATCTTCTTATACTTTGGCTATGTTAGTAAAGTGATAAAAAAATCATTTTTAGTATTTGTTAGTTCATGGTATAAGAATCAAATGGAATATACTCTTAGTGCTTTTCACATGTTTTTAATTACTTTTCATGTTACTGTAACATAAACACCTGACAAAAGCAAATTCAGAATCAAGAGTGTATTTTAACTCTTAGTTGGAGGGTCCAGCTGATCTAACTGGAAAATTCAAGGTAGCATAAAGGAATGCAACTGGTCACATTGCATTTACAATAAAAGTGCTATGACCTTGAACCCTCAAGTTCAGTGCTCTAACTTTTGTAGTTTACTACAGAACCAGAACTAAAGAATGGTGCCACCTACACTTAGGATACATCCTCCTACTTCAATCAACCTTATTTAAATATATTTCTGAGATATGAAGATAATTTTGTTTTCATGGTGAATCTAGATCAAGTCATTTTAATAATTAGTCACTATGTATACACCTGATCAGAACATTTACATTGGTCTCACTACTCAGCTTTCAATAAACCAATTACAACTGTTAGACTTATATTAGACAAATTTTCAGAAAGAAAAGTAGTCTTTTCTCTACAGCTGATCTTTCTATTATGCAATTGAAATAAAAACAATGAGTGATAATTCAAATAATTGATATTGTCTTAGTTGAGGTTTTACTACTGTGAAAAGATACCAGGACCAAGGCAACTCTTATAGAGGACAACATTTAATTGAGACTGGCTTACAGGCTCAGAGGTTCAGTCCAGTATCAAGGAGGTGGGAACATGGCAGCATTCAGGCAGGCATGGTACAGGAGGAGCTGAGAGTTGTAAATCTTCATCTGAAGGCTGCTAACAGAATAGTGGCTTCCAGATAGCTTCAATGAGGGTCTTAAAACCCACATCCACAGTTACACACTTACTCCAACAGGGCCACGCTCTCTAAAAGTGCCATTCCTAGGGACAAGCATATACAAAACATCACATTCTACTCCCTGATCCCCATAGGTTTGTTTGAACATATGAGTCTATGGGGGCTATACCTAAACATAGCATAATGCAAAATATGTTTAGTACAATTTCAAAAGTTCATGTAGGGCTGCAGCCCGTGGCAGGCCGTGGCAGGCATGGTGGCCACGGTGGAGCCGGAGGTGGAGGACCTACTGTGGAGCTTTGTGCGGGTTCTGGAGAAACGAGATGGGACAGTGCTTCGACTGCAACAGTATGGCTCCGGAGGCATGGGGTTGCGTTGTGTGGGACGCCGCCATCGTCCTTTCCAAATATCTGGTGACGCAGGGTTTTCTGGCGATGGGACCCACACGCTGAGTCGGCTCTCGGTGCTGGAGCTGGGGCTCCGGCACGGGGGCCGTGGGGCTCATGGCTGCGACCCTCGGGGCAGATGTTATAGTCACTGATCTTGAGGAGCTGCAAGACTTGCTGAAAATGAATATTAATATGAACAAGCATTTTTGTGACTGGTTCTGTTCAAGCCAAGGTACTGAAATGGGGTGAAAACATAGAAGACTTGACGTCACCAGACTACATATTGATGGCAGACTGTATATACTATGAGGCGTCCTTGGAACCATTGCTGAAAACATTAAAAGATCTCAGTGGATCTGAAACTTGTATTATATGTTGTTACGAACAACGTACAATGGGAAAAATCCAGAAATTGAGAAGAAGTATTTTGAGCTCCTGCAGCTAGACTTTGACTTTGAAGAATCCCTTTGGACAAACATGATGAAGAATACCGAAGTGAAGACATTCATATTGTATACATCAGGAAGAAAAAAACAAAACCGCCATCATGAAACCCTTTTCCATCTTAGCCACGCCCCTAACATCCTGGGTAAAGTAAAGATGTGAACAGAGCTTGTGCATATCGCATGGAAGATTGCGTTACAGATTTCTCCAGCCAGTTGCAGGCTTCTGTTGCTCCAAGAGTTTTTCTTGTGTATCTGATCCAGGAAAATTTGATTTTAAACTACTGATGTTGACATCATATTTAAATGAAGTTCTGTGTACATTTATCAAATGCTTTTTCACTGTGTTGTCTCCAACTTTTGTTCCAATAATCATCTGCTCACATAGACTATGTGTCGATGTCTTGAACACCACCAGTTCCAAAAAAGTAGTAACCAGATGGAATTCTGGAATTCTCAGTCGTTGGTGCTAGATGGCACATTTTATGTGCTGAAATAAACATCGTTTTGAAACCTTGTGACTCTGCTTCCAAAAAAGAAAAAGAAGAAAAAAAGTTCATGTAGTCTATAGCAGTTTCAACAATGTTAAAAGTTCAAGGTTATAGTCTCTTCTGAGATTCATCCAATCACTTAAATGAAATCTCCAAAGCAAAACAGGAAACTAGCTGGGCATACACGAAACACTGCATCTCCATGTCTGATGTCAAAGCAGTCTTCAGATTTCCAACTGCTTTTTCATGTTTGTTGACTGTAACAAACTTCTTTCTCCTGGGTGGTTCTACTCCCAGCAACTTTCCTCAGCAGATAACCCACAGCTCTGCCACCTCAAACATCTTGGGGTCTCTCCGGCCCATTTGTTCTAATATATTATCATTAGCTTTCTGTTTTCCAACTCTTTCACTGTCTAACTTTGGCTGTACTACACCTTGAGATCAGATGTCTGAATGCCTGTCTTCTGGAATTAAAGGTGTGTACCACCATGCCTAGACTTAAGCTTATCTTACCTACAACCTGTTCTGTCCCAGGCTGGCCTTGGACTCAGAGATCTGCTTGGCATTATCTCCTGAGATTAAAGGTATGTACTAGTATGCCTGGATCAAATTTGCTGGGATAGGATCTTGCCCCAATCTCCACTCCATTAATCTATCTCCTAGATACTGGATTCAGCTCCATTTCACTTCCTGTTGCTCCTTTAATACTGAAACCATACATTTTATATTTTTCCTTTTTCAGCTTGTTACACTTGTTTAAAATGCTCCTCATGAGACTTAGAGAACAAAGTCTATGAAGTCAATTTCTGAGACTTCCTTTGTCAATGCAATTAAGCCGAGTTTCTTTACCTTAACCGCAGGCAGAGTCTTCAGACAATGGTAAAAAGTAGCCACATTCTTACCAAAATATCATAAAACTAGTCTTTATACCATGTGACTGAAATTCTTCTTCTCTGAAACCTCTTGAGCCAGGTCAGAACAGTTCAAATTACTCCCAGCAACAAAATCTTGCATATTCCTACCAGGATATCCCATTAAGCCCATTTAGGAAGGCAACTCCAGCTTATTTCATGGGACTATTTGCTTGAAAGAACTTTTCTACTTTATCTGAGGAAGTCTCTGTCTTTGTCATTGAGGGATGTTTTTTTTTTATTTTTTTTATTTTTTTTTTTTTTGGTTTTTCGAGACAGGGTTTCTCTGTGTAGCCGTGGCTGTCCTGGAACTCACTCTGTAGACCAGGCTGGCCTCGAACTCAGAAATCGGCCTGCCTCTGCCTCCCAGGTGCTGGGATTAAAGGTATGCGCCACCACCACCAGGCTGGTATGTTTCTTATATGCAGCAATATGTTGGATCCTGTTGCATACCCAGTCTGTTAGTTTATGTCTTTTTATAGGTGAGCAGAGTCCATTAATATTGAGAAATATTAAAGACAGATAATTTTTAGTACTTGTTGTGGTTTTTTTGAAGGTAGCATTTTGTACATGTGGTTCTTTCCTTTTGGCTTTTTTTGTGAGATGATTAATATCTTGTCTTTTCTTTGTTGTAGGTACCCTCCTTGTGTTTTCCTTCTAGAAACTTTACTTAAAACTCAAAACATACACTGAAGCCACACAATAATAGAGACACCTCAATACCCCAATTTCACTAAAGAACAGGTCATTGAAACAGAAACTTTAGAGACACAGTAAAACTAATAGAAGTTATGAAGCAAATGAATTTAACAGATATCTATAAAATATTTCACCCTAAAACAAAAGAATACACTTTTTTCTCAGCACCTCATGGTGCCTTCTCCAAAATTGACAATATAATTGAGCAAAAAAGCCTCAAATGCTACAAGAAGCTTGAAATAATTCCATGCATCCTATCATATCACCATGGCCTAAGTCTGGTCTTCAATAACAACAAAACAACAGAAACTTTCATACACATGGAAATTTAACAACTAGTCCCAGATAGTTGTCCCAAATACCAAAATCAAAAAGAAAGGAGAATCATATATACACAACATATGCAAACTATGGATCGATGAAACTAAAAAACAACAAAATAAGAAATTAGAAATTCTACATACACTACAGCAACGAAGCTCTAGACAAAATACAAACATACAAAAGATGGAAAACAACAAAAAATGAATGGTTATCTAGGACAGAACAAAAAGACATACAAAGAAATCAAAAGTAAAGCTGTTCTTAAATCAACAAGCCATACCCAAGACTAAAGAAGTCATTCCAAACCCAAACAAAAGGAAGGGAGATATTAAGTGAGAATTCATCGAACTTAAAAAAAAATCGATTACCAATATCTCACAAATACTGAATCAACATGAAATAAGTTTAAACAGATAAACATACCAAATTTATAAACCACAATAAAATCTTTCTAAACCACAACAAGGAATCATAACAAAAAAGAGAACATTAGACAATTTACCATTTATGAATATACAACCAAACTATATAATAGTCAAAGAAATTTTTGCAACTGAATCCAAGAGTACATGAAAAACATCATCACCATACAAAGAGACTTCAACCAGGGATGCAAGGTTCGGCAATATGTGAGAAATTTTAACCAATCAAACTATATAAACAAATTCAAAGAACATAATGAATTCAAATGTGAATCAACCTCCTTAGATGCTTGTAAAAGCATTTAGGCAAAAATACAACACTGCTTAATTATAAAAGTATTGAAAGATCAGACACTAGACCTTATACTAAAATATGAAAGATCAATTTAGAACTGACAAAAAACTAGCACAGATATCTAATTAAATTGAGAGATACTTGAAGTAATCCACTAAAATCAGGGACAAGACAAGGATCCCCATTCTCCCCATATATATTCAATATAGTACTCAAAGTTCTAACTACAACAATAAGACAACAAAAAGAGATCAAGTGGATACAAATTGGCAAAGAAGAGGTAAAGGTATCACTATTAGTAGATGGTAGGATAGTATACCTAAGTGACCCTAAAAATTCTACCAGAGAACATCTACAGCTGATAAACAACTTCAGCAAAGTGGCTGGATATAAAATTAACTCAAATAAATTGATAGCTTTCCTTTATATAAATGGAAACAGGCAGAGAAAGAAATTAGCGAAACAACTCCCCTCACAATAGTCACAAATAATAAAAAATACTGTGGTGTCTATCTAACCAAGCAAGTGAAAGATCTGTATGACAAGAACTTCAAGTTTCTCAAGAAAGAAATTGAAGAAGATCTCAGAAAATGGAGAGATCTAGCATGCAGAATGTAATGGATTGGCAGAATTAACATAGCAAAATGGCCATCCTACCTAAGCCAATTTACAGATTCAACACAATCCCTATAAAATCCCAACACAATTCCTCAAAGACATGGAAAAAGCCATCCTAAAATTCATCTGGAAAGGCAAAGAAACCAGAATAGCAAAAACAATAAAAGAACTACTGGGGGAAACACCATCCTGACCTCAAGTTGTATTACAAGCAAGAGTGATAAAAACTGCATGATGTTGGTAGAGAGACAGACACATTGATCAATGGAATAGAATTGAAGACCCAGAAATAAAACCACACACATATGGACACTTGATCTTTGACAAAAAATAGATCCATATTTGTCACCTTGCACAAAGCTCAAGTTCAAGAGGATCAAGGACCTCATCATAAAACCTAATACACTGAATCTGATTGAAGAGAAAGTGGGAAAGAGCCTTGAACTCATTGGCACAGGGAGAAATTTCCTAAACAGAATTCCAATGAGTCACACTCTAAGATCAAGAATTTATAAATGGGACCTCACAAAACTGGAAAGTTTCTGTAATGCAAAGGACAGTGTCAATAAGACAAATTGACAATGTACAGATTGGGAGAAAATCTTCACTAACCCTACGTTCAATAGAGGGCTAATACCCAAAATATATAAGAAACTCAAGAACCTCGTCACCAAAAAACCAAACAACCCAATCAAAAAATGGGTTATAGAACTAAAAAGAGAATTTACAACAGAGGAGTCTCGAATGGCTGAGAAGCACTTAAAGAAATGTTCAAAGTTTTTAGTGATCAGAGAAATGCAAATGAAAATGACCTTGAGACTCCAACTTACACCAATCAGAATGGCTAAGATCAAAACCTCAGGTGACAGCATATATTGGAGAGGATGTGGAGAAGGAGGAACACTCCTCCATTGCTGATGGGATTGTAAACTAGTACAACCACTCTGGAAATCAATCTGGAGATTCCTCAGAAAACTAGAAATAGATATACCTGAAGATCCAGCTATACCATTCTTGGCAATATAACCAAATAATGCCCCAATATGCCACAGGGACACATGTTCCACTGTGTTCACAGTGGCCTTGTTTGTGATAACCAGAAGATCAACACAACGCATTGTTCCATAACAGAAGAATGGAGAAAATATGCTTCATTTACACAATGGAATACTACTCAACTATTAAGAACGAGGAAATCCTGAATTTTTCAGGCTAATGGATGGAACTAGAAAATATTATCCTGAGTGAGGTAGCTCAGATCCAAAAGGACATGCCTGGTATATAGTTACCTATAAATGGATATTAGTGAAAACAATATGGAATACCCAGGATACAATCCACAGAACTCAAAAGGGTTAACAAGCTGAACTGCCCAAGTGAGGACACTTCAATCCCACTTGGGAGGGAGAATAAAGCAATCATAGGAGGAGGAGGAGGGAGGGTGGGAGAGGGAGGGAGGGAGGGAGGGAGGGAGGAGGGAGGGAGGGAGGAGGAGGTCCTAGGTAGGAAAAGAGGCAGAGATGAAAAAAGTGGAACATGAATAGGTATTGGGTAGAGGAAAAGGACTGAAGTCCTGAGGGTCCACAGAAAGAATGGAGTGAGAGACTTTCAGGACTCAAAGGGAGGAGGTACCTTAGATGAAATGTCCTAACACTAGGAAGAGGGAACTTGTAGAGCCCACCTCCAGCAGAAAGACAGGGCATCAAGTGAAGGATGGGGTTACCCTCCCACAGTCAAAATTCTGACCTTTAATTGTTCTTGTCTGAAAGAACTGCAGGGACAAAATTCGAGATGAGCCTGAGGAAATGCAGGTACAAAGACATGCCCAAAGTGGGATCCAGCTCAAGGGGAGGTCCCAAGGACTGACGCTATTACTAAGGCTCACAAAAATGGCCTATCATGACTCCAATCCAAAAGACCCAACAACAAGCTGAAAGATTCAGATACAGATATTTACATCCAACCAATGGACAGAAGCTGCTGACCACTGTGGTTGAATTAGGGGAAAGCTGTAAGAAGCTAAGAAGGAGGGCAACCCTGTAGGAGAACCAGCAGTCTCAACCTGAATGCCAAAGATCTCTCAGATACTAGAAAACCAACCAGGCAGCATATACCACCTGATATGACATCCCAAACACATATTGTGACAGAGCACTGCTGGGACTGGGTTCAGTCAGAGAAGATACACCTAACCCTCAAGAGACTGGAAGCCCAATGAAGTGGGGAATTCTGGTGGGGTAGGGGTTGGAAGTTGTGGACATCGTTGTGGAGACAGGGTTTGGGGAGGAGGTACAGGATGTGGAACAGTCAGAGGGCTGGACCATGAGGAGGATAAAATCTGGAGTGTAAAAGAGAGAGAGAAGAGAAGAAAGAGGAGAGAGAGGAGAGAGAGAGAGAGGATGAAAAAAAGCCCCCATTTAAATATTCCACTGCTTTCCCAATACAAAGTCTCTAAATCTACATTGTTATAAAGAAAAGCAAGGTCAGAGCTATACCCCAGTCCCTGATATGAACTTCTTTCATAGTTAGGGTTTTACTGCTGTGAACAGACACCATGACCAAGGCAAGTCTTATGAAGGACAACATTTAATTGGGTCTGGCTTACAGGTTCAGAGGTTCAGTTCAGTATCACAGAGGTGGGAACATGGTAGTATGCAGGCAGGCATTGTACAGGAGGAGCTGAGAGATCTACATCTTCATCTGAATATTGGCTTCTAGGCAGCTTGGATGAGGGCATTAAAGCCACATCCACAGTGACACACATACTCCAACAAAGCCACACCTACTGTAACAGGGACAACTCTCTAAAAGTGCCACTCTCTCGCCTGAGCATATCCAAACCATCAAAAATATTTTCTTTTATCTTTGACATTTACTAAATACATATTAACCTGTGCAATTACTGTTATATATGAAGAAGTTACATTTTTTGCTCATATCTCCTTATTGTTGAGCACAGCATTCAGTTACCATATGTTTTCAATCAACATTTATTTATGAATAAATCTTACCAGGAACTTCCCTTAGAGCAACTCCACTCAAGCATTCTTCCAGATCTCTTTTTGTTGTCTGCTTCCTTGTTGGGACTTGTAGCCAAGTTATAATTATCATTAGTGTTTGACTGAGTCTCAAATTTGACAAACTCTTTTTCTCCTAAGTTTTGAACACTTGCAGAGCCTGTAGGCCAATTGTCTGGGGATTGCTACTCACAATCTATTACTTTTGTGTTTTCTGTATATAACACAAACACATGCTCTATGCTGTTTGAACAACTAGGTAAATTTTTAAAAACCTAATACGGTTTTTGTTTAAAAGCCATGCAAAACAATTGACATTTTGGTTATCTGTGTGTGTGTGTGTCATGTGCTACAATCCTAAAATCAACTTGGGGACAGGCCCCCTTTAGTCTTTTTAGCTGACACTATGTCTGCACAATCTAAAAATTCTTATACCCTCTGTTATCCATTTGACTTCTTTTCCAGGAATAATTTGTCTTTCAATTAATAACATTAAGTATTCTTTCCTCTAGGACTTTCAAAGCTTTTCCCTTTGAAATGATTTGTATTACATAATATTCAGACTGTGATAGTTGTTACTACACCTCTGAAAATGAGAGTTCTAAGCTATAAAATATCTAGTGCTTATTTCTTTTGTCCAAACAACCAAATGATTTCCTAAAGGTTATAAATACTTATTTCACTTCTCATGTTTTTATCCAGAAGTTTTACAGTCTTGTTCAGGTAGGCCTATGGAGCAGCGTATTATTTTAAAAGGACGTGAAAAGTCTGACTTGATTACATGATTACACTGTGATTTTAATACTCTGAAATAATTAGCCTGTTTTTCAGCTATGTACATTTTATGGGTTGATATGCTATAGTTTTAATGGCTTTTTATCCTTATTATTAAGCCACCTTAGTAAATACAAAAAATAAACACAGCTCTAAGTAAGTCATTTCAATAAATATCATTTATGCTTATATTTTATTTTTTGCTGCTGACATAAATGCTCTAATTTACTTTTACTTAAAAGCTTCAGGGAATGAGTAGATGAAACATTTTTAAAGAAATTAGTAACTGCTAGAACTTTAAAAATCTATAATGCAGGAATCTCAAAGCTTATACCTTTAAAAGTGCCTTTGACCTATTTTTGTCAGTAGCCACTTTTGCTTTTTTTGCTGTTCAATTATATAGAACACTACACAGAAAGTTTTATGCTGATGAAAAGTATCCAAGGCTTCTTACTACATGTATGGCTTCATGTCTTGTCTATCCTCGTGTTAATTAGTTTCTTTTTCCTGCAACTTTTATAGATGTCAATTCTACATTTAAATATAAGCACAATAAATCAATACTGTGGAATTTTTAAAGTACACTAATAATAAATTCAGGGACTCTATTTGAATGTAAATATAATCCAATAATTGTTAATTTTACCTTTTCTATATTTATTATTTATAATTTAGAAGAAATTTATACTTCCAATTTTCTTTTTTTTTTTTTTTGGTTTTTCGAGACAGGGTTTCTCTGTGTAGCCCCGGCTGTCCTGGAACTCACTCTGTAGACCAGGCTGGCCTCGAATTCAGAAATCCGCCTGCTCTGCCCCCAAGTGCTAGGATTAAAGCGTGCGCCACCACCGCCCGGCTCTATACTTCCAATTTTCTTAGAAGGCTACCTGCTGATTAAAAATCAATAGATAAAACATCAATATGTCCATGAACAAAATTCTAAAATTTTGTACTTTAAAATCTCTCATGAAAATTTGTTTTTTAAAGTATCATGGAATAAGTATCATGGAAGCAAACTTAACATTTAAAACAACAAATCAAAAACAAAAACAAAAAAGCCTATCTATTTTCTTACCAACATTGCTCAAATATCAGACCTAAAATTTAAGAAGGAATGATATCTAATTATTTGATTCCAGTCAACACAGTAGAAAATTTATAATAAACATATGATGAGAAAACCCAGCAAACATTTTATGTTTTGCTGAATGCAGTGATCCTAAGTTCTTTGGGGGAAACATCAGGCTATTCTGACAAGTGTGGTTAATGACAAAATATGTGCTATAACAATGTTTCTGTCGTATCTTTAGACGGCAACTGTACATCTTTCTATATGCATATTTCACATTATTTAAATTTGATCTTCATTCTGCTCATTGGAGCTGCAGATGGTGTAGTAGTTACTTTTACAGGATCTCCAGCTGCATGTTAACTTCAGCAAAATCCTGAAAATTCTGTAGTACAAATGGACTATAATTAGTATTATCTCCATTGATTGGTACATATGTTCTTTGTATGTCATCTTTAAGCTATATTTGTGTTACTTCAATGAATATTTCTAAGAAAAATTAAGATGGCTTTTCATTATGAAGATTATAATTGTAGGCTCAGACCAAAAATAAAATTACCTGTACTTAACATCTGAGCCTTGATAATTCATGGTTCAACATACACAATTTTAAAGATATTGTTAAATTTAGATCTTTATAATTCTATATGTTAATGATAGTTTCATATCAGCAATACCAGCAGAATTTAGCAGTATATACATATCATATCAAAGGATTGGCAGGTCATTCACTTTGACTATGTATCATTTGTACTTTTATGTCTAAAGTAGGAAGAGTTTGGAGCAAGGGTGGACTATAGAATGAGTATCAGAATATCAATAGTAAAAGAAGAAAACTGCACTCCTCAATCTCCCTCCCTCCCTTCTTCTCTCCTTCCCTTCTTCCCTCTCTCCCACTCTCCTTCACTCCCTTTCTTTCTCCTCTTCTCCCCCTCCCCCTTACCCTCCCCTCTGTGTGTTCTGTACCCCCGTTTCTCTTTTTTGACTCTCTCTGTTTCTGTCTCAGTTTCTCTGTCCCTCTTTTGTTCTCTCTCTCTCACACACAGAAATAAACATATTCATGCATATAGATATATACTCACTTTTTTTCTTATGAGGGAACATTTAAAGTCCTTTATTCCCACTATTTTCAAATAAGGAACTCATATGTTGTCAAGTGCTATTATATCGCTGGCTTATTCCTCTGCATGTTTGTACCTGAATTCTCTCTGCCACATACCCTACTATTCTAACTCAACTCTGGAAGCTCAACCTCTATAGATTTCTTCTATGAGGTTGATGGCTGTTGAGCTTCCGTATGTAAATACCAACTTTATTATGTGTCTCTTTCTGCCTCACTTGCATCACCAAATACACTTCCTGACTATCCTTGTTGCTACAAATGACATTCTTTGTATGCTAGAGTAATGTACCTGAGTATGCATATTCACACATCTATTACATATCAACCACAAAGAAATATTAAGCATATACCAATCTTGAAATACAGTAAAAAGTGCTACACAAAATATTGGAAGAGCAAGTATTACTTTAATGTCCTGAATGTTTACCCTCTGGACATATAATCAATGGAGACATGT
Source organism: Mastomys natalensis (assembly GCA_021653895.1). Taxonomy (NCBI): domain Eukaryota; kingdom Metazoa; phylum Chordata; class Mammalia; order Rodentia; family Muridae; genus Mastomys; species Mastomys natalensis. The sequence goes on from JAJTUV010001058.1 coordinate 85,723, forward strand.
TAGACTATGTGGTAATTCTATTTCTAGTTTCTTCATTTCTCCTCCATCCCTGGAAAGCTGCATGTTTACTAGAGTACCTGAAATAGTTTTCAGTACCTGCATTAGTTTACAATGTCTCCAACTCTGTGAGAATCTTTTTAAATCTATATATTAACCTGCATCTATGTTTTACTTTTTAATACCAGATGCTCAAACTGGAATGAGATGATGTCTCATTTTGGCCTGGACTTGCATTTGCTTTAGGTTTAATGATGACAAAGAACATTAGGAACAGGATAAAAGTTAGAATTAGAGCAAGGGTTAGGGTTATATACTTGCTAGACATTTGATGACTTCTTTGAGAAATGACTATCACATTTATTGCCAGTGTTTGCAATTACTGTTTTCACTGCTTGATTTTTTCATTATATAATAATTTCCTCTAAGATGAATAACTTCAAAATATTTTCACATATTATTCTATAGATTGCAGATCATTTGCTGTATAAAACATTTTAGTATGATTTTCGTTTTTCATATTTGTATTTCCTGGGATTTTAAAGTCATATCCAATAAGAAAACAAAGGTTTACCCACTTCAATATCAAAAAGCATTTATTTTGGTTTCCTCCACCATTTAATTATTTAATGAATTCATGTTTATTTTGATTACCATGGAGAGATTGGATTTTAGTTTGATTATTCTGTATATAGATACATAGTTTTTTTTCATTTGTTGAGGAGAGTATCCACATTATGATGTGCTTGCTGAGTTTATTCAAAACAGATTGGGCATAAACAAATGGAGCTTATATGTGAAATGCTGCAGACACAGATCTATTACCTAGTTATTTTTCTACTACATTGATCTTAGTATCAAAGTTAATGTCATTACCTAAAGCTTTTGTTGTTACATGTTAGTAATTGGTTTGTTTATCTTCTCTTTGAGACATGAAATAAGTGACATTTATTAATCTGTGATTCTCCTTTTGCTGTGTACAGTTATAGTTAAGTGATATTATACATGGCCCATAATACATTGAACTCATGTATTATAATGCCTCTCTTTTTGTATTTGCTAAGTATTTTTACTTCCTGAAAATATTATTGATTAAATTCAAACTAGCACTTTTACTTTTCTATGAAAATGCCATTTAAAATTTTTACAAATATGACATTTAACCCATATATTGTTTATACAAATAGTTTCAAATGTATGTATATCATGAGCAAGATCATGATGGCATGGAATCACAACACATACGCTTGTTAAGGTTTAGATTGTCTGGGTGGCAGGTAGCTATATAAAAGGCTCTCTATCAGATATATATTTTATACACATCTTGGTTATTCTAAGTTTTCTTTTGCCTCTGGTATATACTGGAACTATTATATTTACCTTTAATTTCACCATTTAATTTAATGTCATCATTTCTACACCACAATTAGTAGATGCAATTATCCCAATTGCCCTTAAATTTTCCAGTTGAATGAGCTTAGGGATCACTCAATAATATTATTATTCACAAGATTAATGAAAAGTTTATTAACTAGACACTTTAAACATAGATATTTAAGCAAAACATTGTTTATAGTGTCAAAATATTATTTGTATTGTCAAAATATATTGTAGGCTGTGTATAATACACGGACTTGAAATTCCTGCATGCTGGAGGCAGAAAAAGAGGATGATTGGGTTACTTCACTCAGGATGATATTTTCTAGTTCCATCCATTTACCTAAGAATTTCTCGAATTCATTGTTTTTAATAGCTGATTAATATTCCATTGTGTAAATGTGCCACATTTTTTGTATCCATTCCTCTGTTGAAGGACATCTGTGTTCTTTTCAGCTTCTGGCTATTATAAATAAGGCTGCTATAAACATAGTGGCGCATATGTCCTTGTTATATGTTGGACATCTTCTGGGTATATGCCCAGGTATAGCTGGATCCTCAGGTAATGCTATGTCCAAGTTTCTGTGGAAATTTAAGACTGATTTCCATGGTGGTTACTATCTTGCAATCCCACCAACAATGGAGGAGTGTTCCTCTTTCTCTACATCCTCAACAGCATCTGATATCACCTTAGTTTTTGATCTTGTCCATTCTGAATGGTGAGGTGGAATTTCAGGGTTGTTTGATTTGCATTTCCCTGATAAGGATATTGAATATTTCTTTAGGTGCTTTTTGGCCATTCAAGTTTCCTCAGTTGAGAATTCTTTTTTTAGCTCTGTACCCCCATTTTAATAGAGTTATTTGGTTGTCAGAAGTCTAATTTCTTGAGTTCATTGTATAAATTGGATATTAGCCCTCTATCAGATGTAGGATTGGTAAAGATCTTTTCCCAGTCTGCTGGTTGCAGTTTTGTGCTATTGACAGTTTCCTTCGCCTTACAGAAGCTTTTCAGTTTTATGAAATCCCATTTGTCAATTCTTGATTTTAGAGCATAGGTCATTGGTGTTCTGTTCAGGATCTTTTCCTCTGTGTATAGGTATTCAAGGGTTTTCCCCACTTTCTTTTCTATTAGTTTCAGTGTATCTGGTTTTATGTGAAGGTCCTTTATCCACTTGGACTTGAGCTTTGTAAAATGAGATAAAAATGGATAAATTTGCATGCTTCTACATGGTTACCTCCAGTTGAACCAGCACCATTTGTTGAAAATGCTGTCCTTTTTCCACTAAACAATTTTAGCTCTTCTGTCAGAGATCAAGTGACCATGGGCATGTGGGTTCATTTCTGGGTCTTCAATTCTATTCCAATGATCTTCCTGCCTATCTCTGTACAAATACCATGCAGCTTTTATCACTATTGCTCTCCAGTACAGTTTGAGGTCAGGGATGGTGATTTCCACAGATGTTCTTTTATTGTTGAGAATAGTTCTTACTATCCTGGGTTTTTTGTTATTCCAAATGAATTTGAGGATTTCTCTTTCTATCTCTGTGAAGAATTGATTTGGAATTTTGATATGGATTGCATTAAATCTGTAGATTGCTCTTGGCAAGATAGCCATTTTTTACTATGTTAATTCTTCCAATCCATGAGCATGGGAGATCTTTCTTCTGAGATCTGTTTCAATTTCTTTCTTCAGGGACTTGAAGTTCTTGTCATACAGATCTTGTACTTGCTTCGTTAGATTCACACCAAGGTATTTTATATTATTTATTACTATTGTGAAGGGTGTCGTTTCCCTAATTTCTTTCTCACCTGTTTATCCTTTGAGTAGAGGAAGGCTACTGATTTGTTTGAGTTGATTTTATATCCAGACATTTTGCTGAAGTTGTTTATCAGGTTTAGGAGTGTTTTGGTGGAAGTTTTAAGGTCACTTAAGTATACTATCATATCATCTGCAAATGGTGAAATTTTGACATCTTTCTTTCCTATTTGTATCCGTTTGACTTTCTAATTGCTCTGGCTATGACTTCCAGTACTATATTAAATAGGTAGGGAAAGAGTGAACAGCCTTGTCTAGTACCTGAATTTAGTAGGAATGCTTCAGGTTTCTCTCCATTTAGTTTGATGGTGGCTACTGGCTTGCTGTATATTGCTTTTACTATGTTTAAGTATGAGCCTTGAATTCCTGATCTTTCCAAGACTTTTACCATGAAGGAATGTTGAATTTTGTCAAATTCTTTTTCTGGATCTAGTAAGATGATCATGTGGTTTTTTTCTTTGAGTTTGTCTATATAGAGGATTTCATTGATGGATTTCTGAATATTAAACCATCCCTGCATTCCTGTGATAAAGTCTACTTGATCATGATGGGTGATTGTTTTGATGTGTTCTTGAATTCAGTTTGCCAGATTTTTATTGAGTATTTTTGCATCAATATTCATAAGGGATATTGGTCTAAAGCTATCTTTCTTTGTTGGGTCTTTGTGAGTTTTAGGTATGAGCGTGATTGTGGCTTCATAGAACAAATTGGGTATTGTTCCTTCTGTTTTTCTTTGGTGAAATAATTTGAAGAGGAATGGTATTAGGTCTTCCTTGAAGGTCTGATAGAATTCTGCACAAAAACCATTTGGTCCTGTGGTTTTTTTACTGGGGAGACTTTTAATGACTGCTGCTATTTCTTTAGGGGTTATGGGAAAGTTTAGATGGTTTATTTGCTCCTGATTTAACTTTGGTATCTGGTATCTATCTAGAAAGTTGTCTATTTCATCCAAATTTTACAGTTTTGTTGAGCATAGCCTTTTGTAGTAGGATCTGATGAATTTTTTGAATTTCCTCAGTTTCTGTTGTTTTGTCTCCCTTTTCAGTTCTGATTTTATTAATTTGGATAATGCCTCTGTGCCCTCTGGTTAGTCTGTTTAAGGGTTTATCTATCTTTTTAATTTTCTCAAAGAACCAGGTCCTGGTTTGTTGATGTTTTGTATAGTTCTTTCTGTTTCTACTTGGTTGATTTCAGCCCCAAGTTTGATTACTTCCTGCCGTCTACTCCTTTTGGATGTATTTGTCTCTTTTTGTTCTAGAGCTTTCAGGTGTGCTATCAAGTTGCTCTCCAGTTTCTTTTTGTAGGCACTTAGAACTATGAGTTTTCCTCTTAGTACTGCTTTCATGGAGTCCCACAAGTTTTAGTATGATGTGTCCTCATTTTCACTAAATTCCAAAAAGTCTTTAATTTCTTTCTTTATTTCTTCCTTGACCAAGTCATCATTTAGAAGAGCGTTGTTCTATTTCCAGTTGTATGTGGGCTTTCCATTATTTTTCTCATTATTGAAAATTAGCCTTAGTCCATGGTGATCTAATAGGATGCAAGGGATTATTTCAATCTTTTTGTATCTGTTGAGACCTGTCTTGTGATCAATTATATGGTCAGTTTTGGAGAAGGTACCATGAGGTGCTGAGAAAAACGTATATTCTTTTGTTTTAGGATGAAATGTTCTATAGATATCTGTTAAATCCATTTGGTTCATAACTTCTGTTAATTTAAATGTATCTCTGTTTAGTTTCTGTCTCCATGACCTGTCCATGGCTGAGAGTGGAATATTAAAATCCTCCACTATTATTGTGTGAGGTGCAATGTGTGCTTTGAGATTTAATAAAGTTTTTTTCATGTATGTGGGTACCCTTGCATTTGGAGCATAGATGTTCAAAATTGAAAGTTCATCTTGGTAGATTTTTTCCTTTGATTACTTTTGGTTGAAAGTCAATTTTATTTGATATTAGAATGGCTACTCCAGCTTGTTTCTTGGGACCATTTGCTTGGAAAATTGTTTTCCATTCCTTTACTCTGAGATAGTGTCTGTCTTTGTCACTCAGGTTCATTTCCTGTATGCAGCAAAATTCTGGGTCCTATTTATATATCCAGTCTAATAGTCTATATCTTATTTTGTGGAATTGAGTCTATTGATGTTAAGAGATATTAAGGAAAAATGAGTGTTGCTTCCTGTTATTTTTGTTATTAGAGATGGAATTATGTTTGTTTAGCTATTTTCCTTTGGGGTTGTTGGAAGATTATTTTCTTGCTTTTTGTAGGCTTTAATTTCCCTTTTGTGTTGGAGTTTTCCATCATTTATCCATTGAAGTGCTGGGTTTTTAGGAAGATATTGTGTAAATTTGGTTTTGTCATGGAATATCTTGTTTTCTCCATGGTAATTGAGAGTTTTTCTGGGTATAGTAGTCTGGGCTGGCATTGGTGTTCTCTTAGGGTCTATATGATATCTGTCCAGTATCTTCTGGCTTTTATAGTCTCTGGTGATGCCAAGTAACATTGGTTTCTGTTGTTTATTTTCTTGTGCTTGCCTTTTGCCATCTGGTTAACTCTAGTGCTACCTGCACTAACTGTCTTTGACTGGAGCCTGTCTTTACAGTTATCTTGCTTGTGTCAGAACTCCTCAGAGTCCGGATATCTCTGTGATGCTGAGCTCCTAGTTGGAAGAACTGCTGGGACTCAGGCAGCCTCTGGGATCCTGGAATCTTGCTGCTCTGAGTGCAGTGGTTCCTTCTCTGCTCTGAGTGCACTGGTTCCTCTAGGATGGCTCAGGTATGGTGTCTTCATGGGAGCAGACCAGCTAGGTGTCTGCCCCACCCAAGAGGATCAAGTGAGGTGTGAAAGGGAAGTGTTATTCAAAAGGGACAGGGTTTGGGTGGCTGGTGTGTCCTGAGCACCCCAGGCTCCCAGTTGTAGCTCTGAGGCATAGGGTAGTGGGAGAGGGTTCTTACCCACTGCTCTGAGTGCAGTGGTTCCTCTAGAATGGCTCATGATATGGTGTCTTCACAGGAGCAGACCAGCCTGGTGTCTGCCCCAGCCAAAGGACTAATTATTCCATTTTTAAAGATTATAGTATAATTGCATAATTTTTTCTTTCTTTTTATCTTTCTAAATCCTCCCATATTACCATTTTACTGTCCACTCTCAAAGAATATCTGTACCACACAGATTTAATGTACTTTTTAATTTCTGTAAATCTCATGACATTGTACTTGAATTGACAAGAATGAAATTATTTTCTTCAGTGTGCTGTAAAAACAAGTAGACGTTATTCTTGACAGAACATGCAATTTATTCAACATATTACTCAGTATAATTCTGAAATGTAATTCTTCACCACCATTCATAACCAGTATTAATAACTACAGAACAATGTAGGCGAAAGTAGGAGTAGGCGTTTTGATGATATATGAATATGATTTATATGAAAATGCTTTAAAATCTTGCTGAATTCAATTTTCCTATTCTGAATAGAGAATGTGGGTGATTTTTCTTTCTAATCCTTTTTTGAATTGCTTCATTTTATTAATTTGGCAAGAATACACCATATTTGTTCAGCTAAAAAAAATCCTTCTTAATTTGCTTCCAAGTTAATTACAACATAATGTCAAGATATGTAGTTAGCCATTACACTCCTTTGCTACACAGCCTTAATATCTTAGAATAAAATATACTTACTCTTTGAGATAAATCCTGGCAATGCAAATAGTAGAAACAGAGAACAGATGCTTTGGTTTAATAGCAAAATGCTTCAGAGTAAAAAGAATCATGCAAAATATATAATAATCTATAATAATTGTAGCAAAAAGTATGATTAAGAATTAGTTTCTAAACAAAAATAAACAAATAGATGGAAATGTTATGCATGCTGACTGGTGTAAGTCTATGATTCCAGAAAATGGCAGTTAGAGGCAAAAGGCTGGAAAATAAAGACCTCTAAGAAGTTTCCACTAAGTAAAGTTCAAAAAGTCACTCTGAAATGCATAATATTCAAGGTTTTTAAAAGTCTTATTGACATGGTAGTTAAAGTAAAAACTAATTTTTTACAATATTTAGAATTTGAGGTGCAATATATAATTTAAACATAACTTAAGTATAGGGAATATATTATATTATTTATATATGATTGCAGTGTAGGTAGCAAATGTAGAGGAATTTTAATCAAGCCACATGGCTGCTCTGGTAAGGAATCAACATTCAAAGAACTTCTAGGTCTGTGTGATTTGACTAAAATGACTCACCTTTCATCCTTCTAGTTAGAATACAGATATGACCTTAGTAGACATATTTAATCCCAATAATGAAGATAAGGTTAGTTTGTAGAAGGAAGCAACCATGTTTGAAATGAACATTTTCTTGTGGGCCAACAAAGTAACAAATCAGAGGAAGATTTGACAGAAAGAATCAGAGATAGGATAAATCCAACTCTCAAGAGAACACATAGGAAAGAAAGGTGAGACCAGTACTAAGATAGCGGGGGAGTTGAGAAAAGTTTTGTAAGTACAGTTCAGTTGATAGAGTACATGAGGCAGAGTTGAGTTCTGTTTCGTTCATGAAATTCAGAGGCTGTCTTTCTAAGCTGAGCAATTCATTCAGAACCAGAGAGAATTCAGTCTGAATCAATCAACATAGAAAGGAGTTTTGAGACAGAACAGCTGAGTTCAACCAGCCAGTAAGAATTCAGAAAGATTCAAAAAGGGTGAGCTTATTCAGCACATGTGGCAAATAAAACCAACATTGAGAATCAAGCTATTTCCTGCTCCTTTTTGATCAAATTGAACTAAACAGTATTTGTTTTATCCACAAACAACATTGAGATTATGTTTTTTGGTTTTGGTTTTTTGTTTTCTTTAAGAGACAACTACAGTTACAGATAAAAGAAAGAGAAATGTGTGTTCTTTTGTGATTAGGTTACCTCACTCAGAACGATACTTTCTTGTTCCATCCATTTGCCTAAGAATTTCATGAATTCATTGTTTTTAATAGCTGAGTGGTACTCCATTGTGTAAATGTACAATATTTTCTGTATTCATTCCTCTGCTGAAGGACATCTTGGTTCTTTCCAGGTTCTGGCTATTATAAATAAGGCTGCTATGAACATAGTGGAGCATGTGTCCTTGTTATATGTTGGAGCATCTTTTGGGTATATACTGCCCAGGAGTGGTATGGCTCTATTCTCAGGTAATACTATGTCCAATTTTCTGAGGAACCACCAGACTGATTTCCAAATTGGTTGTACCAGCTTACAATCAAACCAAAACTGGAGGAGTGTTCCTTTTTCTCCACATCCTCGCCAGCATGTGCTGTCATCTGAGTTTTTAGTCTTAGCCATTCTGACTGGTGTGGGGATAACATCAGTAATGTAGATAAATAAAGTATTCAATAATAAACAAAAAAACAAAAAAAACAGATAATGGAACTGGCTCACAGTTGAGCATTTGAGATTTTTGGCAACAATTTAATATCACCCATATTACTGGGATTCCTTATAATTGTCAAGGACAAGGTATTGTGGAAGGAGCCCATGGAACTTTAAAACAATAACTTAATAAAATATAAAAGCAAAGTATATTCCTGTACACCACAAATTTATTTAAATCATGTTCTTTTTATTTTTAATATTTTAAAAATTTGGATGCCAAGGAACATTCTGCTGAGTGTCTATGGCACTCTATAACTAGGCATACTTATTTTATTCATAGGTGAAACAGAAGGATCCGCTTACTGGCATATGGCATGATCCTGATCAGACATTTAATATGGGGAAGAGACATGTTTGTGTTTTTTTCTGAGGATGCTGAAGGAGCATGGTGGCTGCCAGAGCAACAGATGAGACATCTGATGCTGACAAAGAATGATGCTGACATGTGAGCTTGCTGAGTGCCCTGACAATGGTGACTGGGAAGCTATATTGGACATATATTCCTGACCCACCTTTGCCTACCTATACCCCTGATGGGACAAGCTGCCTTCCCTCAAGTTTTTGACCTTGTGGAACACAGAATCAAAAAGAGAAATTATAATGACTCTTGTATTTTTCTTAATTGTGACAAGTTATTCGGATCAATCCTGACCGTCTAATAACCAATCCAATATTGGAAATAACTAGTCTTCATTTGGGAGGCTGGTTCTAGTCATTTTCAGAGACACATTTGGAAGTTACCTGCAGTTCTCTATGATGCTTATGTTAGCAAGTGATCAAATTGGGGGAGGATCTGAATTTCAAAAAAGTGTTCAGTACATGTTTTAATGCTCTTTTAATTGTCAAGTTAAAATACTTTTGTTTCTTCTATAGTATTTACTGTAAGTTGCATTGATTGTAACTTTCTAATTGTGTTAGTGTGTTGAAATCTGGTATGTCAGTTACAGAGGTCTATCAACCAGCATTTGTTTTATTACCCTGAGAATCACAGAACCTTGGTCTTCTGATAAAAGCTCGCAAGAACTGGAATAAGTGAGTCAGGCGTTAAGCGGAAGCAAGAAGATAGTGGGCTTGATTATTGCTGGTATAACAGCTTTAATTACATTAGTTGCTAGCACCACTGCTTCTGCAATTGCTTTGATACAAGAAGTTAAGACAGCAACTTTTGTTAATCAATTAGCAAAATATGTTAATCATGTGTTAAATATATAAGAAGATTTAGATAGGCATTTGGAAAAATGGATTGGTGTTCTTTATCCTATTCAAATTATTGGAAGGAGGTGCAGAGTTTAAGAATAAGGAGCCATCTCATGTGTCATGCCAAATACCATTGGATTCATGTTAGTTCTAAAATTTACAGTGGTAGTCTTTATAATTAGGAAAATGTTTAAAGACATTTACAGTGTATTTGGCAAAATTCTAACACCTCTGTGGATGTTTTAACTTTGCATAGTGAGCTTATGAATTTAAAAAAATATTGTTCTGCTGAGTAGTGATGCAGCAGATACTGCTGATAATAATACCTATGGTCTGAGGTTAGTATTTCTATTTTGGTCAAGCTTCAAGAATGGCATAAATAGTTTGATCATGCTAGCCCTTTTTGTCTTGGGAATACTTTTATTCCTGCCCATCATGTTAAAGCTTGTCTTTAACAACATCAACATTTTGCACTACTTAGGTTGGTAAGGCTCTGTGCAGAGTCTTACCCATCCTTGGCTTGCCAGTCTGTTAATTTAATAACCCCATTGTGTAAATGTACCACATTTTCTGTATCCATTCCTATGTTGAATGGCATCTGTTTTTTTTTCCAGCTTCTGGCTATTATAATTAAGGCTGCTATGAGCATATTGGAGCATGTGTCCTTGTTATATGTTAGAGCATCTTCTGGGTATATGCCCAGAAGTAGTGTAGCTAGGTCCTCAGGTAATGTTTGGTCCAGTTTTCTGAGGAACAGCCAGACTGATTTCCATAGTGGTTGTACCAGCTTGTAATCCCACCAAAAACGGGAGGAGTGTTCCTCTTTCTCCACATCCTTGCCAGCATCTGCTATCACCTGAAGTTTTGATCTTAGCCATTCTGACTGATGTGAGGAGGAATCTCAGGGTTGCTTTGAAAAAATATGGAATGTTTCACAAATTTGTGTGTCGTGCTTGCACAGGGGCCATGCTAATCTCTGTATCGTTCCATTTTTAGTATACGTGCTGCCGAAGAAAAGTCTACTCAGATTCTTTGAAAAAGTATTCTGAAAATATGCAAATAAAGATAAAATTAAAGACAAGTAAGCATCAAGCTGTCCAATATAATACTGAGAATTGGCTGCTATCAGTACCTTTTTTAGGCTTTGCTTTCAATGTGGAAAATGCTTGTTCATTTGGTGGGTAGTGATGAAATTCTTGTTTCTCATAGAAAACTACTTCTTAACTTTCCTTCAGGAAAAGGCAGGAGGAACTGCTTCATTCTTCTCTTGAAATTCAAGTTAGAGCTTCCTGGAGAATTTTCAGGGATTCTTGAGATGAGGGGTAGGACTCATGGAGATTTACAAAGAGGAATAGTCTACTTTCTCCTTACATTCCTATATTAAGCCATAGTTTCTATGATTATCTGTCCACTGTCGAATTGCTGGTTCTTCAGTAAGGCTTTGATGACATGTTTGGGAGACTGGAAGAAAAGATTTCCTAATAGTTTTCTTTTTTATTCCTTTTTGTGACATATAGTACTTTCCTTGGTGGAAATTTGATTTTGTTTTAAAGAGCCAGGGTGGCCCATTGTGTGATAGTTATAAGTCTAAGCTATAAGAGGTATAGTTAAGTCCAACAAGAGCACCAATTTAGTTTGACATTATTTACTGTGAATAAATACAGAGAAAGAATGACTTCAAATTCAAATGTGTGTGATGTTTAGCAGTAGATGCCTCTGATCACAGCACTGGGGATATAAATTCAGGAGAATAAGATAGTATCATCTTCATTACATAGAGTGTTTGCAGTAAGTCTGAGTTACCTGAGACTCTTACCTACTAGGAAAAAAATAATACAAATTGAAGAAAATATTATTGGTTTTAAACAAAGTTAATAAATTTTGTAACAAAAAAATAATCTTAATAATTGTTTAGGTTAATTCTGTATTGAAAGTAAATGAGACAGTATGAGAAACAACCTTATTTTGAATTATTAGTTGTGGGCTATTATCCTCTTTGCATATATTTTGTGATTTGTAATTCATAATCCATGTATAATTTAAAGCAAACATGCATTAATTTACAACACCTATAATGCTAATGCATCAGCATAAGAACCTTATCCAAATATTGCATAAGTAGATATAGACATAAATGTTTTCTGTACTAGTAATATATTTGTGGCTTCACAAAATGGTGTTAAATAAATAACATTTATTTAGAGTTCTAGTTTGCCAAATATTGGTCACACAGGTCAAGATAAATTTTGAACTATTTTATATCATTTCCTGCATTGTGAAAATAAGGTATGGGAGAGCTTGTGCATGAAAACTAGTGTGTGTGTACATGATTATGTGCATGCTAGTGTGTGTGTGTGTGTGTGTGTGTGTGTGTGTATGTATGTGTGTGTGTGGTGTGAATTAGAAGAAAAAAAAAGGAAAAAATGTGTGATTTAATTTGGTAACCTATCCTAGATATCACAACTATAGAATGGTGTTTCACAAAGACATCTTTTCCTTGGTTATTTAAAACACCAGCTGACATGCATTCATCTTGGCTACTGGTTATGTAACTTTGGTTAGTATAATGCCTTGAGCTATTCTGCCAGATGATCAATTTTTTTAACATGAAAAGTGGAAGATACTAGAAATTACAGAGTCCACATTTTATCTATTAGGTTGAAGTATAATTTGCTATGTTAAAACATTAATACAGTGAGTATTTTCATTTGAATATATTTAAAGACACAACTGCTTCTATGTCATATGAATTATGACTCAAGATGGTTTTTATTAACATAGTCTTCAGAAACAAATATTAAAATTTTTTACTTATGGGTCTATTTTACTTTCTTTCCTTTTTTTGTTTTTTGGTTTTTGTTTTTGTTTTTTTGTTTTTCGAGATAAGGTTTCTCTGTGTTGTTCTGGCTGTCCTGGAACTCACTCTGTAGAGCAGGCTGGCCTTGAACTCAGAAATCCACCTGCCTCTGCCCCAAGTGCTGGGATTAAAGGCGTGTGCCACCACTGCCTAGCTCAATTTTACTTTCTTTTCTAAAATAAAATTTTAATTAACCTTGTATCTCAGAACTTATTTTATAAATTATTATATTAAATTTCAATTTTCACATTTTTCCAGCATGATTACTTTCCAAATTTCCAAATGTCAGAAAGACATTTAACCCTAATTTAACTTGCAAGATACAGGAAAAGCAAAACCCTCAACAGTATTTAGAGGCTAGTCAAAATATGAACTCACTGGTAGTTGGAATTGCCCAATGAATAAATATCAATGGATCCTGAGTAAGTAGAGAGCAAGAGTCCTTTTTCCAGGAATGAGTTCATTTATGTTCATACTGACCAGTGTTCATTTTTTCCCCATTCAGCAGTGACTGAGATTACCAGATACAATGTAATTTCTTTGTAAAGATTCCTGACAATGATTACAATTTTCTTTTAGAAATAATTATACCCAAATTTAATAACATAGGCAAACTTTAGAAAACACTTTATATAGAAAAACCACTTTTCTCTGTCCACAAAAATATAAATAAATTGTATGTGGTAAATTATACCCAGTCCCTAAGGAAGCTAAAGTACATGCGTCACCTGAACCCAAGAGTACAGGGCCAGTCAGTGTTTTTTTCAGTTTTACATAGACTTACTGGCTCTAGATTGATTTATTAAGCATTTCATTTTTAATGTAGGTATAAAATATAGTAGGGTCAAAATTATAGAAATGACTGGATCAGTGTAAGCAAAGCCAAATAGAATATTAAATACATCAAATAACTTGAATAGAAATGGCTAATTTAGTATGTAAAAGAGCCTGAGGAAAAAGAGGTCCAGAACTGGCTGAAATTGAGATCCAGGTCAAGGGGAGGCCCCAAGGCCTGACACTATTACTGAAGCTTTGGAGCACTCGCAAAAAGGAGTCTAGCATGTCTGCCCTCTGAAAGACTCAACTAGCAGCTGAAAGTGTCAGATGCAGATATTTGCACCTAATCAGTGGACAGAAGCTACTGAACCCTGTGGTTGAATTAGGGAAAGGCTGAAAGAAGCTGAGTAGGAGCGTGACCCTGTAGGAAGACCAGCAATCTCAACTAAATTGAAACCCTGAGATCTCTTAGACATTGAGTCAACAACCAGGAAGCATACACCAACTAATATGATATCCCCAACACATATACAGCAGAGGACTGAGGGTTCTGGATTCAGTCAGAGAAGATACACCTAACCCTCAAGAGACTGGAGGCCCCAGGGAATGGGGAGGTCTGGTGGAATGCAAAGTGGGAGGTGGGGTGGGGACATCCTTGTGGAGACAGGGGAAGGGGGTATGGGATGTGGAACAGTCAGAGGGTAGACCAGGAAAGGATTAAATCTGTGGTGTAAAAAAAAATTAAATAAAATTTAAAAAATAGAAATAATAAAATAAAAAATGAAGAAATCAATTAAACAAATAAAAATTTTAAAATTATAAAATTCCCTAGGGTAACACCCTTTATTGGATGCTTCATTTAGGCACTGTGCAAAGAGTACTGGAGAAGTTTGGGAATAGAATAAAGGATTTTCAAATAAAAAGAAAGTAGAGCTGGGTTTTCTCTTTATCCAGTACTGACATATTCAGTACTGTTCCCAGTGTTACATCATTACCAAACTCGTACTCAGTAACAGTGTTCTGAAATCCACTACTGGAATCTTAACTATTGTACTGTCCATTACATAACATTCACTCAGTGTTCATATTATAGGTGTTATCCAAAAATCACAGAATAAACAAGCAGATAAATCCATATTCTTTCAAAATTCCTGACATGTCAACTCTCTCTCTCTCTCTCTCTCCTCTCTATTATTTTTATTTATATATATATAAGGGAGAGGGAGAGAGTAGGTATATATATATATATATATATATATATACCAATAAATAAATGTTTATAGTTAAATTTCTTGGAGTTTTCATAAAATATCTCAATTTTGAGAAATTTTATGAACTAGATTTCTGACTATTCTTTTATCCTATATTTTTAGCTATAACAATGATGAAACTGAAATCTATCTAGCATGAAAGAAATTCAATGGATCAAAGACCAATATAATATAGACAGCAATTCACATTATGAGATATTTGTGAAACAACACTAAGCTTCCTAATTTTTATTTTTATTTATTTTTTATTAGGTGCAGGTGGTGTAAGATGTACAGGAAGTGAAATTGTTTTATAGAAAAAGTAATAAACATCTTGATTATAACTAGTAAAAAAAATCATGATTTAAAATACAAATAAAATAGATTTTTACTTTTGGAAAAATTAGAATGAACTAAATGTTGATAAAACAATAAGACAGTCTTATAGAAAGTTTTACAGTATTATGAACTAATTTTTTAAAAAATTATCTACTAAGGTTTATAGCTGATATCTAAAGGAAGATTAAATGTAGGTATGGGTATCCCTTGGGTTTCTCCCTGAGTGGCTGACTACAGATGGACATGACATCTGGAGGCCACAGGATGATGGAGGTTAGGAATATGAACATTGTCTAAAAGCAGATAAAGAGAAGCTGAGAATGCTATAGGATACACATTCTTGTAACTAGGAACACATACTAAGTAGTAATCAGAATTAGGTGATTTACTAAAAGAAAGTTGACTAGGTGCCAAATATAAAAGTCAAGAATGAAAGGCCTAATTTCAGAAAAAAAAAATATATATATATGTGTGTGTGTGTGTGTGTGTGTGTGTTTATTATATATTCATAAAATACAAATAACACTTTATAAGTAACATATACACATATATGTAAATATAGTCATAAATAAAATACAATAAAAATGAAATTGTGTGTATAAGCATTCATTCATTATATTTATTGAAATTGTTGACTTCTGTTTCTTTACTCATGTGTAATTTCCAAACAAACACAACCATAGAAGTCTGTGTATATATATCATAATACTAAATCTATTCATTCTATAATATTGCTTGAACCACTGCTGCCCAAATTGGAAACCTGTAACTACTCAGTTGTATATCTTGCCCCTAAACAACAACATGCCAGTCTTTCAGATACAAGGATTTTGTAATTTATGTGTCAGTTCTTTTTGTATCTTATTAATTCTAAAGTTTGTTGATATTTTGGTCAGTTTTACAAGGCAATAGCTCTTTTGGGCTCCCTAAGATACTTAGGCATATTGAAACTTACATTTTATTACAAGTTATTTTAGAAGCTCATTCCCTGGAAGCAATTTCATCCTTACCATTTACTCTTTCTTGTAGCACACAGGCGAAGATAGGAAGGAAATATAAAGTTTGACTCTCAGCTACCAAGAGTATAATTACCATATTGCTGTTTGACAGATGACCAAATTCCACAAGCACCATGAATTTCACGGATAAGAATAACCATTTTCAACAAGAAATGTATTCCAAACAAGGATAATTTTGTTTCATATGATTATGATTTAGTCTGCAGTGGCCTCTAGACTCTTATTAGCAACCCCTTCCAAGGATTTCAAACATCAATTGCTTGTCATTTTGTTGTGATATTTTGCAATGACTCTTTGGTCTCTTAATTCACAAATTCTAGAGAACCTTAGGATAAAATTTGCCTCCTTGTCTATTTTTATGGTCTTCTCCACATTGTGTTCTCTATGGAAAATCTTATACTATTCTCTAATTGGGCCAAGTTTATCTACTCCTCTTTCTCTCTTTCAGACTACCTACTATGCTGTTGTTTGTGAAAGGTCCCTTTCTTTAAAATGAAGCTTAGATATTTGCTCCAGGAAAACTTCCTTTTCTTTGAGCCTCTTCTAGGTAGTTAGCAATCAGTATGCAACAGTGTGTATGTGTTCTGTAGCATGCATTCTCTTTTGGCAACTGCCCTGAGATATTATCTAACAAAGAATTAAAATTTCTTCTTTTTATACTGGCAGGGTTGTTGACTAAAGATTTGACATTAGTTTTTGACATTCACTCACCTAAATTCAGATGAAAATGTGCCTGGTTGCATCAAATTATCAGTAAATACTTCTTGCATAAGTGGCCTGTTATGAAAATCAGTTTCACCTAATATTTTTAAATACTAAAAATTCACTCTAGAGTAAAATTATATATTTCTTTCTCATAAATTTGTGGAGTACCATGCAAATTTATTAAAAGAAAAATTGTATCTTTTGAAAACATGGTTGCTATTCTGAAGTAATTGTCATATCCATGTCAAAGCAACTTACTCTTTAACACCTCTTTTTACTTTAAGATAGTCATAAATGAGAATATGGGAGTGGTAGGTGGTATATAGAAATAAGATTCACTTCTATGAGAGAAGATTAATACACTATTATTATTATTGTAGTTGTTGTCATTATTAGTATTAATATTAAATACATTTTTGTGAACTTTCCTAGATTAAACTAAACATCTGATCTTCCTAGAAAAGGCATCATTTAACTGTAGACTTAAGAAAATCACACCCAAGTCTAGGTTGCTGAAAAGCAGTTATATTGAGCTACTTACAAGGTAAGGAATTACGTTAAGAAATATAGATAATTCAAAGACAGCTAGATCACAAAAATCCTTCAACAGTATGGGTATCGTTAAAAGCCACATCATTGAATATTCCTGTCTAATTAGCAATCAATTATGCCTCCCAAAAATCTTTCTTCAATGATGTCCAGTGGCCATAAAACATTAGAAAGATTCATTTTGTAAATTTTGTCACTATGAGATGCCTGGGTCTCCTAAATTTTATCAGAATGCTGAGTCTTAAGAGCACCTCTTCTCTATGAAGGAATAAAGGTTTTAATACAAGGAATATGATATTACATGTAAAAATTATTATTACAAGGAATAGGGTAGTATATGTAAAATTATTGTAACATTATATTAGATTTCTGTCATATGCATATTTTAAGCCATTCTTTCCTGAATAATTTTAATAAGCTCAACATCTTATTGATCTATATTAATTAAAACAACCATTATGCTTTCATTACTCATGAAGTGCAGACTGTGGCATTTGCATGTTTTCTTGAAGAGATGATAGCTGAACTGATTGCATAAAGATAAATCATATTAAATAGACTCTAGATATACCTTGAACATTATCACCTTTCCAGCGTAAGAAATTTCCATGACCATATTAATCATTCATATGTCTATATGATTTTCTATCAATTTCTCAATTCCAAAGCATGTATGCTTTACTATATCTGTGTTAATATTCATTTCCTAAGTCATACGACTAGAAATGATTAGCATAAATCCTAACATTTCAAGTATAACTTTTGACACAGACTCAAGGCAAGAATAAATCTATTTCCATGTAGTGTTCTTTCATAGAATGAAGTTTTACATTTTAGAGTGTAAGAGGCAATTAGTATCAAGAAGAGATCAAAAAATTAATGTTTAAAAGTGTATTTCCCCTGCAAATTTAATATAGTAAAAGAATACAAAGCTTTAAATTAGAGCAAATTGATGAATTAACAGGAAAAAAAAGCATGAAGAAAACATTGCAATGTGTATATACATGAACAATTGTACTAAACAGTTCCTGTATGATACAACTTCACAGATTAAATGATAGGCTAATAAGCACAGATTGACAAGCCATAGAATTAATTGCAAATGTTACAGACTACCATAAACCCCCATACCCCAGAGACACACCTTAACTGATACCCGAGATTTGTTAACTAGTTAACGGAGCATGCACAGGGTAAGTCAATGTTGCTTTTTAATAAGCTTTGTAAGCCATAAATTATGTCAGGGTACACATAAACCTAGGAGAGAAGGATCACATGGGTAAACAGGAATCGAAAGTCAATGAGTAGGCAGAGAAGAGAATCTCACTAAATCGGGAGTAGTGTAATGACTATAGGATAGGAAATGTATATTCAAGAGTTTGAGGATACTGATGGGAACAATTTAATTGATTGTGAAGATTCTCCATCAATATTCCAATATAAATGTTTAAACAACCATAGGGCTAAAGAGGTGAAAACTAAGATAAGAATTTGCTTTGATGGCTTCACAGTATATATTTTTTACTTTTATTATTTTATTTTAATTAGCAAATTTTATATGCACAATGAACAATACAGACTGTGTCACACCATATTTTCCTTTTCATTTATCTGTTGTATAAATTCTGTATAGAGTCTGTTTATGGTTTTCCCAAATACCTAGATACACACAAAATTCTATAAGAAAATATTACTCATTGCTTTCTGAATTTTTAAATTACTATTTTAGATTGCAGTTTGCTTTTTAAAATTATTTTATGATCCCTGTTTAAATCTATATCATATATCTATATCTACATGTACATTTCTCTCTCCATACATATATATATATATACACATACACATATATATATGTATATATATATATATGTATATAAAAATCTGGGAAATTCATTGATTACTAATGTATAGTTTACTTATACCAAAATTACTTACACATTATATAGCATTGCTTACTTATAAGAGGATATACAAGTATTTTTGTGCTATTTAAAAATGTATTTTCATTTCAAAATAAATTTAGACTTACAAAATCATCACAAAAATAATATACAATTTCTAAATATGAAGCTTTTCAAGTATTACCATGGTCCATTTATCAACACTCAAAAAAGACATTACAACTGCAATCCAACGTTAAAGTCAAATTTCAAATATCTATGATACAGTTTATTCACGTATGGTAGAGATTCTAGTGAAACATGATAGAAGGTACTATAAAATGCAGAGCTAAAGGTAGAATCACCTTGTAGCACTTCTGTAAGCCTCTTTAACTGAAAATGCAATACAATAAACCCTTTAATTCCTTTCTGCTTTTACATACTAATTAATACCTAGGTTGCTTTTGTTTTGTTTGTTTGCTTTGTTGTGGCTTGTGTGTTTCAGGGAATGTTGATCTAAAATTATATCTTTAAGAGAATTCAAATTCAGGATATCATTGATGCACAGGTATTGAGGAGATCAATTTGTTTTTGTTTTAAGTATATGTCAACATGACAGTATTAGGTAATTGAATTTATAATTAGAATACATCTGAGTACTTCATACTAAAATAATGTTTGTGTAGATGAGATAGAAGGTTTCTTACAGGAAATATTAATATGCCATATAATTTAAAAAATAGAAAAATAAAATCATCAAAACTTCACACTATTTTTATTGGTGATATTGTCTTTGAAAATCTATTCAGATTATTCTCACATCTAGAAAGAGTATAAATAGTAAATGGTGGCTGATTTTTCTAATATCATTTTCCAGTTACCATTAAATCTTTTAGAACATCCTAGAATCACTGTAAGTCTCAATGAATAATTTGCTTTGTCAGACAGTCATGAGCATATGGGGGATTGTCTTAAGTAATCTTTGATGCAGGAAACACAGTTGATGTTAGCAAACTCTCTGTAGGCAGTGGTCTCATGTGCATGCTGTGCATAGTGTAGGAGATATTTACTCCCTACCCTCTAGAGTATAGTATGCAGAAGGGGGGTAATGTTCTAACTATCATTCCGTTTTACCATTGAACAGCTGCAGCACAACAGGAGAGCAGGCCACACCCTGCCTGTATGCACACTCGAGCTGGTGATGGTGGCAGAGGTTCAGAAGAGCCCTTCTCTAGGGCATAAGAACTGGAGAGCTGGCCCTGCCCCTTGCCTGAGCAGGGTGGGAGAGCTGTCCCTGATGGCATGAGTGCAGAAGAGGTGGTGGGCTGATCAACTCAGCTTCCAACCAGGCCAATGATCCATTGTTCTGAATTGGTCCTCTTCAACATTCACTTCATCTATGAGCGGTTGGAGACTGTGAAGGGGCCTGTCTTGCAGATCCAAAGCTGCGGAACTCCAAGACACAAGGGGAACAACAGGATGTCAGATACTAATAAAAAATTAACTTGCTATGTGGATTCTTTTAAAGTCATGGCTTTTTTTTTTTTTTTTTTTTCTTAAAATTTAAGAGTGATTATTAGTTCTGTGTGAGAAGTAGAGGCAAAATGCCATCAGGCAGCATCTTCTATCTTATATTACTTTGACTATGAGTGTGGTCCTTGCTCAGAGGTATTGCTGCATGGAATGGAAAGCATCTTGCCCTCAATTTCCTGTCTTGAATACCTGTCTTGATTTCTCTTAATGATAGACTGACCCTATTGAATAAGATAAAATCAACCTTTTCCTGGGTCTGGCCAGCCTGTTTTGTAACAACCCTATGATAAAACTTGAGCAAAGAGCTGAAAAAAATTCCATATGTCCTATAGTTTTCACACGAAGCTTTCATTTCCATTGGAGAATGTTAATTTTGTAATAGAGCTAAAATTTAGTTGTAATAAATTGCTTTTTGAGTATAAACAGAAGTAATTTGACCTATCCTTCTCAAAGAGAACTAAGAACCACTCTTAAATTTTAAGAAAACTAAACCTTAAAAGAAACTACATAACAAATTAATAAAAATAGAAATCCATGAAACTCTCATTTTAAATAAAAATGTTACCCTCAAAATCATTTGTGTCTCTATCGATTTGCAAAATAATTCGGTAGTTTCTAATATTCTCTATTCCTGTATCCATAGGATAAGCATTAGAACAATGAAGATGCTGAGATTTAGTGGTCTCATTCTCATTCACTTATAAGCATCCAGTGACTTGTTTTGCCACAGTACACACTCCAAATAATGCACTACCATGTCCAATGTAGGTCTGTAGAATCACCTTTCTGGCATGCCCATTTATCAGGTAAATAGAAAATTGTGTTAGAAATCACATACTTGATTATCTTTTTATGAAAACAGTCAAGCAATTTCCCTTAACCAATAAAAACACTCAACAATATGAAGATATTGGAAGCTAAATTATAAGTTAATTGTGTAATAGTAAAAGGTAGCTGATTACAGAATGGATATCAAGTGAAATTTGATTATGTAATACAATTTTTGACAAAGTTCTGTTTCATTGAAATGAATAATTCTGACACAGATCAGTAGATAGACAGAGAGATAGATATATAGATATAGATATTTAGATAATTATAAATATATGTATTTGCATTAGTTTTTATTTGATTTAATCATTTGAAATAATAGGTATTTATATGGTCACGCAAATTTATTAATATCATTAAAATTATTAAGTATTGTTAACTTGAATTTTTCTTCAATTTTTTAAATTATTATGAGTTGTCAAATACTTTAAGCCATTTTTTTTTCAAATAAACACTATACACAAGAATCAGTGCTCAAACTGGAAACCCAAATCTGAGACAATTTTAATATCAACCATCTTTAATTATTGTTTCTGTCATGAACACATTGAAGGAGAAGAGATTGAGTGCTATGGGAAATACAAACTCTTACTTCCTCTTTGTTACCTTTTGACTCTATAGCATGTTTAAGTCTTAGAGGTCTTCCCTGTTGCATTGTTCTGGTGATTAACAGTACTCTATCCTCAAAGAAATGTAAACCTTATGCTAAATGTTTGGGGTACAACTAAAAGTAACCTTAGCAAAATATGTATTATACAAAAGAATGACATACAGTACAAATTTAGTCTTTTAACTACTTGGGATTCAATTTATTCAAATTTAGTAAGTTGTAAATTAAATGTTAATTTATACTCATTAATTCAATGTAATGTTTGTATGTCGCCACTAGATAGAGCTAGTATAATGATCAAAAACTATACGAAACACACTTGGCATATGTCAAGATAGCTATTCTTTATATCTCATGATTTGTGATCCCGGGTAACTCTGGACCTAACTCTACACAAGTATTTCTTAAACTTACTTTTCTAGCCAATACAGTTATCTACCAACTTTATTAGCTTAGTAGTAGTGATTGTCAGTGTCATTTCTTGTCCTAAAACTTATAACTTCTCTGTCTAAGTCTCTAGAGTGCTTGGATAATAGGTATTCTTTAATATACTTGGCTGGAAATTGATTTCTAAATAGTTATTTATGGACAGGCTACATAAGAGTCACATATATGAATGTGCTCATTACTCAATACAATAAACATACTTTTATTATTATTTAAAATTATCAACCTCTCCAATACTCAATACTTAATTGGAAATTGTATCCATATATGACTTGGTGGTAGTAGAAGCAGAATCAAGGGATTTTGGTATCCAATAAAACAGCCTTCTTTATGGTTTCTTGATATTAGTATTATCTAAAATCTTGTTTTAAGAAAACCTACAAGATATTATGACAAGTGATCTAGAGATGTGTCCTATAAGTTGAAATTTATTAAATATTTAATAAATATAGAATTTGCATGCAAATTCTGTATACTGTAATACTGTATAACATTGGCAGTAGAAAAATCCAGTCCAATAAGAAATAGAACTGAAGCATCACTTCAGTTTCTTTTTAAATAATAACAATAATACCAACAAAAATGTTTATCATAATTAAACTGCAAATGTACATGAAATAATCTCAAGATGGAGAGTATGCTGCCTACTCTACAAATGAGGTGCATTGACTCTTTTTCTGCAATGTCTTCAGAAACTGTGATTGTTTCTTAAAGATATTCTAGGATTTAACAATAATGATGATGTTTGGTGTTCCCCTGTGATTTTTTTTTTTTTTTTGTATTATACATTCTATTATATAGTTTAAATCAATTGTATGATTATATGAGTAGCAATGTCACTTTATATATTGATAAACACTTATGAGCTTGCTTGTTTTTCTGTAAAATTATGCTTAGGAACAGATTTGATTGCCACAAGTATGTGTCCCTTGAGAGACAAAAATCTAAGTTCTCATTGAATATACAGGATGTATTTCTCATACACGAACTGTCAAATAGAAACTACAAAGTTTCTGCCTGGAAAATTGATTCATTTGAATAATGCATTTTATGGTGTTAAACCTCACTCTTGCCCTGTGTTTGCTCATAAAAGTGTTAACATATGACCTTCAGTGAGACAGTTTTGCCAATATGATATTATAGTCTGGCATTGACATAATCCTGCTTGATAATAATTTTTCTATTGTCTGATATATGGCATATGTACATAATACAATGAAACTTCTCTTAGCAATTTTCTAAAAGTAATCATTTTGTGAAGATGAACACTGATATTATGACATTGTTTGACTTTTGAATAAAAGAGCAAACTCATGTTGGCATATTGAAAACACTGTGAATTAAATAAATAGTATGAATGAGATGAATTTAATTTCTAAATATGAAACTCAATGCTCAATAAAAATAATTTAAAGACAATTTATCATGTGTTTCATTAAGCGTTAGAGAATTAGAAATAACACATTATATATATTCATATTATTTTAACCACTATTTTGTATATCTAATTTAACTCTAACAAACCAATAACTATACATAAACATGCCTCTAATTCATTTGTGATATTCAGAGAAACAGAGAAAGGCAAATGTGTGATAAAAACTGCTCAGTAAAGAATTCTAAGTTTATATCCATTAGTCTATTTTATGAGCCTAAAGCTTTAAGATCAAAACAGAATTAAGTCTGTTTCCATTCAAGTCCCTCTCTAGATAAGAATCATTGCAAGTAGGAACACTTTATGATGCAAGAAGTTTTCACAAAAATTGTTCAAGTTTGGATACAATCAACATTTCCAGTTCATTTTAGTGAGAATCAGTTTTCATTGCTCTCCTCTCTGTAGTGACAGGTCCTTGAACTTGTCTACCTGGAAATCATTTCTGCACTCCTCTGAGGGCCTTGGCATTGATTTGTAGCATGATACAATATTCATCATTCAACATTCCACATAAATTCATCATACTTTGTGACTGACAACTCAATCAAGAAAACCTTAACCTCATACGCAATGCATTCCAGAATACTGTGTTTTCCAATATGTGGCTATTTCCTAGAAATAACCTTGTGCTTTCAGAAATTCTGCATCTATTGAATGGTCCTGTATGTCAAATATGTTGCATTAGAAATCATCCTTGTAAGTGCTGACTCACTGTGTGGATATTAAGAAGGGAAACAATAGCTAGATGGGGGTGTCACAAGTCTTTAATCTTAGCATTCTGGAGGCAGAGGAATGTATATCTCTGTGAGTTCCAGGCCAGCTGGATATACAGAGTGAGTTTGAGGTCTGCAAAGGGTACATAGAAATAATAATAATAATAATTAATACTAATAATCTGTCAAGAAGAGAGGAAAAAAGAAGAGGAGGAGGAAGAGGAGGAGGAAGCTAAGAAGAATGAGAAAGGGAAAAGGAAGAAGGCAAGGAGAGCAGGAAGAGGAGGAAGAAAATGAGGAGAAAGAGGAGGGTGAAAATAAAACATTCTTCTGTAAGTCTGGCCACTCAACTGGAGAGTCTAGATAGCATAGAAAAACATATCTTAAGAGATTTTTTTAAATCAAATAGAAATGAAATTTTATTAGGTACAGTGCTCAGGATTTCATTGTAAGCGTCCTTCAATATCTTTATATTGTTGACTTTGTAGCTTTGTGATAGTTTTGTAAATCTTGGTTGAAAAATCTCTGTGTTCACTGGCTTTGAAACAGTAAATATATAATGTTTTAAAACAATAGCCATTACAGGAATCTATTTAACATAACTTAAGTTGTTATCAGTAAGATGTATTATCATATAAATATGTGAAATAAAACACATTTTAGGAGGGGTCAGCCCTTTTGGTGATACCTGTATTATGGTTATATTACCTTATCCCAATCTGACTACCACAAGTGAAGATTGCTCTGTTAAGACAATTTATTTGTCATTTGATCCTTTACTGCTCTGATGTGAATTCTCACCCTTTGTTTTTCCCCTTCTCCTTTCTCTCTATGCATTGATTTTTCTTTAACTTTTCTAAGGTCAGCATTTTTCTATACTCGTTTAAAGCAACCACAAGTTTGTATACTTTGAATAGTGCTATTTCATCTTCATGGTTTAGAACAAAAATTAGTTGGGACTTAGCTTCCCAAATTTCCCAGGCAAAAGGGCTAAGGATAGCTAATATATTTCATTTACAGGGCCTTCCCCAGTCATAGGTTGTGGATATTGATTATTCAAGTTGAGCAATAGATTTCTTTCTCTGTTTGACTGCTTGAGACTTTATGTCTTCTCAAGTATCAAGAAGCCTGTTATTACATTTGATAAAAGTTATTTCTGTGGTAAGCATAAAAGACAAGAACAAATTATCCATTTAAAAAATCTGTAGAGAATAGATATGTAGATGGAGATAACAGATAAATCACAGAGATAGAGATAAGATAGAGATGATAGAGTCAGGAACAATAGAGATAGACTTAAAGAAAATAGAGACACACAGAGAGATGATAGACATACAGATGATAAAGAGTAGAAGAAAAATAAAGATTATTGAGATAGATAATGATACAGAAATAAACATGATAAAGACAAAGACAAATATGATGAAGATAGAGGCAGAAATGATAGGGATAAATACAGAATAATATATAATAATATGTATTTATACACATTATATATAATATTATGTAATACTATATAATATATTTATATTTACTATTTTAGAAAGATATATAATATTAATATATAATATACAGATAAATGAGAGAGAGAGAGAGAGATTAGAGACAGAGCTGTCTCCATTGACCTGACTTTTGGAATTGTCTAATCTTCAGACACATAAAGTTGTTTCAAAGGCATATTTTAAAACAGGTCTTATTAAGTGTTATCTGTAAATTGAGTGTCCACATATTTTACCTTTGTCATAATTATACAAGTACTTGTAATTAAAATTTCAATTACTTACACGACTCTTTGTATGTTCATTTGAAAGACCTTGCATTTTCTTAAAATATGAATAAAAGAAAGCTTAAAGGAGACATAATTCTATACCTATTATATGAAACATCTTTATGTTACTTTTAAGAATTTTGTAATGATATTTCAGAATATATGAGACAGAATGTAAGTTTACCTCTTTATTTCTAGTAAGTTGTAAAATTACTATACTATAAAATAAAAACTTCAGTGGTTTAAGGGGAGTGAATTCTTCTTAGAATTTCAATTTGTCACAAGAATTTAAGTAATAAAATAGGATTGGCTGAGATTCAGACACACAGTTATGTTAATGCAGTGAAAGCATTTATAGACTTTGGAGAATATCAGGACTTTTGCTGGATTTTATGCTTCATTACTGTGATTTGTAACATCAGAGACATTTTTATTATGAACTAAAGGTTCAATATAATTGAGTTATTTCATCAAATGTAAGGGAAACAATTTCTTGATAGCTAATTAATACATCTCCAATTAGCTCAATTTCTGCCGAATGTTATGAAAGTGGACCACGGTGGTACTGTGACATATAATTCCTAAATTGTTCATAATGTGAAGAGAGAAAAAGGCATTCATTAGGTTAGTGAGATCCCATGTCACCAGACTGTAGCTCAGGGGGCATAAGCATTAGTGAATAAATACTATACATATTTGTGGTCAAAAGTATGGGGATGTCAATGACACTTTCAATGACAAAACATTGTATAACTTATGTAAAAATCTTTACACCTCTGTAAAGGTAATAGCTACTTCAAAGAATGTAATAGAAAATAGTAAAAGTCAAAATAGGTTAAGTACAGAACTATAGTTTATGGAAGAGTCTAATGAACTCGACTCTTTTAAAATAATTAAATATATGTTTTGCTTTTCAAATTTCCAAAGAGTTCTTGTTATATTCTATACTGTAACACCAAACTTGACCCCACTGATGAAAAGACAATAATTTTATTCTTATGTATCAGGTGAATGATCAAAATTCACTCAGTGTAGCCTAACGTTAATAAAAATTAAAATCTGGAACTTAAGAACTGGCTCAGTGGTTAAGAGCCTTGAGTCACTGGACATCTGACACCTTCCATAACTATTTGCTAGTACATCAACAATGAGATGTGTTTGTGTATTTGGCTTCTATTCAAATAATTCTTGATTATTAAATCACATTTTAAGAAAATTTACTGTCTCACTTTTGGAGCCTCATAAGGAAAATAAAAATAAAATACTGCACTGATTTCCTTAAAGATTTCCCAGTATGCCTTAGGTAACATGAGATATTCCAATAAGAAACCTATTAATTCAACATAGTGAATAAATTATTTGGTTAAAAATAATTTGTTGATGCTTTTGTTATTATTATATCTCATCAAAAGAAAAAATATTTAAACCACAGTGAATGTGGTTGTGCATCTGAATTATATGCAGAAGGAACTGTAAAATGTGAACAGTTTCTGTTATCTGATCATAGAACATAAGAGAAGATTAAAAATGAACTCAGAACATCATAATTTTAAAATGTTAGATATGGTGGCAGCAGTCCCTTATGTAACTGTAATAAATAAATAAATAAATAAATAAATAAATAAATAACCAAAACCCACACACAATGATGCAACAGATATTCTAGCAATGCTCTGAGCCTTTATAAATTCTTCAGAAGCAGTACATTTGTTTGCAGTTCATATCAGTCTATCAGTACTAAGCAAACAACCAAAAATTCATAAATTAAAAGTCCAAAGCAAATAATGAATAGTATTATTATAAACCATAGGCATAATTTGAAACTTTGTGTTAATCATGCCTATTCTACCATATTATATAATGATATAATAAATTGCATATGAACTATAAAAGAATCATAAGTAAATGTTAAAATAAAATTATTATAAAATTAGAAAAACAAGCAAATTCACTATAATTTTGTGAATATTATAAATATATATACTGGAAGACACTGAGAAGAATTATATTTTCATTGCCAAGAATGAGGGATAAATTTTATCTATACAAGTTTGTCTATAGTATAATAGTAAGTAAATCAAAGGTGTGGGGTATTATTAGTTGATGAGTGGAGGAAGAAGAGTATGGGAGCCATTAAAAAATGAATGATGCAGAGGTAAATAATTTTCTTGTTTCAACTCAAGTCTGTCATAGTTTTTGTTTGTTAGTTTTGTTTTGTTTTTTTCTTTATGTAGTGGAAAAGTACATAAAATGTGGATACTTTCTAATAGAAGTATAAAACTCTTAAGAAAGCATCACAGCTTCAGAATGGCTATTTTAAACGAATTGATAGGGACCAAGTTTCAGCTTAAGAGTTGGTATCCTTAACAAAAGAGCAAAGCACAAAGGCAATGCATTTGTAAAAAACAAACAACAGATTGAAAAGGGAAAATCAAGTGAGGAACAGCAGTGTTAGGCAAGCAGGTGATTCTGTAGGCTGAGATGTTACTGAATGTGCTTCAATTAAATGTATTTTTAGCACAGAAAACAATGAGTTTATTTCCTTGAATATAAATAATATTGCATTAATGGACCACTTCTAAGACTCTCCCCTTGTCCTTATTTTGAGATTATGATCAAATTGCATCATTTAAAATTTCCTTTCCTCCTTCCTAACATTCCTAACATGATCCCCCTTTGCTCCTTTGCAAATGCATGATGTCTTTTGTATTAATTGTTAATGCACATATACACAAACAAACAAACACACACATACACATATATTCACACATACGTATATATCTTGACTATACTTCAGTCTGAGGCATAAGGTTTACAGAAAATTGACATGAAAAAATATTCTTCAATTTACACTATTGGGAATATTTTATACAATGTTTATTAAACATACATAACCAAATAATTAGATTGTTCAATTTTTCTATAGTCCAGTTATTTATTTAATATACTGCAGAATCGATTTTGACAGTATGCACTATATAGAAATTTGCTAATAATAAAATTTGGGATTGGTGACAGCGTATGATATAGATCCCCAGGTGGGCAGTCTCTGGATGGCCTTTGCTTCAGTCTCTGCTCCACAGTTTTTCTCCATATTTCCTCCAGTGAGTATTTTGTTCCCCCTTCTTTTTTTTTTTTTTTCCTTTATTTTTAATTTAATTTTTTTTTTGCTTATTCACTTTATAACCCGTTCCAGTCACCCCCTCCCACAATCCTTCCCCATCTCTTGTTTTCTGAGTACCCCCTCCTCCTGTATCCCCCACCCTGCCACTTTAAGTCTCTGAGAGGCTAGGTGCTTCCTCTCCCATTGAGGCCAGATGAGGCACCCAGCTAGAAGACCATACTCCATATACAGGCTGCATGTTTTGGGATAGCCCCCACTCCAGATGTTTGAGACCTACATGAAAACCAAGCTGCACATTTACAACATATGTGCAGGGAGCCAGAGACTATTGCGGATGCCAACAAGTGCACGCTGACAGGAGCCTGATATAGCTGTCTCTTGAGAGGCTCTTTCAGAGCCTGACAAATATAGAGTGGATGCTCACAGCCAACCATTGAACTGAGCATGGGGTCCCCAATGGAGGAGTTAGGGAAAGGACTGAAGGAACTGAAGGGGTTTGTAATCCCATAGGAAGAACAATTATCAACAACCAGACCGCCAAGAGCTCCCAGGGACTAAACTACTAACCAAAGAGTATACATGAGGAACCCATCGCTCCAGCTGCATATGTGGCAGAGGATGGCCTTGACAGGCATCAGTGGGAGGAGAGGCCCTTGGTTCTGTGAAGGCTCAATACCCCAGTGTCTGGAATGCCAGAGCAGGAGGCAGGAGTGGTTGGTGGGTGAGGGAGCATCATTAGAAGGAGGGGAATGGGGGATGCAATAGGGGTTTGTGAAGGGGAAACCTGGAAAGGGAATAACATTGGAAATGTAAGTAAATAAAATATCCATTAAAAAAAATAATAATAAAATAAAATAAAATAAAATTTGGAAAATTCTCTCAATAAAGTATGCTAAATGATTGTATTTTATTTAGTTTGACTTAATCAAAAAAAAAAACTATATATAAAAAATCAAAATGTTGTGTTTTAAACAAAAAGTCAAAATAAAACAAATTGTTTAAAAGCAAATTACCTTAGAAAAGAATAAAAAGCATAAAAAGTAGTGTTCTGGTGTAGGACTGTGAAAGGCAGTCTGGTTCCGGGTTGAACACAGGCTGGAAACCCTGGTGACCCTGAGGGAAGGAAGATGCTTTGCCACACTCCTGGACACCAGCCTTCTGACACAAGGCTGCAGTCCTCCATATATTCCTTGACTTGTAGTCAAGTAGGTGCAAGACAGATCTCCATTTTAATGAGGTACCTAAAGGCCAGAAAGTCTTAGCCAATTAAGCTTTCCTTCCCAGACTATCCTCCCTGAAAAAAGTATTTAACTTCTGGCCCTCCCTGAGAAGTGGGGTACAGTAATGCCTAAAAACTATAAACTGTCTATTTTCATCAGGATCTGCTGGGGAGAGCTATAGAGAAGGCATTTGACTACAGAGCCACTGTCTAGTCTCCTGTACAGGCCTCTCAGTACTCCCAGCCATGACCACCATGCTAAGTCAGCCACCCACTGTCCAAGCCAAGGACTTCATCTCCGTGGGACCCAGCTCGAGCTGTTCCCTTTCCCCTTCAGCCTGGGCTAGGGCCCCCACATTGTTTTCAGCTCTTCTGTGGCTCCCAGTAGCGCCTGGGTGCCCAAGAGCGAGAACCAGACAGCTCCGGCCTCCCTGCAGGCCCTGGGACCACTGAGCCAGCTCTAGCTGTCCCCAGGACCTCAGATTGTGCTCCCCAACCCTGGAGTGGTGTCCTGTCCTGTACCTTCCCATAGCCTGACACTCACCCATAATGGGGTAAGAACAGTCAAACTTCCTTCATCCTGCTTTTCCAGCAATCTGAGCCCTGTAGCTGAGTGGATGGGGGCGGGGCTTAACCCTACATTCTGGATGTTTTGGGTTAGGAGTTTTTTATGTTTTGAATTGTCTTTGACAGTTGGGTCAATATCTTCTATGTTATCTTCTACACCTGACATTTTCTCTTCTATCTCTTGTATTCTATAGGTGATGTTTACCTCCGTAATTCCTGACTCCTTTCCTAGGTTTTTCCATTTCAATGTTTGACTCCATTTGTGCTTTCCTTATTGTTTCTACTTCCACTTTAGGTCTTGGACTGCTTTCTTTAATTCCTTCATCTGTTTGATTGTGTTTTCCTGTATTTCATTAAGTGATTATTTGCTTCTTCTTTAAGGGCTTTTACCTGTTTATCTATGTTTTCCTGTATTTCTTTCAGTGAGTTACTTATGTCCTACTTAAAAGACTCTGTTATCTTCATGAGATAAAATTTTAGATCAGCTTCCTGATTTTCAGGTGTGTTGGTATATCCAGGGCTTGCTGTGGTAGGAGAACTGGGTTCAGATGACACCAAAGTATATTGACTTCTGTTGCTTATGGTCTTTCAATTGTCTCTCGCCATCTGGTTAACTTTGGTGTTTGCTGGTCTGGGTGTCTTTGTCTGGAGCCTGCCTCTTGTGTCCCTGGGTTGTTTCAGGTCTCCTGGTGGGCCTGCATCCCTGGTGGTAGAAGACCTCCCGTGAGGCCTTCACAATGTGGGGTCTTCAGAGAGGCATGTACACTGGTGACCTGTTGTCCTGGCTGCAGTGGCTCTTCTGAGAGGTCTTCTAACTGTGGGGTCTTCAGGGTGCAAAGAAGCTACTGATCTGTTGCCCTGACTACGGCAGATATCTTGGGAGGTCTTCCGACTGTTGGGTCTTCAGAGGAGCTCTAGCTGTTGCCCTATGTGTAGCTGTTCTCAAGGCAGGCCTTTGGACTGTGGGATCTGTTGCCCAGTTGTCCTACATGCAGTGGAACTCCTGGAATGCCTTCAGGCTGTGGTGTCAATTGCCCTGTGTGCAGTGGAACTCTTGGGATGCCTTCAGTCTCTATAGTCAGTTAAGTTGCCTGCAGAGGAACTCCTGGGATGCCATCAGGCTATGTTGTCATTGCTGGAAGGGGGGATTCAGGGAGGCGGTGGTACTAGGTGTGAAGGGTTATGAGTTCACTGGGCTCCCTGTCGCTGTGGGCCTTCAGGAGAGTGTGTTACCACTTGCCCTTTGTGCAGCACAACTCCTGGGATGCCTTAAGTGGCCTACCATGACTGCCCAACAAGCAGCTAAAAGAATCAGATGCAGATATTTACATCTAACCAATGGACAGAAGCTGGTGACACCTGTGGTTGAATTAGGAAAAAACTGTAAGAAGCTGAGGAGGGTGACCCTATAGGAAGACCAGCAATCATATTTAGCTTGGTCCCTTGGATCTCTCAGACACTGAGACACCAACCAGACTACATACTCCAACTGATATGATGCCCCCAACACATACACAGCAGCAGACTACCTGTTTCTGGACTCAGTCAGAGAAGATATACCTAACCCTTGAGAGGCCCTAGTGAGTGGGGAAGTCTGTTAGGGTGGAGGGGAGTGGAGGAATCTTCTTGAAGGAGGTGTGTGATGTGGAACAGTTGGCAGATGGATGGGAAGGGGGATAAAGTCTGGACTGTAAAAAATGATTAAAGAATAAATAAAAAAGTAGTGTTCTACAGTTATGTCTTTATGTATTTACTTCTTTTATTTTGTCCTTCACAAGTTCATTTAATTTGAATATGCTATTATTCAAATTAAAGAAAGAAAGGAAAAGGTAAAATTAAATTAATAAGGGACCATCATCTTGTCCTGAAGAAACTGAGGCATTTTCTTTTAACAAGTAGCAGAGGTTGATGTTTATTCCAAGTCTTACACAATGAAATCATCTATTAACTCTCCAGCTCCGATCGCTGTCTCTGTCTGCTGTCTTATCATTTCTTTACATCCTTAAGGAAGTCACTTATGCAAGTGATTGAATTTTCAAAGAGATTCTTGAGCTCTTTGAAACAATTGAGCTCTTAAATAGTTTTTCATAATTCATAAATCATTAAGGACATTAGAATTAATTTATTATTTGATGTGAAGATTCTTCCTAACTGACCCATGTTTTGAAATGACCAATATATTCAGTATAACTTTTGTTCAATGCATATGTTATGTGTTGTTAAAAAGATGGTTGGGATTCTATTTGTAAATGTATACATTTTCCCAAATTGCGGCATTTAATTTAGCCTTATTGCATTAGCCTTTCCCCCTGAGGAAAGCAGGACAGTGACTTCACAGTGACATCCTCTTTGGCTGTTGGTTTCATTCACTATCATGCTTCCTCCAATGAACTATTTATGTAGTCTCAGTAGCACTGAGCAGCAAAGGACAATTAAATTGATCCTTCACAAATTACTAAGAAACACTTCCTTGATTTTAGTGTTTCTACTTAATTGGGAAGCCATGGCAACTCTACAAATAAATGGGTCACTTAACGGACTCCACTGCTAATAATGTGAATAGCTTGCATTACCTAATGGTGCTTACAACTTGTCTGTCAACTCTCTGGATATCACTAAAAGTAGAGTGATAAAAAGAATAGTTCCTTGCTTTTACCACATAATACAATAGATTTTTTATAGATGTATATATACATACATACATATACACAAAATACACACATACATGACCATATATAGGTGGAAATAATAAATACATGCCTAGAAAAAATTCACATTGTTTTGATGCAAAATATCTGTACTCATGGCAGTTTGTAAAATATATGAGTAGAAATGGCAACATAAGAAAACCACAGTTTATCAACTTTAAAAATGAAATTATTTCATATGGCTAATAATATGTTTGCATTATTTCAAAAGAAGATTTAGTTCCTAAAATTGTAGCAGCCCAGTGGCCATAGATGAACTGAGTTCACCTGAAAGCAGGGTTGTAAATGAAAAAGAGACAGAGGGGTGAGAGAAACATGGAGCCAGGACAAAGTTCTCTGATCAAGGCTCAAAGTTTAAATTTTAGCACTTGTATATATAGGGAAAGCCCAGAGATCCCATCCTTTGTTTCAGCTGGATTATGTCCCAAGGCAAGGTCAATTCTGTGTTGAGGAACTAGCAATGCAAATAGTCAAGGAACAAGCAAGGCAATAAACAAAATCCTATAATCACTCCTAAGATCATTCCTGTGGCCACTGTTTCTAAAGTGCTAATCAGGATGATCAAGTACTTGAGCCTATGTCCCTGTCCTAGCCAAAGTCATATTTACGCCAGAAGCCTACATTTTGTTCTAACCTAAGATTTAGATTCCTGCCTGAATACTTCTTCCTCATGGCCCAATGTCAGATTCCTGCCTAAAGCCCATTTCCTTGCCCTTGGCCAATGTCAGATTCCTGACAAGCAGTCCCAAATCTCTCCCTATAAAATTAATGAATTCTATTTTAAGAAAATTAAGTATAAAGTATGTGTGAAAATCAACATGTATATATTTCGGATATTTCATCAACATAATTCAATGATTAACTCACAATTAATTGAATAAATTAACTAATAAATACTTCTGAACATCTGTATTCCAGAAACTTTAAAATGTTTTACATACTTCTGTTTTAATATTTCTAACAGCTTTGTCAAGCAGTCATTGGTACTGCCATGTGAACTTTCTTACCTGGCTACCTATATTCTATGGTACAGTCCTATGTACCCATGTATTATTTCAGTTGTAAGAGAGGACCATGAATCTAATGACGTAAACAGCATAAATTTAGAACTTTAAAGATATGTTGCCTCATGTCCCAAAGTCAGGTAGTCATGGAAGGATTATGACCCTTCTGAAAGCTTCAAGGAATTCTTTGACTTTTACCTTTGTAGAGTCATTATCTATTCCCATGTAAGCATTTCTCCTAAGTACAAACAAGAAACATAGATTTTTTTTCTAACATTTTTGTGGATAAATTTCCTCTCTTATCTCAGGCGGCAATGACTTTCTGGATTTTAAACAATCGATTGTTTAAATGCATGAATTGATGATCTGATTGCAAACATCTATATAATACAAATTGATATTCCAGTCTAAGTCCTTAACCTTAAATTACATATTCAATGGCTCATTCTCTCCATAAGGTAATATCCACAGATGCAGGGACCACCATTCTACCTGCTATGTCTCCATCATCAGCTCTTCAGTATGATCAGTCTCTTATTCCTAGAATTTACACAGAAACACAGTGTTCTGCTTTGCACATTACCTTTCTTGCATTTCACTGTTAAAAATAACCCTCTTTTCTTCCCTTGTTTTAAAAGGATTAAAGATTAGAATATCTTGTTTTAGTTTCATGCTACTCACCTTCAAATATCGTTTCCTGTTTCAAAGTATCTATTATAAATTTGTAACCAATCATGGATAAATTTTCTATCCTACTTTATAATTATCTTCTCAGTCTTTGAATTTAAACATCCATAGTAGGCTTCTACCCTCACTTCTTTTGACTCACATGACCTGATCTATACCTTGTATGTCAAGGTCAATAAGCCAATCAATATGAAGATCACATAGTTTGTCATTTTTACTGTTTTTTTTTTTATTTTTACTGTTTTTAATTTTTCCTTCTTACTTGCATAAAAAGTAATTGTCTCTGGTTTTATTTCTGTTGGTAGACAGAATTAGAACACTTTCCCTATTATTATTCTGCCACTTCAAACTTCTCAACTATAGTCAACAAAGTGTGTGTTTACATATCAACTGCCATATTTAAAAGAACAAAAAACAAAGACCTCTCTTGAAAGACTGATGCTTCCTGCACAGTACAAAGAAAACATCTTTGCATTGTATGACCTTTGTGATATTAATCACTCTTTCACCCTGAGATTATACTACTTATCCAGTGAACTTTTCAACATTTCTCTCCATAGATATCTCTACACAATTATTTTTAATTCTTTAATCTTTTTTTTTACAGTCCAGATATTATCCACTTCGTGGTCCACTGTCTGACTGTTCTACATCCCATAACTCCTCACCCCACCATATCTCCAAGAGGATGTCTCCACTCTTCCACCCCCACTCCATCAAACACTGCCCACTATTAATGGTGTCAAGTCTCTTGAGAGTTACCTGCATCTTCACTGACTGTGTCCAGACCCTGCAGTTCTCTGCGGTATATGTGTCGGAGGCCTCACATCAGCTGATGTATACTGCCTGGTTGAAGATCAGTTTCAGAACAGTCTCTGGGGGCCAGGTTTGTTGAGAGTGTTGGTCTTCCTATAGAGTTGACCTGTTCCTCAGCTTCCAGTTTTTCCCTAATTCAACCACAGGGACCAGCAGCTTCTGTTTCTGTTTACATCCATTGGTTTGGATGTAAATATCTGCATCTGACTCTTTCAGCTGCTTGTTGGGTCTTTTGGAGGGCAAGCATGATAGGTCCATTTTTGTGAGCACTCCAAAGCCTCAGTTATAGTGTCAGGCTTTAGGATCTCTGAGCTGGATCCTAATATTTAGACCTGTCACTGGACCTCAGATTCCTCTGCATTTTTGTCCCTGCAGTTTTTTCAGACAGTAACAATTCTGGGTCAGTTTTAGAATGTGGAATGACAATCCCAACCCTCTACTTGATGTCCTGTCTTTCTACTGTAGCTGGGGTCTACAAGTTCCCTCTTCCTACTGTAGGGCATTTCATCTAAGATCCATCTCTTTGAGTCCTGAGAGTCTCTCACCTTCAAGGTCTCTGGTACATTCTAGAGTGTCCCTCACATCCTGAAGTTGCCTGTGCCCATTCTTTCAGTTGACCCTCAGGGCTTCAGTCCTGTTTGCCCTTACTAAATACATGATGATGTTTCCCTCTTCCTC
The DNA here is from genome assembly GCA_021653895.1 of Mastomys natalensis. Classification (NCBI taxonomy): domain Eukaryota; kingdom Metazoa; phylum Chordata; class Mammalia; order Rodentia; family Muridae; genus Mastomys; species Mastomys natalensis. The sequence continues at coordinate 123,048 of JAJTUV010001058.1, forward strand.
TCTCTGTCCACTTTTCCACCAAGGTCCCTTCCTCCCTCCTCCCTTCCTGTGATTGACTTTTTCTCCCTCCTACGTAGGATTGAGGCATCCTCATTTGAGCCCTTTGGCTTGTTAATCTTTTTGAGTTCTGTGGATTATATCCTGGGTATTCTGTACTTTCTTGGCTAATATCTACTACTTATTGGTGAGTATATACTATGCATGTCCTTTTGGGTCTGAGTTACCTTACTCAGGATGATATTTTCTATTTTCATCTATTTGCCTGCAAAATGGAAGATGTCCTCATTCCTAATAGCTGAATAGTATTCCACTGAGTAAATGAACCACATTTTCTGTATCCATTCTTCTGTTGTGGCACATCTAGATTGTTTCCCACTTTGGGCTATCAAAAATAAGGCTCCTATGAACATAGTGGAACACATGCCCCTGTGGCATGATGGGACATCTTTGGGGTATATGCCCAAGAGTGGTATAGCAGGGTCTTCAGATAGATGTTTTTCCAATTTTCTGAGAAACCTCCAGATTGATTTCCAGAAGAAGATCTCAGAAAATGGAGAGATTTCTCATGATCATCTATCTGTAGAATTAATATAGTAAAACTGTCCTTCCTACCAAAAGGAATCTACAGATTCAACACAATCTCCATTAAAATCCCAACACAATTCTTCAAAAACATTGAAAGAGCAATTCTCAAATTCATCTGGAAAGGCAAAAAGACCAGAATATCAAAAATAATTCTCACCAATAAAAGCACTTCTGGGGAAATCGCCATCCCTGACCTCAAGCTATACTACAGAGCAATAGTGATAAAAACTGCAGAGTATTGGTACAGAGAAAGACATATTGATCAATGGAATAGAATTGAAGACCCAGAAATAAAACCACACACTTATGGGCACTTGATCTTTGACAAAGAATCAAAAATATACAAGGGGAAACAGAAAGCATCTTCAATAAATGGTGCTTTTTTAACTGGCAGTCAGTGTGTAGAAAAATGAAAATAGATCCATATTTGTCACATTGCACAAAGCTCAAGTCCAAGTGGATCAAGGATTTCAACGTAAAACCAGACAGATTGAATCTAATAGAATAGAAAGAGCCTTGATCTCATTGGCACAGGTGCAAATTTCCTAAACAGAAATCCAATGGCTAAGGCTCTAAGGTCAAGAATTGATAAATGGGACCTCATGAAAATGGAAAGCTTCTGTATGGCAAAAGACATAACCAATAAGACAAATGGCAACCTGCAGATTTGGAAATAATGATCACTAACTTACATCTGATAGAGAGCTAATATCCAAAATATATTAAGAACTCAAGAAGCTAACCACCATGAAACCAAACAACCCAATCAAAAACTGAGGTATAGAACTAAACAGAGAATTAATAACAGAGGAATCTTGAATGGCTGAGAAGCACTTAAAGAAATGTTCAAATCCTTAGTGATCAGAGAAATGCAAATGACCTTGAGATTCCACCTTATACCAATCAGAATGGCTAAGATCAATGCCTCCGGTGACAGCACATGTTGGCAAGGATGTGGAGAAGAGGAGCACTCCTACATTGCTGGTGAGATTGCAAACTTCTTATACCTAAAAGAAATTACCAACACCTGAGTGAATCTGATTGCCTGGGTATATTTCCCCATTATTTTGTCGTAGGTTGAGTTTGTAAAAAAAGACAGATAGGAAAACCTTTGCCTGAGGTCCTCTAGTTGGGATTCCTGATATAAACAAAGCTTTTTAGATTAATGTAAGCTTAAATGAGGGACTTGGCTCTTAAAGGCATAGGAAGCTGAGATGAACTCAGGTATTCCACCACTGAGCTTAACAATAAATCCATTTTCATGGTCTTTAATTCAGCAAGACTAAAGAACATAAATTTCAATTAATGAACCTTCTAGCTTATATGCTTGCTTAAATTGGATAATATTCATTCATATGAAATGAGAAAGTTTTCTTCTTTTAGCAAATGATGTATTATGCCATGAATAATTTGACATTCCTTTTTGTGTACTGTTATTTGGGCTGATTTTAGCCCTATCCAATGCTTTGTTAGAATAACTAAGGTAGTAAAAGTAGGGGCTTATGAGAGGGTTCTATATTTTTCATTCTGGAAACAGCAAAACAAAATTATGCTGTGAAATTTTGTGTTTCATAAGATATGGAAGAAATAATAAGAAAATGTAATAATATAATACAGATACGCATTAAGTATTTTTTTCTGTGCAATATTTATATTGTATATGATAATACCACTTTACTGGTCTTCTTCTTTTAGTTAATAATTTATAAAATAAAACTTTAATATTCCTGTATAGAGCATTTCCCTGCAAGGGATGGAATACATTTCACCACTCTCCCAGATTCCAGACTCCTGACAAGCAGCCAAAGACCTCCACTGACCCGAGCCTTTCAGTCAAGTAGGTCAATACAGCCCTTTGCAAAGAGAGATTTGTGCCCCTCCATGGATAGAGGGTGTGACTACAGGCCTCAGGCCCTCAAGAGATTTCCATAATAATGAGATACCTAAAGGCCAGAGGACATAGCCAGGTGGAGCTGTTTACCAGACCCTCCAGCCTGAGTAGTCATAGATCTTGTAAATAGGCAGCCTTGGTGGACAGTACCAACTTAGATAAGGACAAGTGAATCATAGGCAGAGTCATAGTGACCTGTCCCCTGAACCTTCACCCAGCTGATACCCTGTTCTGAAAGGTATCTGTACTTCCCCTGAACACCTATTCTCCGGTGTCATCCCCTTCCCCACATCCTGCCTTTTTGTGTTTATAACCCCTGTGTGAATAAGTAAATACGATTTGATTAAAAAAAAAAAAAAAAAAAAAAAAAAAACCTTTTTAAAAGTACAAAGGATATAATCCTATATCTAAAAAAAAATCCTCCACCAATAAAACAATTAATCGAGAAAACAAAACAAAACAAATGTTATTTAACCAAAGGCTGCCCTAAGGGTGCTGGGGTACAGCCAGATTCATCTATCATCCACCATGTCAATAAAGCTTGTAAAACCTTGGACTCCCTAGTATCTTTGGGGCCTGCTAAGGAGAACCATGGAAGGGTCCTTCAATTACCAAGCTGCTGCCTAATCTCCCACTGGGAGGACTTCTCTGCATTCCCACAGTGGAGACCGCCTCTTCCAGAGCAAGTGAGTTGAACAGCCAGAGATCCAGCCAAGCAAGTACAGTAATAAAGAGTCACTTTCCCAAGGGGCTCTGTTGGGGCTTTCTCTCTCCCTCGATTCTCTCAGCTGCAGACCATCCAGCAACACTCCCACAGTCTCTGTTTGTCTGCAGCCCTCCAATGGCATCTGGGAGCCCTGAGTGGAGAGTGAACTCGGTCAAAATTCCTGTTGGCTTTTGTCTCTCTGAGGCACGCAGGAACCACAACTCAGCCCAACAGAACTCACGCCTGCCCATGCGCTGACCACGTCAGCCCTGCAAATTAGAAGGTGTACAATCAATGCAACGTACATTAAATACTAATGCAACGTACATTAAATACTGTAGAAGAAACAAAAGTATTTTTAACCTGACAATTAAAAGAACCTTAACACATGCACTAACACTTGTTTGAAATCCAGATCCTGCCCCAACTTTAACTCTTGCTAACGTAACATCATAGAGAATTGCAGATAAATTCCAAATATGTCTCTGAAAATGTCCAGACCCAGCCTTCCAAATAAAGACTGTTATTTCCAATATTGGATTGATTTCTAGACCAGTCCATGATTGAGTCTGAATAACTGGTCACATTTAAGAAAAATACAAGTGTCATTGTAACTTCTCTTTTTGATTCTCTGTTCCACAAGGTCAAAAACCTTGAGGCAAGGCAGCTTGTCTCATCCAAAAAAAAAAAAAAGTAAACAAAATTTTAAAAATGACAAAAATGCATGAACACCTTTGTCACGCAACTTGGTACTATTATTTTTATAAATGAAAAAGTATATAATAAAATAAAGGGAATGTGACCAAAAGTTTTGTACCCCTCTACAGCACCTCTACTTCCTTCTGTCTGTGAGCATTAGGTGGGTCTTTCAATCCATTCCATTGAGTTGGCTAGTCTTCTCACCAGCCTTTTATCCACTGATGTTCTGTTTAATATTTTTCTACATCTTGTGCTATTCTATTGGAGGTATTGGTTTCCAAACAAATTCCCAGAATAGCTAATGTAGACTTAAACAAGAAAAAACAAAACAGTGATGCTGTAGGAATCATATCCTAGATTCTCAGTTACACTACAAAGGTATAGAAATAAAGACAGCATCACTATGACCTACACAGCTTGATCCTGGATAACTGAATGGGACAATGAAGGACTGAGGAAAGGAGAAACACAACATATCAATTTAATTGTAAAAGAAAACCAATCATTTCTACTTTGATTAAGTAACTTTCAAATTTATATATCACAGTAAATTTTCCTAACAAAATGTACCATGGGAAAACTCAAGTCTGAAAAGCCACAGATATGAATTGTGAAGAAAATGTTTCTGCTTTTGAGTTGAGTAATTTCACTATTGTGTAGTCATAAAACTTAACTAAGCACTGTAAATACTGCCTGTGATGTAACTACATCTCTTCCCTTCAGTTGCACCTACATATAAGGAAAATTATATTAAGTATAATATGATCTAAATTCACTCATTTCCTGGAAGGGATTTTTGTTATTTTATCTATATTTTAATCTTCAAAAGTAAAAGAAAGTTTAATATTTATCTAAAAGAGTATAAAATCTATATTAAGACCAAGAGTTATATCCAGAAAATAGCATATTGATATTTCCTATTATGTTTTAAATTTTTGTAACTATTTTCAGTAGGCTTATTTTGCATATGTTTATCACTATTGAGTCATGTTAGAAATTTAGAATCATGTTTCAAATAGCATTAGAGAAAATTCTTTTGTGTGTCTGAACTACTTAATAGAATGTATCCTAAATGTTTTATATTATCTAAAAAATGACTTTTCATTCTATCATGTTTATTATGTAATAAAATAGTTTTACCTTTGATTAGTGAATAAAATTATAAGAGGGTGAATTCACATCAAATAATAATTCTGTTAATTTTTTCCATTAGTAAATATTAATTAGTAATTAGTCATTTTTCATTAGTAAGATTTCTTGACCATATATTTAGTTTTATTGTAATCCACTTATGCACTATTTTATTCTAAAATTACTCTTTCTAAAGATAAATAGGATATATTTAAACATAGCAATAGGCAAGGAATATCAGTGAGATAATATTTTTCAGTAGATGTCAAATATTCTATGAAATTTAAGAATCGTGGAGTTAGTTCTGGTCCTCTAGAGAGCAGCATCTTAACAATCACATTAATTAGCATTCTACTTGTCATTTTTCACATTCTCAAGGCTAATTTAAGTCACACTCATTATCTCAGTTTATTTTCTTATTTAGAAAGTCATGGCTTAAGCTATGTGAGCATTTAGGCAAGATAAGAAGTTGTTGTTCAGAAAGATTATCCTTTTGCCCTTTTGTTCCTTCACTTTGTTTGTCAGAATAATTATACTAATAATAACATTAGTTATATCAGATCACATATCCATAAAAAGTAAAAATTAAAATAACCTTATAAAATTAACTAGTATTTATTTATAATCAGAAAGTTCTATTCCAATGAAAACATTTTCAACCATAGACAGACAGAAGGTATGATTTTAAAGTGTGAAATTCTAAAGAACACTGTTTTGAATAGTTTAGTTCCAGAATATTATGCAAAGTCTTTACTAATGTATAAAGATATTTTAGAGTTTTCTCCTTAAGAGGTAACTATGCTCTCTTATCAGAATATATGTGATCCAAGGATCCAGATTTCTTCCTCAGAGTGGACTTTACAGACTTTTAACTGTTAAAGTTGATTTTTCCATCATATATAATCATGTAATTTTATAACATCTAGTTTTTCTATTTTGATTCTACTACCTTTTATTTCTATGCTGTTATTACCCCAAGGCATATAATAAAATATAAATGGAAAATATAATTGTTACATGGAGATTAAATTGTTTAAGTGTCTGTATATTTATTTAACTACAGTTTATTTATTAATATTACATGCCACTTAGTAAATGTATACAAAAATAAGTACAAAATATAACTGTTAAATATTAAGTGAGGAGCAATTTTGATTATCTATGCACTGATACAAATTGTTTTCCAGTCTTTGAAGTTTATTTTTTTTTATTTATTATTTGTTTGATTGTTTGTTTTCATCACAAATGCTGCCTCCCCTTTGGCTGTTTCCCTATGGGATTTATCTTGGGTACCTTGTGCTCATGGTCATATCCATTTATCAGTGAGTACATAGCAGGTACATCTTTTTGGTTCTGATTTACATCACTCAGAATGATTTTTTTTTCTTTTTTCTTTTTTTTTTTCTTTTTTTTTTTTTTTTTTTTTTTTGCTTTTGAGACAGGTTTCTCTGTATAACCCTTGTCTGTCCTGGAACTCACTCTGTAGACCAGACTGGCCTCGAACTCAGAAATCCACCTGACTCTGCTGGGATTAAAGGCATGCACCACCACTGCCCGGCAATATTTTTTTTCCATCAATTTGCCTGCAAAATTAATAACCTTCTTGTAATAGCTGAATAGCATTCTATTGTGTAAATAAATCATGTTGAGAGACATTTGAGATGCTTCCAGCTTTTGACTATTACAAATAAATATTCTATGAACACAGAGGAGCACATGTCCTTGTGGTATGGTGTAACATAACTTGGACATATGGCTGGGATCACTAGAGGTGGGTCTTCAGCAGAAATATTTCCAGTTTTCTGAGGCCACCATATTGATTTCCAATGTGGTTGTACGTGTTTGCAATCTTACCAGCAATGGAGGAAATTTGCATTTCCCTGATGAATAAGGATGTTGAACATCTCTTTAGTTGCTTCTCAACCACTTGGGATTCCTCTGTTGAGAATTATCTGTGTCAGTACCCTGTGGGGTTTTTTGTTGTTGTTGTTGTTTGTTTGTTTGTTTTTAATCACTATTGATAAGTAGTACAGCTTGAGTAATGGACCTCCAAAGGTTCTTTCATGATAAGAATTGTTTTGGCTCTCCTGTTTTTGTTTTTTTTCCATATGAAGTTGAGAATTGTTTTTTCCATATAGTGAAGAACTGTGTTGGATATTTTATGAGAATTGCATTGAATCTGTAGATTGATTTTTGTAAAATAGCCATTTTTACTCTGCTAATCTTACTTATCCATGAGCATGTGAAATCTTTCAATCTTCTAAAATATTATTCTACTTCTTTCTTCAGGGTGTTATTTCCTAATTTCTTCCTCATCCTTTTTATCATTTGTAACAAGAAAGGCTACTGATTTCTTTGATTTAATTTTATACCCAGTTACTGGTGAAGTTGTTTATCAGTTGTAGGAGTTCTCTGGTAGAATTATGGAGGTCATTTATTTATTCTATCATATCATCCACAAATAGTGATTCTATGATGTCTTCCTTTCCAATTTTTATCTCCTTGATCTCCTTTTGTTGTATAATTGCTCTAGTTACAACTTCAAAGACTATGTTGAATACATAGGAAGAGAGTGAGCAAGTTTGTCTTTTCCCTGATTTTTTGCAATTGCTTCAGGTTTTGCTCCATTTAAGGTTGGCTGTTTGTTTGCTGTATATTTCTTTTATTATGTTTAGGTATGAGCAATAAATCCCTGATCTCCTCAAGACTTTTAGCATGAAGGTGTGTTGGATTTTGTCAAAGCATTTTCAGCATCTAATGAGAGGTTCATGTGAATTTTTTCTTTGAGTTTGTTTATATAGTGAATTACATTGATTTATTTTCATAATCTGGATCATCCCTGAATCTCTGGGATGAAGCTTACTTGATCTTGTTGAATGATGCTTTTGATATGTTATTGGATATGGTTTGCGAGAATTTTGTTGAGTGTTTTGTATTGATGTTCATAAGCGAAATTGGTCAGAAGTTCCTTTCTTTGTTGTGTCTGTGTGTTTTAGAAATCAGAGAGTTTGTGTCCTCAGTTTACCTCTGTATGCAATTTTTATTGCATTATTTGGTTTGTTGAAATTTAACTTCATGAGTTCTTTATATATTTTGGATATTAGCCTCTGTTGGATGTAAGGTTAGTGAACATACTATCCCAATCTTTAGGCTTTCCTATTGTCTTAATGAAAATGTACTTTGTCTTACAAAAGATTTTAGTCTCATGAGGTCCCATTTATCTATTCTTGATCTAAGAGACTGAGCTGTTGATATTCTGTTCAGGAAATTCCCTGAGCCAATGTGTCTCTCTTCTATAACATTTCATGCATCTTGTTTTATGCTGAGGTCCTTGATCCACTTTTGAACTTCTGCTTTGTGGAGGATAATAAATATAAATCTACTTGCATTCTTCTATATGTAGATTACCAGCTAGACCAACAACAGTTGTTGATGATGCTTTCTTTCTTTTTTATTTTTTCCTACTCTATAATTTTGGATTCTTTGTCTAAGATCAACTGTCTGTAGGTCTGTGAGTTTGCTTCTGAGTCTTAAATTCTACTACATTGATCAACTTCACCATCTGTGTACCAATAACATGTAGTAGTTTTTATCACTGTTGCTCTATAGTGCAGCTAGAAGTCATGAATGGTGATTCTTCCAGAAGTTCTTTTTATTTTCAGAATTGTTTTGTCTATCCGGGGTTATTGTATTACCATATAAAGTTGAGAATTATTTTTTCCTGGTCTGTGAAGAATAGTGTTACATTTTGATAGGAACTACATTGAATCTGTAGATTGCTTTTGGTAAAATGATCACCTTCACTATGCTGATCCTATCATTCTATGAGCATCGGAGATCTATCCATCTTCTGAGGTCTTCTTTCATTTATTTGTTCAGGGACTTGAGATTCTTGTAGTAGAGATCCTTCCCTTGCTTGGTCAGATATACTCCAAGATATTTTACAGTATTTATAGCTATTGTGAATGCTGTTGTTTCCAAAATTTCTTTCTTAGCCCATTTATCATTTGTATAAAGGAAGAATACCAATTTGTTTGAGTTAATTTTATATCTAGCTCATTTGATGAAGTTGTTTATCACATGTAGGAGTTCTCTGGTAGAATTTTTGTTGCTAATGTATACTATCAGATCATCTGCAAATATAAATACTTTGACCTCTTCCTTTCCAATTTATATCCCATTGCTCTTCATTTGTAATTTTCTTGCTCTAGCTAGAACTTAAAGTATTATATTTGAAGAGATAGGGGGTGAGCATTCCTGTCTCTTCCCTAATTTTAATGGGATTGCTTAAGTTGCTCTCCATTCCATTTAATGATGTCAATTGGCTTGCTGTATATTCCTTTGATTATGTGTAGATTTGTGGTTTGAATCCCAAATCTCCTCGAGATTTTTATCATGTAGGCATGTTGAATTTTTAAAAGGCCTTTAGCATCTAATACGATGATCATGTGACTTTTTTCATTCTCCTTATATAGTGGATTACACTGATGGATTTTTGTATATTGAACCATCCTGCTTGTCTGGGATGAACTCTACTTGATCTTGGTGAATGATGTTTTGATATGTTCTTGGAGTTTGTTTGGAAATTATTTAAGAATTTCTGCTCACAGGTTGATAAATGAAATTGGTCTGAGTTCACTTTCTTTATTGAGTTTGTGTGTTTTAGGTATAAGTGTAACTGTGGCCTCATAGGATAAATCAGCTAGTGTTCCTTCTGTTTCTGTTTTGAGAAATATTTGATGAATGTTGGCATTATCTCTTCTTTAAAATCTGGTAGAATTCTGTACTAAAACCATCTTGTTCTGGATATTTTCTGGTTGAGGGACTTTTAATGATTGTTTACATTTCCTTAGGGGTTATGGGACACCTTAAATCTTGTACCTGATAATGATTTAACTTTGGTAAATGGTGTCTGTGTAGAAAATATCCCATTTCATTTTCTAGTTTTGTGATGTACAAACATTTCAAGTAAGACCTAATAATTTTATTAATTTGTATACTTTCTCTGTGTATTTAGATACGTTGGCTAACGGCTTGTCTATCTTGCTGATTTTCTCAAGGAAGGAACCAGCTCTTAGTTTTGTTAATTGTTTGCGTTGTTGTATTTGTTTCTAATTGGTTGATTTCAACTCTGATTTTGATTATATCCTGCCTTCTACTACTCTTTGGTGTACTTGTGTCTTTTTGTTCCAAAGCTTTCAGATATATTGTTAGGTTATTAATATAAGATCTCTCCAATTTTTTTTATGAAGGTACTTAGTGTTGTGAATTTTCTTCTTAGTACAGCTTTCATTGTGTCCTATAAATTTGGGTATATTGTGTAGCATGTAATTATTAAAAATAATTCAAATTAGTGCTGGCTATTTGCCAGCAATGTGGTCTCCCTACCCCCATACCTATACCCAACCTGAGGGACCACCAACTTTCCCACCATTCACTATCTGTCTAACCTCTCACATTTCCCATGCCATCCTCCCCTTGTAGCTACCCTGCTGAGACATTCTCTGAACACCTAGACCCTTTAAATGAAGCTTGTAATTTATCAGTCAGATTAATAACAGTAAATTCTCAATCCCCAAAATGCCTACACAAAGAACTCAGAACTCAATTATGCTGATACAAGCTGCCCATCTAAATTGGACAAATTGCCCTGTATTATTCTATTGCTCTTCTATTATAACTACCTGTTGCTATTTCAAGCCATGTGGATCTGGTTACTCTTCTTCTTCCATCTTTCTCTATCCTACTCCTGTATGTCTCCTGTCCCCTTTCTCTAAAATGCTTAGCCCTGCATTCTCTTTCCACTACCCAGTCACAGTCTCTAGCTTTCTATTTCACCTGACCTCACCAGCATTCAGACAGCAATCTACAGTACTGTGCCTTCATTTCACTGAATTAAGAAAGTTTTAAATTTCTTTCTTTATTTCTTCCCTGACCAAGTGATCATTGAGTAGAGAGTTGTTCCGTTTCCATAAGTATGGGTACTTTTTCTTGTTTTGTTGTTGAAGTCCAACTTTATCCATGGTGATCTGATAAAATGCAAGAGGTTAATTCCATCTTCTTGTATCTGTTGAGACTTCCTTTGTGGCCTATTATATGGTCAGTTTTGAGATGGTTTCATGAGGTACTGAGAAGAAGGTATATTCTTTTGTTTGGTGGTAAAATGTTCTGTAGATATGTTAAATCTGTTAGGTTCATAGCATCTGCGAGTTTCACTGTTTTTGGTTTTAGTTTCCATTTAAATAACTTGCCCATTAGTGAGGGTAGAGTGTTGCCATATCCACTACTCTTGTGTAAGGTTCGATATGTGTAAGTTTCTTTTATAAATTTGGGTGTCCTTGCATTTGGAGCATAGATTTCAGAACCTACACTTCATGTTGGTGGAGTTTTCCTTTTACAAGTATGAAGTGTTCTTCTGTATCTCTTTTGATTACTTTTGGTTGAAAGTCTATTTTATTAGATATTAGAATGGCCTGTTTTTTGTTTGTGTTTGCTTGGAAAATCTTTCTCCTCATCCTTTACTCTGATGTAGTGTCTATCTTTGTTTCTGAGGTGTGTTTCTTATGTACAGCAGAATGATGGGTCCAGTTTATGTATATAGTCTGTTTGCCTGCATGTTTTTAATTGGTGAATTGAGTCCAGTGATGTTAAGTTATGTTGAGTCCAGAGATATTAATAGCCAATGACTGTTAGTTCCTGTTATTTTGATATTGGAAGTAGTACTTCATTTGAATGATTCTCTTCTTTTGGTTTTGGTGTGAGGTGATTAATTTCATATGTTTTCTTGGGTGCAGTTACCCTCCTAGTGTTATTTCCTTTCAGTATACTCTCTAGGGCTGGGTTAATAGAAAGGTATTGTTTGAATTGGTTTTGTCTTGGAATATCTTCATTTCTCCATCTATGGTGATAGAGAGTTTTGCTGATTATAGAAGTCCCAGCTGGCATCTTTGTTCTCTTAGGATGTGTAATACATCTGTCCAGGATCTTCTAGCTTTTAAAGTCTTTGTTGAGAAATCAGGAGTGTAATTCTGATAGGTCTATCTTTGTATGTTACTTGGCCTTTTTACCAGGTAGCTTTTAATATTCTTTTTTTCTGTACATTAAATGTCTTGATTATTATGTGGTGGAAGGATTTTCTTTTCTAGTCTAGTGTATTTGGTGAATCTTTACCCTCTTTGATTCATATTATTCTTAGGTTTATTCTTTTCATAGTGTCCAAAATTTCCTAAAAGGTTTGAGTTAGGAACATTTTACATTTGGCATTTTTTGAGTGATGTATTAAATTCTTCTATGGTATTTTCTACATCTAATATTTTTTTCTTCTGTGTCATGTATTCTGTTTGTGATGCTTGCATCTGTAATGCCTGTTCTCTTTCCTAGATTTACTGTCTCCAAGGTTGACTTGATGTCTGATTTTTTATTATTTCTGTTTCCAGTTTTAAATATTAGACTGTTAGTCATTTCCATCACGTTTCACTGTATTTTCCTGTATATTTTTAAGAGATTTATATATTTCCATTTTAAAGGCTTTCTCTTTAAAAGATGTATTTATTTCATCTTTAAAGGACTCTATCATCTTTATGAGATGATATTTAAGGTGGCGGTCTTACTCATCATGTGTGTTAGGATAACCTGGGCTTGCCTTAGTAGGAGAGCTGGGTTCTGATGATGCCATATAGTACTGGCTTATTTTTATTATGGTCTTATGCTTGTGTTTCACCATCTGGATATCTCTGGTTTGTTTTTTTTTTGTTTTGTTTTGTTTTGTTTTGTTTTTTTTTTTTGGCCTGATAGTCCCTGGGTGTCCCTGGTAGGAGTAAGTCTCCTGGGAAGCAAGTGTAGCTTTGGGGTGGGAAGATATTTGCCCATCAAGTCCAAGTGGAGTTGTGGGCCAGAAGGCAGTTGCAGTGACAATAGGGTGGGGCAGAGCTCACAGCTGCTTATCTTGCCAGGATCCCAGCAGGTGGGTCATAAGATGATTGGTATGTAAGTTCCTAATGTGTGTGTACCAGATTGGAGCAGATCTCCTGATAGACAGGCAGAACTATGGAGTGGCAGATCCAGGATTGAAGCTAGATGAAATTTATAATGTCCAAACTAGACATTAAGATGGAAAAAAGAAAGTCTGTTGGAGTCTTAACATAGTGCTGATTCTGCTTGCCATATCTTTTTGACATTTTCAGATCCCATAGAGAAGGGAAATTATGTGGTGTTTATCATCAGTAGTCTGGCTTATTTCATTTGAAATAAAGTTCATCTGTGTTGTATGCAAGAAAACATGTTTTATATTGTCAAGGCTGGATAATATTCTTCCTTTTTATTCATCCAGCAATCTGTAAGTGCCTGCCCATTTATGTCAATACTTTCTCTGTGACAACCATTCCCATAGGCAGGAGATGCTTCATGCTTTTTATCTCTATTGGCTTGATTTGTATTAAAAGGCAACTTCATACATCTGCTTGTTCTTTTTTGAGAAACATCCTTTCAGATCCTCTACCAGTTTTTAAATTGCTGTTTCCATTTGGTACATTAATATCTGTTTATTTTTCTTTGTGCTGAAATTTATTTAGAGATCAATAGTTAGAAATCTTTGCCTATATCATTGCTAAGAAACAATTATCTTGAGATTTCTTGTAGAAATTTTAAATCATTAGTATTTACATATAAGTCTTTGGCATGTTTTTACTTGTTTTGTATAAACAATGTGATATACTGATCCAAGTTCATTTTTCTCTCTCTCTCCCATTCTCTTATTGTCTCTCTGTCTCTTTCTGTCTCTGTCTGTGTCTGTGTTTGTGTGTATTTTATATCTACTTATCACTTTCAAGTTTTCCATTTACTAAAAAAAATACTTTCTCGGTGTATTTTTATTACTTCCATAAAAAATCAATTTATTGTAAACATGTACACATATTTCTGGGCTTCCTATTTGGTTCCATTGCTTCTAAATTAGTAGATGAAATATTTACCTAGATTATATGAAGTATATATTTCTATAACTTTATCTATATCTATTTCCATAAATAAACAAATTTATGTAAAGTTATCTAGGTCTTTTTTTTTTTTTTTTTTTTTTTTGAGTCAAGTAGTATAACATCTCTTGTACCTTCAGCTTGGAATACTTTCTAAAATATATTTCAAATTTTTTAGATTCCATATAATTTTTAAGACTCCTATTCTCCAATTTTTTTCTGAAAATGGCATTGACACTTTGATAATCATTGCGTTTTTAAATGTGATGAACTGTGAAAATATTTATTGTTCTTTGGGAAATGATTTATTCATCCTTTGTTTGTTTTACCTTACATCAGCAGAAAAGAACCAGAACTGCAGTATCTTTTAATTCTCATTGTCCTTTTTTTTTCTGGATGTCTTCTTATGCATTAAATTTGTATGATATCTTCTTTCCCATCTCTGCAATGCTGAATATAAAAATCACTTATATCTCAAGTATTGTATGAAGGAACTTTTGATAAAGTTAATTTTAATTCTACTTTTAAAACTATGCTTAAATCCATCTTTGTGAAAACCATCTCCTTCCTAAATATACTACTTTAATTAAATGTCTTTTTAATTCTCAACACCTGCTTTCCATAACACAACACAGTTACAATTAAATTGACTGTACAATAAATTGCAAAATGTTTTTTTCCAAACTAAATATTGAAGAACATTAGTGTGCCACTCACAAACTTTCCAATACAGTATGTAATAATAAATGAATAAATACTTAAAATGGCCTAGGAAAGGAAAATAATTATCCAAAAGATCTAGAACTCATATGGTAACCTAAAGAGACAGTTCACTAATTTAGGATATTTTTCTATCATAAATTCTATTATTTCAAGGAAAAAAAAGACTGTAATTATTGTTAAGCTTATTTACAAACATCTTGTGGACCTTTTTTGTTCTAAGTCACAACTTCTTGATTTTAATATAAGTATTTGAAGGCTTACCAACACTATGACTTGCTCTCTTTTGTCTGTATGTATTTCATTTTCTTTAGAGTTATAGAATATTTACTCCTGGTAAGAAAGAGAGGGGCGTTGAGAATTCTCCAAGCTCATTTAAGCACAATTCAAAAACATTCACAATTTTATTTAGTTAATTTGTGATATAGAGGATCACACCTAGAACTTTGTGAATATTTGGTAAGTGCTTTACCACTGAGCTAACTCCTCATTCCAGTTTTTGAAATTCAGACAGCTGCCTAAATATAGTCATTAAATAGTATATAAAATATTTAAGTCACAATTTCCTCATTAAGGTTTTTACGTGTTCTAAAATATATAACTATAAAACATGTTTTGCTAGAAATAAAGACAGAGAACATGTAGACCATAAAGCATGGTATAGTACATAACCTTGAATATCAGATGTAATTACAAGTAAACTTGTTTGACACAGATAACACAGATAATCTTAACTACAAGTATGCATGTGTCCTAATCAATCACTCAAAATATTAATTCCTGAAATTTTACAGTAAAATAATAGATATTACTTGTAGTGAATAATGGTCTAAAAGGGAAATTTAATTTTTTGTGTTTCTTATTCAGGTAACTGAATTTCAATGTGTACATTGATTCATGCATCTAGAGACAGGGTTTCATTTTAACACCTACATTGGTCTGTGACTCAATCCTTCTGCATCCCCTTGCCAAGAGCTGATATAACAAGATACTCACCACCATGTCTAGCAGCAATTAGAATTTTAAGACAAACTTTAAAAAAAGAGATAATTCATGGAAAGAGCACATCCATTTTTTGAGAACTCTTGTTGTATAGATATCATAATATAGTAGCATAATTTAAACTACTATAATAGTCTTATGAATTTTTAATTTCTTATTCATCTGAGCCATAATAATTTTAATTTAGCTTTGAAATGTCTGTGTGATCAGTGGTTTTCTGCTTTTATGAAACAAACTAGTCTATGGCATTATTTCTAAAATATCATTTTAACATCTGGAGATTACACTACAATACTTGTAAGGCAGAGCATTGAGATTTTTCAATTATTTTCATGGAATGACTGCAGTTGTGTGTTGCAAATGGGTAATCACAGAAAGTTCTCCTTGATAACCATTCCATTGGAATGATGCCAGTGTTCTGTCTCCTAGATAACCATTACTTACTGTATATACTTAAATAAGGGCTTCATTTCTAATTTTTCCTATGCCCAAGGGAGCATTATTTGAATTTGGAGAATATCTGAAAATAATCAAAAGAAATAATGTTTCTACATGATAATGGAAAGTATAATTTCCTTTCCACATAGCTGACCTTAATAATTAGAGATTTGAATGCTTGTCACCCGGCAAAATGTTTAGTTTTAGCTTGTACTTTAAATTGTATTAGATAAATTATACTGCCATTTGTATTTGCCTGTGAATACATTTGAAAATGCTCATAGGATGAATCCTCTTGTCAGTTATAATACCAATGAATCAATAGGTGAATGTTTCATAGTCTACATTTGATGCATGTACTAACTGTATAGTTTTTTTTGAAACATGTACATATATATACATATGTACATATATATGTGTACACTTCTATTATAAACATCTTTATCTTACTTAAAGATCATTAATGAGAATTATTTTTGAGAATAGTGGTAAATTTTGTAAGAACAATTCTGTGGTTACAAGAAGTATGTCTTGAAAAATATATGTACATAGATAGAAAAGTAAAACTATAAACAAATTTAAGGCTAGATTATGAGAGCCCTGAGAAAACAGTAGCTCCTTTTTAGCATTTCATCAAGGCTTTTTTCAAAAGATTTGGAAACAATTATTTTCATATATGATTTTACTGTTCTGATAGGTATGATAACTTGATCATCATATATAAAAATTAACATGTATCTTATTTCTGCCTCTAAATTCAAATGAATTTCCTGTACATATCCTATCTAATTATAGATGTATTTTCTTCTTTCTTCAGATTTGGCTAATAGAGCCACACCAAGTGACTACTACTACATGAGCAACATATGGAGCTCTAACAGTTTGAAGTTTTAAGTAGTCAGTATACACTAAATACATGTGTGAAACTGTCAAAGAAAATATGTAGTTAATAAAAATATCAGCCTCACAAAAGCTGGAGTATTCTGGTATCCAGTGCTCTCTTGGGGGTTACATTATTTGCATTTCTACTAGTATTATAAAGTAGCTTTACCAAGATATTTCAAAGATGAATGAGCTTATTTATGTTTAGAATTCATGGGGAATCATTCATAATATTGGAGGGAAGCATGGCAGCAGGAGCCCAGAACAAGAAGCAGAGTGATCACATATTCAACCACAAATACAAAGCACAGACAATATGGAAGTAGGCAACTCTGTGAAATCTCAAAATCAAACAGCAATTACTATACACCCTTCAGCAAGGCAAATATTTTCCATAACCTTCCCAATATAAACAGAGGACTTACTGCTCAAATGATCGAGAGTGTGAGGGACATTTCTTGTTGAAACCATAACAAGAAAAATAATTTGTTTGGGCTAAATTCTTCCATCTAAAATCATGACTAGATTCTTGTCTCAATTGAGACATGTACTACTGTATTTGATAAATTCTTTTATCATCTGTCTTTCACTTATTGCCATTATAATCACCTCTAACTAGGATAGGAGCCACAAAAAAATGACATGCATAATTTAATAAATACATCTAAGTTTTTCCTCATTCTATACACAATTCATACCCTGTGTTCTCCTAAGACTCACTCAAAAACAAACAAAACAAATGCAAAAACAAAACAAACAAACAAAAACTAGAAACTTTCATTGGACCCAATGAAGTTGTGTTGTGCTAAACTACACAGTCTACACAATGTCTATCAAATAGACATTGTACCAGGCACAAGAAGTTTAACAGAAATGAGTGAAACACTTAATTTAAATAAATAGGTTGAAGAACAAATAACAGATGAGAAATGGCAACTGTCAAAAGTATCCCCTCTCCAGGAAAAAGACATCGGGATGGGTGTGGCCTCATGCCTCACTGGACAACAACAGGAGGACTGGAGCCATTACAAGATCACCTTCAATTATTGGAGGTCAGGTCTCTATTCCTGCCTTCGCAAGAATAGAATTGCCAAGGCCCTTCTATACTTAGAGAAGGGAGGAGATGTCAGGGGCAGCCCTGCATATACACTAAAGGCCTAAAATCAGCCATAGGCCTAAAGTCAGCAATAGGCCTGACATACATACATGCTAACACAAAGTCTTGGGTCTCTGTGGAAAAACACTGAAAACAACAGGCTATAAGCTATTGTAAACAGGCAGCTTCTGTGGAAATTTACCAGACCTAGTAGTCATAGGTCTTATAAATAGGCAGCCTCAGTGGACAGTACCAACTTAGATAAGGACAAGTGAATAATAGGCAGAGCCATAGTGACCTGTCCCCTGAACCTACATCCAGCTGATATCCTGTTCTGAAAGGTATCTGTACTCCCCCTGAACACCTATGCCCCAATGCCATTCCCTTCCCCACATCCTGCCTTTTAGTGTTTATAACCTCTGTGTAAATAAGTAAATCACGATGTGAGTTAAATACTAAATAAATAAAATTAAAAAAAAGAAAGAAAAATACCTATAAGGGGAAGATAACTCTTGAAACATCAGTATTACTCACTATCATTCAAGATCTTGAATGTTATTCTTGGCTTAGAAAGGATTCTTATGTATTTTGCCTTTTAAAATATAGCAGCATTAACCAATCCCTCTTTTTTCTATCATTAAAAATCTGTAAATTTCAGTGGCTATCCCAAAATCTCTGAGGGATATGTTCTTCTATCTGGGCTGCCTTTTCTGGCCTGAGTAGGAGATGATGTGCCTAGCTACAGACATGATGTGCCAGGGTAGGGGGATCTCCAAGGTGGTCCTATCTGTTAGATATTCGGTGCAGCAGCTTCTTGGAACAGATAACGCCAGGCCAGAGGGTTCCATGAAGAGAAGGTTTATGTAGAGCAGAGGGAAGAGAGTGAGAGGGGAGAGAGAGAGAGAGAGAGAGAGAGAGAGAGAGAGAAGAGAGAGAGAAAGAGAGAGAAGAGAGGTAGAGGTGGAGGCCAGCCATGACCACGTGGAGAAAGGGAGAAGGGAAAAGGGAAAGGGGCAGAGAGAACCTGCAGGTGCACGGGTCACAGGAGCAAGAGAGAGAGGAGGAGCCAGACAGCCACTTTTATAACCATAGGGAGGGCATACCTGGCCGTTGCCAGGTAACTGTGGAGGTGGAGTTTAGACAGAATACTAACACTACCTGCTCAGAGGACAAGGGGGAGCATGTGGGAAAGATTGTAGGAGGGGATGACCAGGAGTGGACCAGTGAGGAGAATGTAATTTGAATAAGTAAAATAATAATAATAATAATAATAATAATATAACAATAACATTTTAAAAAGGAATCAATACAAGATGGAAGAGACAATCTCCAGCATTGAAGAAATGATAGCATAAAAAGGCATCTTTGTCAAATGAAATACTAAATCTAAAATAATCTTACAGAAATCATGTAGTAAATCTGAGACACCATGAAAAAACAAAAATCTGAGAATAATAGGAAAAAGAATCCAATGTCAAACACAGAGAAAATATTTTCAACATTATCTTAAAAGAAAATTACTTTAACCTAAAGAACAAAATGCATACAAGAAGTGCAAGAACTATAGAAAATCACCAAATATACTGTTTCAGAACAGAAACACCCATGGTACATAATATTTAAAAGAACAAATATAGAGAGCAAAGGAAAAAATAAGCTTCAAGTTTAAAAAAAAAAAAAAAAAAAAAACTAAGTAAAATTAAAAGCAGACCTAATAGTATAGCACACTACTTCTCAATGTAGACTCTAAATGCCATAAAACAAAAATCAAAAGAAAAAAATCCTAGAAAAGTATTCAACAGACACTAAAAGACTACAAGAGTCCAGACTACTAATCCCAGAAAATGTTCAATCGTAATATCCCACAATTGCAAATACAAAGACCATCTAGAAAAAATTAAACAGACAAATATTTAAACTAATTGAAGTTACAAACTAAACAAACCTAAGAGATACATAGATTTTACCCAAGCACAAAAGAATATTCATTGATAACAGCATATCATAGAATTTCTGCAAAACTGATCACATACCTGAGTACAATGTAATTCTCAAAAGAAAAATGAAAATTGAAATAGCATTATCATCATATTTATCCATCAATACTGAAGTTGTATTTCAACATCAAAAACAAAAGAAAGCTTATGAACTCATGAAAACAGATCAACACACTTGTGAAGGAAATGCAACACCTAACAAATAAATTAAAGACTTCTTAGAATTTAATAAAAAATTAATACATGACATAGCTAAACTTATGATACACACTGAGAGCGGTTCTAAGAAGAATGCTTCATAGCACTAAGTGCATACATAAATTTTTTTGAAAGATCTAATATTAGCAACTTAACAGCACACTTGAAAGCTCTAGAGAAAGAGGCAAAACCATACTATAAAGAGTGGATAACAGGAAAAAAATCATTCTTGGAGCTGAAATAAAATACAAAGAAATAAAAATAATCAATGGAAAAATGAGTTGGTTCTTTGAGAAAAATCAGTAAGACTGACAAACCCCGATTCAAAATAACTAGACTTCTTTTTTTTTTTTTTTTTAATTTTTTCCAGTCTGCTTTTATACCACTTTAATTACATGCAAGTATTAAAGTCAGCTCAAGGTTGAGGAACTAGCAATATAATAGATGCAAATAGCCGGGCAGTGGTGGCACACGCCTTTAATCCCAGCACTTGGGAGGCAGAGGCAGGAGGATTCTGAGTTCTAGGCCAGCCTGGTCTACAGAGTGAGTTCCAGGACAGCCAGGGTACACAGAGAAATCCTGTCTCGAAAAAACAAAAACAAAAACAAAATAACAAAAAACAACAACAAAAAAAGATGCAAATAGTCAAGGAACAAGCAAGATAATAAACACAAATAGTCAAATGAGTTTTTAACTACCTCGCTTTATGCTCCTGGCCAGACACACTTCCATGGAGTCTTCGAATGCATGAATGAAAGACACACACACACACAAGTTTATTTTAATATATAGTCTAGCTTAAGGGCTGGGCACTTCTTATTCTCTACCTGATACCCTAGGCTCAATCAGGGAAATGGCCAGTGGCCACTTACCCAGAATCTCACATGGCTGGTTGGCTTTATCTCTCTCCTGCAGCTCCTATGCTCTTCCAAATCTCACTGCTTCATGGTGACTTCTCTGACTCCTTTTTCTCAGCTCCTAGCCCATGCAAATCCAAAGGTCCTACCTCGTTTGTCCCCTTTTGCTCACCATTGGCCTTTAGCATCATTATTGATCGATAAATAAATCAATTCGGAAAAAAACCTTCAGCATTTGGTCATGTAGATTCCCAGTTAAATCAAAGCATTAGAACCAATTAACAAGAGAATGGGGGTTCAGATGGCTTGTGAGTACTAACAGAAATGATGACCCTCCAGAATTAGCTTCACAACTGGAGGCAGATCAACTTTAATCAAGGTGAATCAAGGATTCTACAGTTTTGAGGAAGTAGGTAGTAATATCTATGGTGGACAAAGGTCTTTGACTGAGGCTAAGGTAACAATGGGGAGGCATTTTGGAATCTTAGATGCTTGCTGAATGGGTTGCTTATTTGGAGTAAGAAAATTGAACCTGTAATCTCACCAAGGCTCTTTGACATTCCAAAGGTAGTGGATATTTGGATTTTGAGCTTCCCAGATAAGGTCAGAGAAGGAGAAGCCCTGCTGACAAAGGGATTCTGCTATTTTACGCTGAGCTCCGGGCTTTCTGGGAATGTTAGACTTCAACTTTAATTAGCAGCATTTCTCCACACAAAACGGATTTCACTCCTTAAATCCAAGGTCATTCTATTTTTTTATTAAAAGAAAAGAAAAAATTAAAATCATTAACATATATATGAATCATTGAGCCCAAGTTATGAACCATTTGTTTATCAAGAAAATGTGCTTTGCATGAATGCCTGACAGGACAACCCTATGAAACATAGGTAAGGTGAAAGGAGAAAAGTGACTGGCAAGAGTTGTACTCTGACTTCGAATGTGCTTGCTCAAACCCAGAAACATAGGGTAGAAAATGAAGAAAAGAGAAAGGAAGATGTATTTGATCAAACCACATTATATCAATGTTTAAAATTTTCAAGAAATGAAAAATAGGGAGACATAAACAAACGTATACTCACAACAGTATAAAAACCAATGACAGACCAAATGATTCATAACACCTATGTCAAATTTGGTAAATTAATGACTTTTGTTCAATTTTATGTGTATGTATGTAAGGTCCATTTCTTAAATGGGTTTCTTATAGGAGCAGAAATGATGGAAAGACAACTTTACCACCAAAGCTGACCCAGTCATAGATATGTCATCTGTCAAACTCTGGAAACCCAGGCCACAGTACACACCCTGCAAGGAGCTAAGTGGTATCCTTTCCTAATGGATGCCCACTTGGGCTGTGTCTCTTCCAGGAAGCTCAGCTGCTCTCTGCTTTTTTGAGACTGCTTGGTTTGTCTGCCTTTCCAGACTGCCTCAATGGCATCTTCTTTTGCTGGGTTGTCTCTGTCTTTCCAAGAAGCTGGGCTACTCTTAGAATGACTCTAAGCAGGTCTGACTGCTTAACAGTCTTGTGGATGGAGGAAATTAGTTAGTCTACTCAGTTGCAGGGACTCCTCAAAGGTACTTTGAGTTGGTTACTTCCCTTCTTAAAGGGCTTCACTACAATATTTTACTTCTGTTTAGAACATCCTATTATTTGACTATTCTGTTAACATTTTGTCATATTTTTTTCATTAAGGATGGGAGGTTTATACCTTGGAGGAAATGGCTCCAAGACAGTTTTACAATCACAATATTTGAAAGAAAATGATCACTTAAAATAAAATATTATACAAGGAAAACATTTAATACAAATAGATTGATGGGCTAAACCTATAGTTTTATTTATAGGCTTCTTATTCTTTTTTTAAGTTATGCTACCTATAAATCTTATGGCATTGTTTGAGAAATATATTATAAAAATTTCATAAAGTACATAGTTTTTACATCATCACTTCATGGTGTCATATGTAAGCCAAATATTAATTAGACTTTGTGCTTTTGTTTAATTCACAAAGTAATCTCTGGACAAATGGGAATTTTATTGTATACTGCTCAAAATCTATCCCTTATTCTTCTCTATACATGTTTTTCTTTCCAAGTATTATGCAGTGTGCAGTGTGTGTGTGTGTATTTACGTGTGTATGCATGCATGCATGTGTGAATTTCTATGCAGGCCACAAGTAAATGCAGAGTCTTTTGTTTTATATAACTGTTCCTTTTTTGAGTCATACTTTCTTAATGCCCAGGAACTGGCTAAAAGAATAGGCTGACTAACTAGCAAGCACCACCAATCTTATTTGAATATACCAGAAGCATACCTGTCTGCTGTGTAAATTCTGGTATGTAGTATACATAAGTCATTTCTGAAATTTTTGTTTATTTGTCTTAATGTATATATGAGTTCTGCCTAATGTACTCAGGTCCTTTTGTGTGAATAGATGAGTTCTCTCTTAGATCCCTATTTCACATTTCTATGGACAAGCAGAAACACAGAAATCTAAAAAAAAAAAAAAAAAAAAAAAAACTTAGCCAAGTATTTTCTGAGCCATCCTCACAACTTCATCTCATTACAATTCTCTGAATTTTATAAAAGTATAGATGAAAGGATGGTAGAGTATTAATATCATTCCTACATACTTTACTTTGAAATTCTCCAGAGGCTTTTCTCATTCCTATGCATATCTTCTCACATTTCCTTGTTTTCTGCTGCTTCCTTGACCCTAATCAGTGCAGGACATCATTTCAGGAATCATCTGTAGGTCTGTTTTCCCTAATAATTGGCTACTAGCTCTTTTTGAGTTAATGACTTCTTTTTCTTCTCTTTTTTATCAGCTCAGGATATGCTATTATTATTAACACATCTACTTTTATACATTTACTTTCTAAATGTAAATCGTGGTGTTTGAATACCTGACACAATACATGACTGAAATGAATTCATAAATAATCATAGTTGAGTAGCTCAATATTATCTCACTTTAAGTAGAGAAAGAAAAAAATAAAATTAGGCTGTTATATATCACTTTTTCAACGTTACTTGGAATGCAAACATAATAAGCAGTGGATATTGACCTCAAAGAATTTAAGTCTAATAGAGACTGAAGAAATGAATGATTGAAATACAGCTTCTCCAAGGAGTCATTAATTATTTTTGAATGTAGCACTTCACTATAGGAGAAGATACCTAGATGCAAAAGAAAAATAAGTTCAATGTAAGTAATTAAGATTGCTGAGATTCTATAAAAGACTTGATTTTAAAATCATGAGAATAATAGTTGTGACAGCTTGAAATGTATCTGGGTATAATTATTAAAGCAGTAATGAAATAAGTATACAAAAGGGATCTAATTAGTTTTTAAGTAATCAGTATGCTATTCTTTCTCCAAATACAAACTGGTTTCCTTAAGCTCAAATAACTGTTCTCTATTAACTTCTATGATCTTAACTTTTTAAATTTATTTTTATTTTACGTGTCTGAGAGTGTGCCTTCGTGTATAACATTTGCATTGCTGGTGCCAATGGGATATATAAGAGTGCTTATACTCTTCAAATTGCAGTTAAAGACGGCAGTGTGCTGCCATTTCACTGCTATTAGCCAAACCTGGGTTCTCTGTAAGAGGAAACCAGTGCTCTTAACTCTTGATTCATCTCTTCAGCCTCATATTTAGAGATTTATTATTAATTTGTGTTAGAACACAAGTTTTCTTGTAGTTCCTAACATTCCCTTAGGATGTGACTTATTTATTTCTCTTGCTATGACCTGCATGTTTGGTCGTTAACATAAAATTTTAAATCCCACTACTGTATGGATGTTTGATGTTGTTATTGTTTTAATTTGTTGTTGTTTGGTGTTTCTGTTTTTCTGCTACTTAAATTATGAAGGCAGTTTCTTAAAGAATATGATTGGCCCTTATAGGGATGGACATGAAAAATATCTCTTGTCTTTTGTCTTCCTGTCATATCAGATTGAGCAAGAAGAATGTTTCATCCCAAACACAAAAGGTCAGACCCGGTGCTTGCTAGGACTTGCGTTACTCATTCTTTGGAATTTTAAACCTACTATAGGTCTTCTGTGCCAGCTTGTCTACATTTGTCACATCTTTAAATACATATCAAAATACAGTTTTCATAGGTTTAGGTGTTGTGCAATAAAAAAAAAATTAAAGAATAAAAGAAACAAATTACAAGAAATACAGCTTTCACATTCATTAATCATCAAAGGCTATCTATAAAAATGTTTCTAATGGAACCCCTGAATCCTTAAATGTTATGTTGTTAGATATACTTAAAATGAAAAAAAAATATTCCATGGAATAGCTAAGGAAACAGAAGGTTCTTTCCCATACAAGTGACAATGGGCAGCTCATTACCTCATGCTGTCCTTTATTCTTTATTCTCTCCCTCCCTATCATGATTCTTCCTTCCTACCCTCCTTCCCTCTTTCATTCCTTCCTTCCTTCCTTTATTTCTTTCTTCTGTCCTTCCCCCTCCTTCTTCCTTCCTTCCTTCCTTCCTTCCTTCCTTCCTTTCCTTCCTTCCTTCCTTCCTCCTTTCCTGCTTTCATAATATTCTACATCTCTTTGGACTCTCGTTATTTCATATATTAAGTGTTTGTTCAGGGGCTTAAAGAATTATGTGTTATTTTTCTCTGTTCCTGTCAGAGACAGAATATAAAATTGTTTTATTTTTACACATCTTAAAATGTTTAGGACTAAGACGTTGAGAGGAAAACAAAAATATTTTATTCCATTGTTTCCCTTTTTCAGGTACATGTTGATAAAAATGTACTTATGGAAACTTCAAGGATGAAACTTTTCATTTCTAATATTTTTAAAGCAAAGGGCTGAAAGAGAAGTACTGAACCTCTCCAGAGATAACACATTCTCACACGTTTTCTAGCGCTATTTCTTCATCAAAGAAAGTTCAGATGAAGAAAAGGAACTCAACCTCCCAAGCTTTGTGATTCACCTATCATTAATTTAAAGGGTCATTACTCATTCTGTTTCAAAGGAACACCAAGGAAGAGCCCTGCCTATATCTTTTAATCAGTGAGTGTGATGTGAGGTTCTCCTGAGAGGGAAGAGGGAAAGGAAATACAGTTTTCAGAATCAAGAATTTTCAGAATTTTAGAATTGGTGTGGAGCTCAACTACTTATTCCAAGGTATACCATAAACATACCTTCCTGTTCTTTTTTATAAGTTATTGTCATTCTGAAAATCCCAGACAAATATATGTATGTATATTTATGTATATATATATATACATATATATATATAATGTTTGTGTCTTTCTGTGTAATATATATTTATTTAGTTTTATATATGTGTGTGTGTGTGTGTGTGTGTGTGTGTAATTTAGTAGCCAAAAACTTTTTTTCCATGTATGTAATCTTAAGTTTAATATTTTAGGTGGATTCTCTCCGTAGAATGGTGTCTAATTAAGTTTGAGAAAGGCATTTACTGTTTGGAAAAAAATGTACTGGGGGAACATCCAGGTAAAGATGACAGTAAGTGTAACATCTTAGGGCAAGCC
Organism: Mastomys natalensis; assembly: GCA_021653895.1. Taxonomy (NCBI): domain Eukaryota; kingdom Metazoa; phylum Chordata; class Mammalia; order Rodentia; family Muridae; genus Mastomys; species Mastomys natalensis. The sequence continues at coordinate 149,752 of JAJTUV010001058.1, forward strand.
TTAGCATGAGGAAGCACATAATGTACTTTTGGCTTCACTCTAACTCATTACTATTTCTATTCAAAATTGAAGAAATTAATGACAATGGCATGCACAATGCAAATCCATAAATATAACTTTTCTTATCCATATATTTAAATTAATTCTTCAGTTGTTTAGTAGCACGTTAGTTAAGTTTAGTATCTGACTTAACTAGTTCAATTTTCTGTTATAAGAATGTATAAAGAGAATATCTTGTATATTGCATGGATACATCACCTATCAATTAAAAACCTGTGGCTTATGACTTAGGCAGGAAATCGAGGTGGGACATCCGGGAGGCAATGAAGGATTCTGAGAGCGAGGTGTGGGGAGATTTGCCAAGATATGAGGGGACAGATGCATGGTACTAAGCACAGGTAACTGGCCATGCAACAGAGTATAGGTTAAAATGAATGAGTTATCATGAGTTATGATTCTAGTCAGAGAAGAGCCTTGCTATATGGTCAAGGTATTTATAAATATATTTTTAGTCGAAGTCTTATTTCTGGCACCATGGAACTGTGAGCCAGAACTGGAGAACTAATTTCTACACAGAAGTCTACCCAGAGCATTTTCTTGAGACATATTTATTCTTTTTCCCTCTGTTTGATTATCTAGAATCAACTTATTTGAATTATTGAATTATTTCTATTTGCTTATTATTTCCTTTCTTACAATCCCTTCCCTTCTATTCATTCATTATGAATGTTACTATTGCTTTATCATCCTCAACCTCTTCCAACTAAAATGCAGGAAGATAGGCTCAAAGACAGCAGTGACCTTATTTCTGCATCAATGTTATTAATTATCTACATGTGAATAAGATGATTAATGAGTAAAGTTTAGCTTCCTTGTTTGGAAAAGTAGGGTATTGATCTAGTTTAAATATTATTGAAGAACTGACCAGGAAAGTAAATAATTTCAATACAGTGTTTGTCTATTTGTTTTAGATTGCACATAATTATTTACAGTGTGGAAATCCATAGAACAATTGAATCATGAAGCTAAAATGAAGCCTATATCTTAGATCTCAACTTCTATTTTAGTTACATTATATTAACATAGTGCTGTAATGCAAATAGTAATATTTTATTTTATAAAATATATCTCATATAGACATGTTTGAAAATTTGGAAAATGCCACAGAAATCATATCTAGTCTAAACATAACAGCCAACAGAGTAAGAAAAAAATAATTTCATATGAATGTTTGGAGAGTATTCTGTGACCTTATGAAAACAAAAATCTATGATAAAAATGGTATTTCATTCAGTAATTTTGAAAAATTAACTCTATATTGATATACATAGGAATTTCTAAAATAGATAAAATATGTCAAAAAGTTTTATTCTGAAAAGAGTTATATGATAAACAAGTTTTCTAAACTAAAATTAGAGAGATGGATCAGAAGCGAAGAGTAAGTACTGCTCCTAAAGAGGGCCCTAGAATGCTTCATAGCAGCCATGGTTTATAAGTACCTAACCTAGCAGCTCCAGGCCGTCTCATGTCTTTTCTTGGCCAACGTAGATCAACTCTACTCACATGCACATATCCTCGAATATATATATATTTTAAATTGTATATAAAAAATTATATAAATTATATATATATATATATATGTGTGTGACTTTTTAGTATATATGTATATGACTAAAACATAGATTTCAAAATCTCAACTCTGTATCTATTGAGTTTATACACAAATTACTAGAGATATAATGGCTAGTATATGATTGCTTTGACAGTGTTTTATTTAAGTTACAATTGAAAATGATGATATTATGAAATAGTTCTATAATACGATAAAATTATTTAAACTTTAGTAGTATTTTCTTCTTTTGCATTTACTTAGTGTGTTTATGTGGGTGGACAGGCATAAACTCTGGAAAGTGCATGAATGTCAGAGGACAAACTGTAGGAGTTGAATCTTTTTTTTCCACCTTGTAGGTCCCAGAAATCTAATCTGAGTCATCATGAATGTTATTAGATGCCCTTCACAAATAAGTCATTTTGAGGGCAATTTAACATTTTTTAAATTTAGGTTTATTTCCTTGGTTAAAACCAAAGACTTTATTAAAATTTATTTATGTCTTTCACTATTTATATTATTATTGCTAAACATCTTTTCAAAGTATACTCTCCTGATCCAAAGGTAATTCTGGATGTATTTTAAGGTAATATTTAATGTACACACAAATGCCTGAATCTTTGATGCAGTTTATTTCTAATGTGTGTAAGTTAGAAGAATTTGATGTTCTCTGTGTGGGATGATGCGTTCTCTCTGTTTCTTTTTCATGAAGAAGCATATATAATAATTTTATCTACCCAAAGGTATTTTCCTTCAATTTTATACTTAATCTGAAAATCATAGGTTGAAATCTTATACCCTAAGAGAATGATAAAGGAAGTTTGTGGCCTTCTGTGAAGAGACAGGTAATTAAAAAGAACCTATGTAATGGAATTAGTGACCTCCAGGAGGCCTCTTGAGAGCCTCTCTTCCTTCCCACCATTTGTGGACATCTAGATTGTGATGCAGGGACTAGAAAGTCGGTCTTCAGCAGATACTCATTCTCTTTGAAATTGGCCTTACACTACACTGTGCAATGCATGTTTCTATTACTGCTACATTAACTACTCCATAATAACTGTCCCTATTAAGTCAACCCCATTTCATCCTAATGTGTTAAAATAGTAATAGTGTTAGTGCTTTATATCTAAAACAACTTTATATGTAACTGTAATGACTTTCATAAAATATTTTGTTCTATAATTTCTTGTAGACAATCTGATGTAGCTCAGGCTGGTTTCCAACTAGTAATCCTGCTTCGTTAAATCAAATCAAAATTTATGGGAATACTGAACACATCTCAGGCATCTAATAAATCAACAATGGCTCCTTTATAGTTAGTTAATATAATACTCCATTTGCTATTTAATGAAAGACTTGCCTTCTTGGCATTTATCTGAAAAAAAATGTATCCTTTTTAAATTTCTACCAATTTATGAATCAGAAATAAACTGTTCAGCCCTTGTGCTGTTTAAGGTTTATTGTAAATCTAAAAAAAAAATCTGTACCATTTTCTTAACTTTTTATTACCAGTGTCCATCCTCATGCTAATCTGTTTCCATTATTGATAAGGCTAAAATGGGCAATATTCTTAAATAATTTTATCCAAACCCTCATCAAGTCTGTACCTGGATTTGGATTGTATTCTGAATCTGACTAAATAATTATAATACAAGAACTATTTTTTCATGCTGGACAGTAGCCTATACCTACTACCCTTTCTCCTGGAGTTGTTTAAATCCTCACAATGATTTAACAGACTATCTCATCACCTTCATTAAGACATCAATTGCCTCTTATCAAACTCATAACAACTCCAGAATCATTCTTTGGCCAGAGGTCTCCACATGACCTTCATATTCATCATTATAAAATAGCTTTAAATAATTCCATGTGGACCTAGAGTCTACTGTGAGAATTAATTGAGCTCACTCATATAGAGAAATCAATTCAAAGAAAATTCATCTCAATTATTTTACATGTTCTTTGTAAAATATGCCTAAGAGATGATTCTCTTAACTGTATTATGAGCTAAAATAATACAAAATAATTGATAGTTTTAAAACTTTAAATTGACTATTACTTAAAATGTGGCTTTGTAAAAACTTTTACCCAAAAAAATACAAATATAGATTAGAAGGTAGAATGCTTTATGATCAAGAAAACATATTTCACATTGTAACTTTGACTTCTATACATTGTCTTGAAAACTTACTTTAAACTTCTAAGAAATTTATATATGATATCTAAACCCTGTAATATCCAATGATCTAGTTTTTTTTTTTCTATTGTGATAAAGTGTTATGACCAGAAGGAAATTGGACAGGAATGAGATTATTTAGTTTGTGCTAACACATCTCAATTTGTCATTGAGGAAAGTCAAAGTAGGAACTCAATTCAGGAACCATAGGCAGGAACTGAGAGCATGAGGCTACAGTGGAACAGTTCACAGGTTTTATTCCCAGGCTTTAGGCTGGCTTTATTATACAACCAGTAGTACCTAGCCATGAATAATACATTCTACATTGGATGAGGCATGCCAGCATCAATCCGTAATCAAGAAAATACCTCCCAAAAATGATCACAGGCCAGTCTAATGGAGGCTAGCCTTCAATACAGGTTTTCTATTCCCATATGACTATAGGTAGTGTCCTATTAATGAAGCAAACCAGCACACCTAGTCATACAACCTAAATTTATTTAAACTGTAAATGTAATTACATATGTATCTGTATATATAAATATATATCATATACACATGCACATATACATATGCATTGCCATAGTTTTGTAAATCATCTAAATGTGTGCTTAGATTTTACACAGACATTATTCTACTATTCACAAGGCTTATACATTTTTGCAAGGCCTTAGCTGGTATTTCCATGATATTGTGACTACTTATATTCACATTAGTTTTTTCTTCTTTTAAGCAAAAAGATAATTTCTCTTACCTCATGTAACATTCTTTTCTACATGACTTAATAGAAGAAATTCAAAATGTAAAGCAACACCTTTAATTAACTTCACAATCAGAACAAAGCTCTGAATTCTTAAATACTTGATTTGAATCTTTAAGAATATTTGTAGTGATTTATCTAATTTATGTATTTCATATTTTTTCTTTTCTAATTTTATTTAATGCTAGAGATTGAGCCCAGGGATTGCTCCATGCTAGGTGAGCATTTTTCCACTAAGACACAGAGACCAATATTGTACTCTATGCTATTTCAATTGAGATTTTTATTTATGCTCAAATGAGCATGTATTAAAGGATTAGCTATGAGTATGTATCACTACCAGCCCTAAATGGGATGTCTCCATCAAATCTTGCCCCTCAGACCTCAGGGAACTCTGTGGAAGGGGAGGCAGAAAAAATGTAAGAAAGAGAACAGAAGGAAGATACCAAGAAACAAGACCCTTTAAATCAGCAAAAGCAAAGCTCTTATAAACTCACAGAGACTGAAGCAGCACACTCAGGGCTTGCACAGTCTGTACCAGGTTCTCTTCATTCTTATTATGGATGCCTGGTTAGTGCTTTCATGGTATTCCTGAATCTCAATGAGTGAGTCTCTGTTTTTAAAATTAATAAAGAGGAAATAATTTACTATGTACAATATAAAGTATTAATTCATACACTTTATTTTTTGTTATTCATATTAAATACATTGAAATAAATGAGATTTTAAAATTTTATAAAGGTCCAAATTCTACTTGGTTAGATCAATGGCTTGGCAGTTCAGAGCACTTACTGCTCTTTCAGAGGACAAGAATTCATTTCCCAGGTCTCATATCACATTTTTCAGTCTCTTGTAAATCTCACTGCAGACTATCCAGCATAGTCTTCAGGCTTCTGCAGTCAAGTGCACTTAAGTACATATATACCCCCAGAGACACATTGAAAAGAATCAGTTATATAAACTGATGATGTGATTAAAGTATTTAAGTCACATCATCACAAGATAAATGGTAAATAATAATTATTAAAAACTTAAATAATATCTTACTTTAGTGTTCCCAAGCATTTGTACAACTGCATCATGATTACTTAATGTAACTGTACCATCAATTATGATTTTTTTCAATATAACATGCGTTTCGTAAAAATATATTTATATATAATCTTTGTATTTACTTCTACCAACCCATCATTTGAGAAGAACACACAGTGTTGACATATTCAAGGTGACTTGCATACAGATTTACAAATAGTAATAAATGCACATGTAATGCAGCCTATTACTTTGGGTCAACTATAAATTTATGTCAGTGTATCTGGTGTTTTATTGTATTTTGGAATACAATAAAACACAAGGATTAAATATTCTAGGGTCTTTACCCTTCCACTTTATATACCAACCAAAAATGAAATGTTTCTGAAGGGTTTCATTTCCAGAAGAATAATGCTGATTCATTACACTGCTTATAGGAATCTCTGATCACCATCACCCTGAGATGTTGTGTGATCACCTTTTAAATTTATTCTTTGACAATTTCATGCATGTGTAAGTACATTTTAATCCTCCTCCTAATTCCATCCTCATTTATTTTCTGCCTTCTCCTTGCAAGTCGCTTCCCACATCCTTTCTGTTGTTGTATTGTTGCTGTTGTTTTTGAGACACTGAATTTATGAGGATAATCTATATGATCATGGAGTTAGGACTATTTAATGAAGTGTGGGGACATTTTGGTATGTACAATAATGAAGATACTGGAACTGGTCTGGAACTGTGCTTCCTGATAGCTAGCTTCCACAATGTCAGAAGTTACTATTTTGCTTCTGAACTGTTGATTGCTAACTTCTTGGTGATTCAATAGCATCTTCTACTATCCAACATTTTGACACTCTTTTGAAAATTTTTCTTTAGTAGATTATTTGAAATAGGAAGACCAAATGTAAATTTCACTCAGAACTTCTGGTGATAGCCCACATAAAAGGGTTATAAAAGAAGAAATCTTTGTTTTTACCCATTTGTCATCATTTCTGTGGCACTTTATTTTATCCTGTTGCTATGGAGAGCAACAATACCAACCAACCAGAGGTCCCTGGAAATAAACCACCAGCCTGGGAGCACATAGGGAGGGACCCATAGCTCCAGATGTATAAGTAGGATAGGATGGCCATTCAAAGGTGGGAGGTGGGAGGATATCCTCATAGAAGCAGGAGAAGGGGGGATAGGGTAGGGAGGTTGTGGGGTGGGGTGGGGAAAGGGAATAACCACTAAGTTCATAGCAGCTTTATTTATAATAGCCAGAAGCTAGAGAGAACCCAGATGTCCTTCAACAGAGGAATGGATACAGAAAATGTGGTTTATTTACACAAAGGAATATTACTCAGCTATTATAAACAATGAAGTTGAGAAATTCTTAGGCAAATGGATGGAACTAGAAAATACCATCCTGAGTGAGGTGACCCAATCACAAAAGAACACACATGGTATTCTCTCACTGATAATTGGATATTAGCCCAAAAGCTTAAAATACCCAAGATGCAACTCACAGACCATATGAAGCTTATGAAGAAGGAAGACCAAAGTGTGGGTGCTTTAGCCTTTCTTAGAAGGAATAACAAAATACTCATGGGAGCAAATATGGAGACAAAGTGTGGGACAGAAACTAAAGGAGGGGCCGACTGGAGACTGTTCCACCTTGGTATCCATCCCATGTGCAATCACCAAAGGTAGATGCTGATGTGGATGTCAGGAAATGCAGGCTGACAGGAGCCTGATATAGCTGTCTCCTTAGAGGTCTGCCAGAGCCTGAAATATGCAGTGGTGAATACCTACAGCTAACCACTGAATTGATCATGGTGTTCCCAATGGAGGAGTTAGAGAGAAGACTGAAGGAGTTGAAAGGTTTTGCGGCCTCATGGGGAAAGCAACAATACCAACCAACCAGAGCTCCCAGGAGCACATAGAAAGGGACCTATGGCTCCAGCTGTATATGTAGTGGAGGATGGCCTTGTTGGGCATATGTGGGAAAGGAGATCTTTGGTCCAGTGAAGGCGGGGTGCCCCAGTTTGGGGGAATTCGAGGGTGGGGAAGGGGGTTGGATGGGTGGTTGGCGGCACATCCTCATAGAAGCAGGAGGAGGGGGGATAGGATAGGGGGTTTCTGGGTGGGGGGGAAATGGGGAAATGGGATAACATTTGAAATGTAAAACAATCCAATTTAAAAAAAAATAAAAAAAGATATTTTAATATAAAATGTAAGAAAATGAATATAAAATAAAGTGAATCAAATGTCAATCAAATGACATGACAAAAGAAAAAACAAACAAACAAAAAAAAAAAAAAAACAAACAAACAAAAAAATAAATCCTGTTTTTTTGAAATTTGGAGACTGAAAATCAGTGGCTCTCAAGAAACCATGCAGGACCCTAGCATCAGATTTGAACCTTTAAGACATCTTGTTTTATAAAATGAAAGTGTATTGAATCTTGGTCTTTCTATCATAGGAAAGCAGGTTGTATTATGTATTGTGTAGAACTCAGCCTGCAAGTCACTCTAATTAATCACATTTAATAGAATGATAAATAAGTATAAATGCATTTGTTCTTTCAGTCTGTATTTTAGAGAATATTTTATAAAACCACTACAAGTTACCAAATAGTTATCTCTTAGAAACATTATTTGGCCAGGCAGTGGTGGTGCACGCCTTTAATCCCAGCACTTCGGAGGCAGAGGAAGGTAGATTTCTGAGTTCAAGGCTACCCTGCTCTACAGGGTGAGTTCCAGGACAGCCAGGACTACACAGAGAAACCCTGTCTCAACAAACAAACAAACAAACAAACACAAAAAACAAAGAAAAACAAACACACAAAAAATAAGACAGAAACATTATTTGTCAATTGTAATTGGGGCTGTCCCAAAATCTGTTGTCTGTACATAGGATATGTTCTTTTCTACTAGGTGAGCTGCTTTGTCTAGCCTCAGTGGGAGAGTAAGTACTTAGTACTTACTTAGTCTTACAGAGACTTGAAATGCCAATTGGAGGTAATACCCTGGGAGACCCACATGCTCAAATGAGAAGGGTAAGAAAGGATAGGGATAGGATTGCTGGAGGAGGTGACTGGAAAAGGACAGTGAAAGATGTAAAGTGAATAAGTGAAAAGATAAAATTTTAAAAAAGACATACTATCTTGTTGATTTTCTCAAAGAATCAGCTCCTGGTTTTGTTGATTCTTTGTATAGCTCTTTTTGTTTCTACTTGATTGAATTCAGGCCTGAGTTTGATTATTTCCTGCTGCCTACTCTTCTTGAGTATATTTGCTTCATTTTGCTCTAAAAATCTCTGGTGTGCTGTCAAGCTGCTAGTGTATGCTTTCTCTAGTCCCCCCGACCCCCATAGGCACTCAGAGCTACAAGTTTTCCTCTTAGGACTGCTTTCATAGTGTCACACAAGTTTTGGTATGTTGTGCCTTCATTTTCATCAAATTCTAAAAAGTCTTTATGTCTTTATTTCTTCCTTAACCAAGTTATCATTCAGTAGAGCATTGTTGAGCTTCTATGTGCATTTGGGCTTTCCATTGTTTTAACCAGAGGGTACAGAGAGAGTATCCAAGTTAATAAAATCAGAACTGAAAAGGTAGATATTATAGCAGAAACTGAGGAAGTTCAAAAACTCATCAGATTCTACTACAAATCCTGTATTCAACAAAACTGGAAAATCTGAAAGAAATGGACAATTTTATAGACAGATACTAGGTACTAGAGTTAAATCAGGAGCAAATAAACCATATAAATATTCACATAACCCCTAAAGAGAAAGCAGCACTGTTAAAAGTCTCTCAACCAAAAAATGCTAAGGACCAGATGGTTTTAGTGCAGAATTCTATCAGACATTCAAAGAAGGCCTAATAACAATTATCTTCAAACTATTCCACAAAATAAAAACAGTGGGAAAACTACCCAATTCGTTTTATGAAGGAACAATTATGCTTATACCTAAACCAAAGGCCCAACAAAGAAAGAGAGATTCAGACCAAACTCCCTTATCAATATCGATGCAAAAATACTCAATAAAATTCTCGCAGAGCAAATAGAAGAACACATCGAAACAATCATCCATCATGATCAAATAGGCTTTATCCCAGGAATGCAGGGATAGCTCAATATACAAAAATCCATCAACATAATCCACTATATAAACAAAATCAAAGAGAAAAACAACATGATCCTCTAACTAGATTCTGAGAAAGCATTTGACAAAATTTAACATCCCTTCATGGTGAAAGACTTGGAAAGATCAGGAATTGAAGGCCCATAGCTTAACATAGTAAAAGCAGTATACAGCAAACCAGTAGCTAGCATCAAACTAAATGAAGAGAAACTGGAAGCAATCCCACTAAAATGAGAGACCAGACAACACTGCCTACTCTCTCCCTACCTGTTCAATATAGTACTGGAAGTCCTAGCCAGAGCAATTAAACAACAAAAGGAGGTCAAATGGATACAAGTTGGAAAGGAAGAAGTCAAAATATCACTATTTGTAGATATAATAGCATATTTCAGTATTCCCAAAACTTCCACCAGAGAATCCCTAAACCTGATAAACAACTTCAGCAATGAGGCTTGATATAAAATTAACTCAAAAAAATGAGTAGCCTTCCTCTACTTAAAGGAAAAAGAGGATTAGAAAGAAATTAGAGAAATAACATCCTTCACAACAGTCACAAATAATATAAAATACCTTGGTGTGAATGTAACTAAGAACGTTAAATATCTGTATGACAAGAACTTCAAGTCTTTGAAGGAAGAAATCAAAGATCTCAGAAGATGGAAAGATCTCCCATGCTCATGGATTGGCAGGATTACTATAGTAAAGATGGCCATCTTGTTGAGAGCAATCTACAGATTCAATGCAATCCTCATCAAAAATCCAACTCAATTTTTCATAGAGTTTGAAAGAGTAATTTGCAAATTCATTCAGAATAACAGAAAAACCAGGATAGCAAAAACTATTCTCAACAATAAAAGAAATTCTGGAGGAATTACCATACCTGACCTCAAGCTGTACTACAGAACAATAGTTATAAAAACTTTATGGTATTGGTACAGAGACAGACAGGAAGATCAATGGAATAGAATTGAAGACCCAGAAATGAACCCACAAAGTATGGTTACTTGACTTTTGACAAAGGAGCTCAAACCATCCAGTGGAAAAAAGACAGCATTTCCAACAAATGGTGCTGGTTCAACTGGAGGTCAGCATGTAGAAAAATGCAAATATATCCATTCTTATCTCTTTGCACAAAGCTCAAGTCAAAGTGGATCAAGGACCTCCACATAAAACCAGATACACTGAAACTAATAGAAGGGAAAGTGGGGAAGATACATGGGCACAGGGGAAAAGTTCCTAAATTGAACACCAATGGCTTATGCTCTAAGATCAAGAACAGATTGGAAAAAGATCTTTACCAATCTTACATCCAATAGAAGGCTAATATCCAATACATATAAACAACTCAAGAAATTAGATTTCAGACAATCAAATAACTCTATTAAAAATGGGGTACAGAGCTAAACAAAGAATTCCCAACTGAGGAAACACAAATGGTTGAAATGCACCTAAAGAAAAGTTCAACATCCTTAGGCATCAGGGAAATGCAAATCAAAACAAGTCTGAGATTCTACCTCACACCTGCCAGAAAGGCAAAGATCAAATCTGTGGTGATAGCAGATACTGGAGAGAATGTGGAGAAAGAACACTCCTCCATTGTTGGGATTGTATGCTGGTACAACCACTCTGGAAATCAGTCTGGTGGTTCCTCAGAAAATTGGACACAGTATTACATGAGGACCCACCTATACCACTTTAAAAAACTCTCCAACATATAACAAGGATACATGTTCCACTAAATTCATAGCAGCCTTATTTATAATAGCCAGAAGCTGGAAAGTACCAAATGTCCTTCAACAGAGAAATGGATACAGAAAATGTGGTACTTTTACACAATGAAGTACAACTCAGCTATTAAAAACAGTGAACTCAAAGAAAAAAAAAAACAACAAAAACAAACAAACAAACAAACAAAAAACCAATGAACTCTATACCATTTTAATTACGTGCATGTTATAAGTCAGTTCTAGGATGAGGAACTAGCAATACAATTGAAGTAAATAGTCAAGAAACAAGCAAGATAATAATCACAAATAGTCAAAGAACAAGGAGAGCAATAAACAAAATTCTGTGAACTCTCCTGTGATTGCTGTTTCTAAGGGCTTATCAGGATGACAAAAATATCAACTTCCCTATCCTAGCCCAAAGTCATTTTCATGTCTGAAGCCTAGTTCCTTGTTCTAGCCTAAAATTCAGATTCCTGCCTGAAATCACTTCTTTGTTCTAGATTAAGATTTAGATTCCTGCCGGGCGGTGGTGGCGCACGCCTTTAATCCCAGCACTTGGGAGGCAGAGGCAGGCGGATTTCTGAGTTCGAGGCCAGCCTGGTCTACAGAGTGAGTTCCAGGACAGCCAGGGCTACACAGAGAAACCCTGTCTCGAAAAACCTAAAAAAAGAAAAAAAAGAAAAAAAAAAAGATTTAGATTCCTGCCTGAAATTAGTTCCTTTTTCTAGTCTAATGTCAGATTCTGCCTGAAGCCCACTTCCTTGTCCTTGGCCAAGGTTACTTTCCTGCCAAGTAGCCTATTTTCTTGTCCTTTGCCAGGGTTTGTGTGTGTGTGTGTGTGTGTGTGTGTGTGTGTGTGTGTGTGTGTGGTGGGGAATAGGGTAAGAGGTTTCTAGGGAGGGTAAATGGGTAAGGGGATGGTATCTGAAATGTAAATAAATAAAATTTCCAACAAAAAAAAAAAAGAAAAGAAAAAGAAGTAACTTCAGGCAGGAATCTAAATCTTAGGCTAGAACAAAGAAGTAGACTTCACACATGAAAAAGTGAATTTGGGCTACGACAGGGAAGTAGGCTCAGATATTTTGGTTATCTTGATAAGTCCTTAGAAATAATAATCATGGGAGTGATCACCCAAATGTTTATTGCCTTGCTTGTTCTCTGACTATTTGTGTTTATGGTCTTGCTTGTTCCTTAACTATTTGCATCTATTATATTGTTAGTTCCTCAACCTAGAACTCACCTTAAAACGTGCATGTAATTAAAATGGTATAAAATCAATAAAGAGGAGGTGGATGGGATAGGGAGTTTCTAGGGGGGAGTGGAATGGGGAAAGGGGATGACATCTGAAATGAAAATAAATAAAATATCCAATAAAAAAATAGACACTAAAAAACAAAAAACAATTCATGAAATTCTTAGGCAAATGGATAGAACTAAAAAATATCGTGAATGAGGTAACCCAATCACAAAAGAGCACACATGTTATGCACTCACTGATAAGTGGATATTACCCCAAAAGCTTGAAATTCGAAGATACAACTCTCAAACCACATGAAGCACAAGAAGAAGGAAGACCAAAGTGGGAGTGTTTTGGTTCTTCTGAGAAGGAGTAACAAAATACTCATGAGAGCAAATAAGGAGACAAAATGTGGAGCAGAGACTGAAGGAGGGGCCATCAGTCTGAAGAGTGCCCACCTGGGGATCCATTCAATGTGCAGTCACCAAAGGCAGACACTGTTGTGGATACCAGGAAGTGCATGCTCACAGGAGCCTGATATAGCTATCTCCTCCTGAGAGGCTCTGCCAAAGCCTGACATATACAGAGGGATGCTCACAGCTAACCATTGATCTGATCACAGGGTCCCCAATGGAAGAGTTGGAGAAAGGACTGAAGGAGTTGAAGAGGATTGTGGCCCCATGAGGAGAAAGACAATACCCACCAACCAGAGCTCCCAGGGTCTAAACACCCAGCCTGGGAACACACATGGAGAGACCCATGGCTCCAGTGCATATGTAGCAGAGGATGGCCTTGTTAGGCATCTATGGGAGGAAAGGTCCTTGGTCCTGTGAAGGCTCGATGCCCCAGTGTGGGGGAATATGAGGGTGGGGAGGTAGGAATTGGTGAGTGGAGGAATACTCACATAGAAGAAGGAGGAAGGGGATGGGATAATGGGTTCTTGGGGGAAATTGTTCCCCAGGCAATAACATCTGAAATGTAAATAAATAAAATATCCAAAAATAAAAATAAAAAGAATCCTTATCACGTGCAAAATCAATATTCCTAAAATATAGAAAATAAATATATCTCTTATAAATAAAAAAAAAAAAAGGAAAGAAAAGAAATGTGAAACTGAAGCTGGTAGGTCAGATTCTGAGAAAGAGCCAATGTTTTAGTTGCAGTCTAAGGCAACTAAATTGAAAAATTTAGTGGAAAAAACTGATATCCATGTAAAACCCAACAGACAGCAAGACTCTTCTGAGATCTTCCACTGATCAGATGACTCCCACTGGAATTAAAGATGGTGACTGCTTTTTTTACTCAGGCTACTGACTAAATGCTAGTCTTGTCTAAGCTCCTCTCACAGAGACACCAAATGTAATGTCTGACCAAGTGTCTGGGACCTTTGTGACAGGTCAAAGTGATATGTAAAATTTGCCATTACAGTGCCAAAAAGAAATATTTTGTTTATCTTTGTACATATCAAATATACACTTTAGTATTTTTTTCTTAAAAAGAAATACTATTTGTCTTATTTTCTAAAGTCTGAAATCTTTGTGTTGTTGTTTACATTATACTTTTAATATCTCAATGATGTGAATTTTCTAATGTATTATAACATTCACGAATCTTTATAATACTGAAAACTATTCAAATGTTCCATGCCTTTTTTTGACACATAAGAAACAAGAGTGAATTCATATTTCAAGTTTAATATAGTACTGGGAACCTCTAAGGTCTCTTTTCTATCCGTCTGCACTCCTAGCACACTGTTGTTTGGTGGAAATGAGAGTTCATACCCTTGAATGCTATTTTTTAACATCTATTTTAGTAAACAATATACAAAAAAATGCAGACATTGCTTGGGAAACAGGACCCTACGTAACACCAATGATAAAGGGAGTAATAAGTGTTTACTGCAGAACTGGGAACAGAAGTGCTGAACTGATGCTCACTTCTAGGAGCTTTCTTTCCTATTAATGATAATTCAATTTCCTGTGATCGAAGAGGACTTTAGCTAACTTTGAGTGATATATATATATATATATATATATATATATATATATATGTGTGTGTGTGTGTGTGTATACATATATATATATATCATATATATGATCAAATGTTCAATTATATATATATGTGTGCATCTAAATACATATACATATATATGTTTACACACACAGACACACACACACATACACACACACACACACACATATCATTAGTCAATGAAATGCATCTGACTTCTTTATAAGAAATTTTGATCAAAATATTTTTCTCAATCAAGGGGCTTGCCCATTATAATTGACTTTAGGTTTGTTTAAAGTTGATAAAAAAACTAACCGGCACACAGAAGTATATAAATACACAACTCTTATTTTCTAAATTTTAAACACAAAACAGAATATTCAAATGAAAGCTAAAAAATGTCATTACTCTAAATCATTTTGTCATTTCCTTACTTTTGTACACTGTTTGCCTTCTGTCTTTTACTTTTTGATTAATTATAATGGGTTAATTTTGGTGATTATTATATAGAAGATGTACTCCTAACAAGTCACTTCCAACTCAGGAATGTTGTATGTTTGGTGCCTTCACATTAATTTTCTTACAAATTCATGCCTATTTTTTCTTCTCTCCAACTTTGCCCATATGTGACCTTGTTTCTTAGGCCTTACTTAATGTACTTAAACACCTCCCCTCTCCTAGAACAAACAGTTTTTTGGAGGAAGAAAGTTAGCACTACAACACAAGCAGCAACATTTGCATCTTACAGTTTATAGATCATCATGAAAGGATATCAGGGTAAGAACTTGAATTAGTTAGCATTTTATTGCTGTGAAGAGACATAGTGACCATGGCAACTCTTGTAAAACTATTCAATTTGAGTTGGTTTATGGGTTCATGGATTTAGCCGATTATCACCATGACAGGAAGCATGGTGGTACTCAGGCAGACATGGTGCTGGAATAAGAACTGAGAGTTCTACATCTAGATCAGCAGGCAGCAGGAAGAGAAAGAGAAACACTAAACCTAGCTTGAGCATATGGATCCTCAAAGTTCTCCACCAAGTAACGAACATACGTCCTCCACCAAGGCCACCCAAAGTCAACCAGGCCACAACTCATAATAGGGCCAATTCCTGGTGACAACCACTAAAATCTATGACCCTATTGGGGTCATTTCTATGCAAACCACCATAGAATTAAACACAAGAACTTTGTTGAAGAAACTGAAGTGGCAATCATAGAGGAATGATGGCTTACTTGCTAACTCCCCTTGGTGTGCTCAGCCTGTTATCTTACACTACCTGGGACTAGCTACCTGGGATAGCACCACTCATAATGGTCTATACTCTCCTAGGTAAATAATTAATCAAGAACATGCCCCACAAGCTTGCCTACAGGCAATATAATGAGGACATTTTCTCAACTTAATTTACTTATTGTTACTCCCTAATATGTTTATAAAACCATGATATTACAGGACAATTTGTATTACTTCAAATTTGTTATGGTATTATATTTTTTTTTATTTTCTCACTTTCTTCCATTTAGGGTAATATACTGCCTTTTTTATTGAAGAAACTAATTGTCATTTATCAGTCACTATAAGGAATTTTGTAGTTCATCTTATGGAATCCTGAAAATGGAGCCACAACATTAAGTATCATGTGCTAGCCCTCAGAGTAAATACGCATAGATATTACGATAAAGTTAAACTATTAGTAATCAAATACAAATAATAAATTGATTCTTTTTTCAGTTCACATAGTCTTGTGCACATTTCAGATTGGCTATACTGAATCTTATTGGTGTTTCTGCAACAGAAAAAATAAGACTAATCAGAGATACTAGAAGAGTATGTGTCTTCGAGCTGTGGTTACATAAATAAAAAATGAAGACTGACCTGTGCTAGCCAAACAATAACAACAAAAAAAGACAGAACTACCCAACCATGCTGTAAACATCATTGTACCCTTCTAGCCTCCAGAAGACATATTTATGCTATTTTGCTATCTCAATTTTGGTGTTTTGTCTGATAGAACTATCAAATACAGGGAGTATTAGGGGAGAGTGTGCCTTGCTTATTTGTTTTATTAGTGTCTTTCTGTGGATTTTCTTAGATCTTGATTACCTACAGCATTACCTGCATACTGAATGGCCGCATCAGAGGGAAGACTTGTACAGATACTTTAATTTCATCATGTGAAAAGTAATGTGAACATAAAGGAAGAAACTGTAAATATCAGCTAGATGATCTATCATTCTTGCACATTCAGCTATCTGAAAGAGCACACAAACTGAACAACTTAATTTTAAGTGGTGACCTTCTTTAAAGGATCTATCTGTCTCCAAATATATACACATTGTGAAGTAATGCTTGCTATAGCATGCTCATATCAGTTCAGAAGTAATCTAATATTTATGATCTAGACTTCAGGATTATATGTAAGAAAATAAAATTCTGGGGCTAGGGTGAATGTAAATGGCTAGTACTTTCCAGCAGCTTTGCATTTATGTTGACCTATTCACCGAACACTTATTGTCTGATGCATAGTTGTGCAATGTGATATTTGTTGGAGTAACATATATTGAAGAGAAAAAACAGGCAAATCTCAGAGAAGTCACAGAGTCTGCATTATGCTACGAGTGATCTGTGGAACTTCAGATCCTAGACTTTCTAAGGTCAATTAAATACACCTAGATTCAAAAGTAATGAGTAAGATATATGGCAAGTCATATGCTTAAAATTAGTTCAAATATTAATTTAGCCCTTGTGTGACTTCATAGTTCAAAGTAGTTGATTATAAGTGATGAACAATACCATAGATATCGCTATATTTATGTACCATTATGCCCAACCATAGATAAGCATTACATTAGAACTTATGTACTCTCAGTGCCCATTTCTCCATCTACTAAGAGATCTTACATGCACACACCCCACATACATATAATCACGCACCTTTACACTACTACTCTATTTCCCTATATTCTGAAATTTTGATTATTCTGAAAAACTCTTCAGTAACTTCTTTTTCTTACATGATAACCCCCCAAATCTTGCATTTTCATCCACTTTGTTCCCTATATTTATTACCTCCTAGAAGCTTTGAATACCATTTTTATATTATAAATAATATGTAATAATTGAGACTTTATTATATAAAATATATAATCCAGCTAATGTTTTCACAGTAGTTACATTTGGTTTTTCATATGAGTGTTAATTCCAATACCAGAAACTGAATATGTCCTCGATGGGGTAAGTACCCATAGTGTACTGCTATGTCTCTGTCACAGCTCAGTTCTTGTTGGAACTACATTTGACTTGTTCATAAATTTTATGAAATTCAATGTTACATTCACTGTAATAGTACATTTTATAGCATGGCAATCAGAATTAGAACTGGGCTGAGTTTCTGAGCATGTAATGCACCATAACTTATGACAATATTCTCCAATTTGAGTTTCCAATTTTAAAAGATTTTTCTATTTCTTAACAAAAGATACTCTGAAAGAAGAATGGTTTATTAAATGAATGCTAATCTTGTTCATAAAGTCTAAAATTTGATTTTCCAGAGGGAAAAATTAAAATTCTTGAGATTTGTGTATGTTTCATGCTTCTCTAATGTCATAGGGCCTCACACTCTATCCATCCATATCCATAGATGCTCTGAATTGATGCATAGCTGTTTGTTCCTTACAGCCAAAGAAGAGGGAAGTCATTTTCCGACACATTACATAAACTCAACTGTGAGGTCAATTTGCTTTGTTCTGTGACCTAATAACTCCAGTGTTCTTACCTGATTTCTAGGAATTCAGAGGTCAAATAAACAGACATAAAATCTGTCAAGATGGCTGTATGTGGAATACAAAGGTCTTATCTACATGGTTCTATAATGAAGTTAACATTAACCTTTCACACAGTTGTCGGTTTGCATATAATTATTTTACTTCACATAAAGCAGGGTTACTCATAATCCTGGTCTCTAAAAACTTAAGAATATAAGTAAATACTAAGGAGACAGAAATTGGAATTGTTGGAAAAGAAGCAACATCTTTCTAATGGAATGTAAAAATCCATCTATGAAAATCATACCATCAGAAACTTCAAATCATGGTTGAGGGATTTTAAGATTACTGCAGAAAATTTTCAATATATAATTTTTCTCTAGCATAATGACAGCATTTCCAAAAAGTTAAATTGCATTTTGTCACACTTCCCATAAGACTATGTTTTAGGAACATGACTTCAAATTGTGAATTATATATTCTCCACAAAACTGTGAACATTATTATATTTATTATATTTTTCACATGACTAAGCAGTGGGATATATTTTTCTTATTTATCAAAGCAAGCAAAAATTCATCCATAACATGGAGTTTTACACTGCATTGTGCTTAAAGAGAAAATTTTATATGCTGCTTTCTCTTGCTAGTTTTATTATTTTTTAATTTGGATTCTCAGAGATATTGCAGGATAGGCTGAAATATGTGCATTTGGGCCAAGGATCCTGATATGATCCCAAGGACTGAAACTAAACCAGTTGCCGGTCCATAGCAAAACTTGAGTTGTGGCAATTTTATTGAAGCAAATAGACCTATACCTTTATCAGAAATAGAATAAATCACAGTTGCCACAATCATAGGAGTTGTAGTTGCCAGCACAAAACAAAGTTTGCAAGCTATACAGGATATACAAAATTATTGTCTAAAACCAATTGTCATGTCAAGCTTGTACTTGAGAACTATTAAGGGACCATACAGAGAAACACAAAGCTACCTGAATGCTTCACTGCCTAAAGACATACATCATTCTCTCAGATACTAGAAGTACATTGTGTTCCAGCAGCGTGAACTCTAACCTAAAAAACCTATGGCACATTCTTCTCAAGCCACCTCCGTAGTTCCCTACGATGTGACAACATTCATACAATTCAAACATTCATAATAATTATTCATAACCCCTCACGTTGCTGGCTACTTTAGACATGACAATGCCTCTTGCACGCATAAAGTAATATCCAGAATGACTTGTAAAGGCCTACACAAGACTAAGCTATCCAAAATTCTACCATTGATGGTGGCAGAAATTTACAAGAATCCTTCTCTTACTGAAGATATGTGGCAGTTTGTAGCTTATGGAGGAGGGGAATTATTCTTCTTCAGAGGTTTGATTCCTAGTTGTATTTTACATGTTTTATTTGGTGGCCCAAATCAATGCCTATACATATGGCAATACATCAACTTCTTGGGATATTAAAAGAAAGTGGAGGAACAGGAGTCTTAGAAGAGGAAGAGAAGATGTGAATTTGAGAAGGGAACAAAATATGTTGTAGAAGTCCAAAGAATTAGGTGAATGGAGGCAGTACATAATCATATTTGTTATACTCATGTGTGAAATTATCAATAATACATTTTAAAATGTGCACACATGAACAATAACCTCCAAAATATTTCCAAGGTTCTGGGCCCATTAACTTTGGAAGAATATATATATTAGATTCTTGCCTGTGGGAGCCAGAGGGCATTCTCTGAATGATATTGCTGAAATAAATACTCTTATAAAGGAAGTTTTGTGAAGTGATGTTAATTTAATATAGTCATTAGTGACTTGTTAGCAGCTTTACATATATTTAAATGTGTGTGTGAAATATATATGACATATAAACAAAGAAAGTATATCTTATTTCCAAAAATACATTGCTCACATGCATAAATGCTGGTCAGTATTTCATCCTCGAGAGATGTATTTCACTTTTCCTAGAGGCTAGATTATTGAAAAGACATGCTTTTAAAGACAGTAGATACAGTACAGGAACTAAAAGTAGTGTTGTGTACTTTTAGATGAGGTTAGGAAATTAATAACAGCAAGCATTTATAGAAGGAGCATATACTGTCTGGGGTTGGTCAGTGCTCTAACACAACAGTGACATTTTCTTAATGACCATTACCAAAGCAGGAATGTAGTGAAGGGGAAACAAGAGTGGAAAATGATTACAAGTTGAAAGTTATAAGATATGTAATGTATGAAAGCAAATAAGCTCTGAGAAATGGTAAGGAAGTGTTCAATCTATTGATATATATTGTTTGAGCTCTTATACTTATATTTTGCTTTGCTCAAACATGTATAAAATTTTATGTTGGTGGCAGTTGGGAGAGAAAAGTTTAAAAAAATTAAGTCACATATTCTTCACAGGATGAGAAACTTATTTATTGAATTATTATTTTATGATGAATTATTATCTATCAATCTATATCTATTTAAATCGATCTATTCCTCTCTATCTCTCTACCTATCTCTATCTATCTATCTATCTATCTATCTATCTATCTATCTATCTATCTATCTATCTATCTACCTATCTATAGTACACCAAACCTGTGCCAAAAATTGAAATTTATATCCCTTACAAACTCTTTTAAATTGTCACAGTACAAATTCCTTCATCAACCACTATAGTAACAACCAAATGTCAGCAACTGTTCACTGTAGTAACAAAATGTTCAGGGCACATTTTTCATGAAGTTTTCACAGAAACTTGTGTGCGTTCAAAAGCTGGGATAGAGCACTGGCCAGCTTGGTCTGCAAGATGGATATGTCCATAGGACATGATATTGGGTAAAGTCTGGCAGTTTTTTAATGGAGACATTCACTGTGCTCTGGCATAATCCAACACTGGGTCCTCCTGACTGTTTCAAATTCATAAGTGTACTCTTATACCTGAAGTTAGCTTTCTGGTCCCTGCATGCAAAGTTCATTTTAGATTCTGCCTCAGAGAGATTCTAATTCAGAAACTTTATGAAACACTTAAAATACTTTTAGGTTATTATCCTTAGAAATTCATTATTTGATAGTGCATATTAGTCTTCTTTTTAAAAAGAAGAAATGAAGCTCATGCAATTACCATATCTTAAAAAGATAAACAAATCAGAACTGAAGTAAATTTAAACCCAGAAACCAATAAGACTCCTTAATCATGATGTAAAAGGTATTAGGCTCAGATTTGGTATAGCACAATAATTAAGATTTTCAGGCAGTTCATCAGAAATCACTTCACATAGAACCCACAGTCCTATAAATTATTATAAGCACAGAAGAAAAATGAAATTATTTTTGTAATTTCCAAACATGAGACTTTGTTGATATACTCTACTTCTCTCTGCTTTTCAAACTGCCTCTTGAAGGGCTATCTCTCTAAGCTAGGTGAGCCAGCTCTTCTGCCCTGAGGCTACAATTCTCTTGGTGGCAGAAGGCACAGGAGTAGAAGGCATGGTGTCCTGGGTACCATTGCCCAGGTAGATTCCTTCAATATTTGCAAACAACTACCACAGCCTGAGAGATTTCTTTTCTATTTTTGGGGACACTGTGTCCCACCCTTATTCAGGTTCATAGCTGTAGGGAGTTATAGCTTTCACTGATTGGTCTCTTAATTTTATCTGCAGCTTTATAATTAGCTGCTTTTAAAAACTCCCATTAATTACCCCATTTTTGAGTATACCATTTGTTTCCTCTTGGATTTGCCTCATAATAGTAGAGACAACAAAAATCCTAAAGCTATAATACCCTTAAGTAAGACACGACTAGAAGTAATTATGCACATATTGTCCATTGGTGATATGGAAAGATATTTATTGAGTGTTAAGAACAGTGGCTTTTATTAAAGAGGAGAATAATATGTATCATTTATGGGTTAAAGAGAATATGCACACTAAAATGTTGGAAATAAATTGGTAAATTAACTTGGTAACTAAATATATGTTCTTGACATTTGTAATTTAATACTTCAGTACATAATAAATAAATAAGAATCATTTTTTCAAAGTTGCTGCTCCTTACGTGACAGTTGTTTACCTAATACTATTCCTATAATTTAAAATGAGGACAATGTTCTGAAGGTTGCACTGATATATCCATGATATAAATTGTGACATGCATTGATTATAATAATATACACCATGAATTTTGTGACTTTAAATTTCAAAGAACATTTTTTTTTTTTTTTTTTTTTTAGAAAACCATTGTTCCTAGCACATATAGGTTTGTATTAAATGGATTTCATTCTGGGCACACTCTTCCATATAATTTTAATTTAAAGTTAAATTTTATGGATATGATGCCATGAAATCTAATCCTAATAAAGAGAATTTCAGAAACAGCTTTACGTCTGGAGATTTATGGAGCCGGAGAGTCGCAGATTAATCGAGTAGAAAGTATGAAGTGCAGCTACTGCGTGTCTGTCTCCTGTTAGACATGGCGTTCACATTCCTATTACCGGACAATTGTGTAGTATTGCTCTTACCATTTTTCTTCTTATTAGAAAACTTTCATTTTATAAATTACATTGTTTTACAATTTAATTTTATTTGGTAATAAATAACCCTGGACATGTTCCACAACTGGTACAAGTCCCAAATAGAAACCCCTTCTTCTCTTCATATATTTTTAGAAAAAGATGTTTTGCTCAAATAAAACTAGGAGTCTTGACTTTGATAATCTATCTAATATTTTTAATATATTTTACATAAGATCCCAGTACTACAACATAGTTAAAGTGGTGAAATAGATTGAACCATACTACTGCCACTCAAATTGCCTGAACTTTTAAAATTCTACCCGGTATTGGATAGTTCTCTTCTTAAGCACTGTGACTCTTGGTATTGAGAGAAAGAATGGATTATTTTAATATTAATTTTCCCCTAGAATCTTTTCTATTTTTCAATATATTTAATTTCAGAAAGCTGTAGAACTCATTCAGAAAAATATAGACAGTTGTACTAATTTACGCTTGAACAAAAGATACATTTCTCCTAGAGCCACCTATCCTTAAACTCTTTCTTATACTTGATATTTTTTCTTCCTCTTCATTTTTATCTTAATAGGCACCACTCTATCCTTTAATCTTACACTCTGTGAACATATAGCCCTCAGTTACAGCGTTTTTTCTGCCTTTCTTATTTGTAGAATATGATAAGTGAAATAATATAGAATACTTTTAGCACCCATTTCTTGGTTAAATATTATTGTATTACATTCATAATGACTTTGGATATGATCATAATGTATTTGTATATATTCTATTAATGCATAATTCTACATACCTCAAACCAGAAGTGGTATGAGTATTACATTTTCTTGATAGTGTAGAGAAATCTTTTACTGTGTCATAGTTCAAAGAAGATGAAGTAGTACATGATTCACTAGGCAGAACCAAGGCAGAAACCACTCATTTTCGAGAAATTCATGATATTTAATCATGTGCCAAGTGCCTTTTGGCACTACTTTATCCCAGTTGCACTACATTTACATAAGTTATAATTAATTCTTGAATTATCTTCCTGGATTTGTAAAGTAGATTTAATTCCAAAGCTCAACATAAATAATGAGCTAGTATGGTCTGAATATTCACAAAGATGATAGACATGATGAAATAATGTAGGGAACACATGAGAAAAATACAGGAGTGGCTGGCTAATTAGACATTGTACATTAATAGATAGTTTGTTAACAGTGATTCCAGGTCAAGAGACCTAAGTGACTTACATCAAGATAGAGTTATATTAATTCTGACAAATGAGGAATTTTCCGTGGTGGAGAATTACATGTACAAATGAAACATTATGAAGACTGTTAAATAAATCAGGATGTCAGGAGACAAGAAGCGATCAACAATGCAAGTGAGAGTCTTTGTTACCATCAGATTCAAGAAGTGAATTTAAAGGTCACTTTGAAGTCAGCTATCATTGTCATAGTATTTGATGTATTATGTATTAAAGGAAATAATAAAATAACTTCATATTCAAAACATCCTCATAGTTTGGTAATTAAACATTGATTCTTAAGCTGCTCTAGTTTCTTTCAGTAAAATATGTTTAAGAAAAATTCATACATGATTACAGAGCTTCTAAGATACTTATAGATATCTCATATCAAGGCTACATCAAATCATAGATGAATAATATTTTAAGGGGAGACTGATCCCTTAAGTGATGTGGGGTTCTATTACCATCAAGTTAATATTCTTGATAAATAAATGAATTGAAGGTAGCAATGATTGCAGCATATTCTTACTCTGTGTATTAGCAAAAGTTATTCCAACTGCACTGCATTTGATTAAATTAAGATTGTCACTATATTTACTTGTAACTCATCATACTAGTCACTCTGCTTACTCAAGAATTCAAAATTCAGTGTAATTTTATTATGTACTTATGCATAAATCATTATTAGATTTCTTTTTCCATTTAAAAATTTGTTTTTTCAAAATATCACAAGTGAGTTATATGAATCACAAGTGAGTTATATATATATCACAAGTGAAATATATGATTCACTGAATTATATATTTTACCCTAGGGGACAGCATTCTATCTGTTTTCAAAGAATTTGGGAAAAATCAGGCATAAGTATTCTACAATGAATAGGAGTTATTTTGCATGCAATTAACATCTAGTTTTCTGAGGATGTAGTTTCACAGCCAAAGACCTAGTCTTTCTAATCTCTCTCTCTCTCTCTCTCTCTCTCTCATATATATATATATTAATATATATATATAATATAACTGTAGGACAAAGGTTTCGTGGCTGTGTTAATGTTCAAATGTCTTCACTGGGCATCTTGCCTGGTTACAGACCAGTCCATACTCTGAGTTTCCCATTACTAGCAGTCTTTGGCAGGGTTACTCTCATAGATTCCATCTCCATTGCACTAGTTTCTTCCTCACCTGCAAAGTGCTCTCCAATTTCAGTCAGTTTCTCAGTGTGTCCTCTTGCTGTATCCCCTGTCCTATCCCTCCTGTTCCCAGCTATACCCATCCACAGTCCTCCAACAAAACCTATTCTATATCCCTCATCATTCTTTGTTACTTAGCCTCTCTGGGTCTTTGGATTATAGCATGATTATCTTTTACTTTACTAATATCCATTTATAAGTGAGTACATACCATTTTTGAATTTTTGGATCAGGGTTATCGAATTCAGTATTTTTTTTCTAATTCCATCCATTTGCCTGTAAATTTCATGATGTCATTTCTTTTTAACAATGTACTAATAAACCATTGTGTAAATGTACCATATTTGCTTTATTCATTTTTCAGTTGAACTTATTTCTACTTTCTATCTATTATGAAACAAAGCTGCTTTGAACATAGTTTACCCTTGTGGTAGAATAGAGCTTCCTTTGGGTATATGCCCAGGAATGTTATAGCTGGTTCTTGAGGTATATTGATTACCAATTTTCTGAATATTGACTTTCAGAGTAGCTGTACAAGAAGTAAAGCATTACTGGTCAGGAGTGAAGAAATGTTCTCCCATGCTCCATATCCTAGCTAGCATGAGCTGTCACTTCTGACAGGTATAGAGTAGTCTCTTACAGACATTTTGATTTGCATTTCACTGATTGTTAAAGATGTTGAATACTTCACTGAGTTTTTCTAATCAATTTGAGATTACTCTGTTAAGAATTCTCTGTTGAGATGAATGCCATTTTTAATTGGAATATTTGTTGATGTTTAGTTTCCTGACCAGAACCACTTTGTATCTTTTTTCCAGTGTATATTTCTAGCTTCTTTATCAAATATTGGGTATTCGTAGGTCTGTGGATTGACAGCTGGATTTGGTTCAATATGTCTATTTTTGTGCTAGTACTACATTTGTTTTGTATTACTGCTGCTCTGTAGTACAGCTTAAAATAGAGGACAGTGATACCTTTAGTTTTTTATTCTTTCTCATGGGAAGATTGCTAACTTGACTGCTCTCCTGGAGTCATCATAATCTGAACCAGCCCAGAAGATCCACTGCACTCAGAGCCCTTTGTAAGAACCCTCTGGAAGACCCACAGCTGCCTCTAGGAGCCCAGTGGACTCATGACCCATCACTATCCAAATCACCCCCACTCCTGTCGAGTACACCTCCCCATCTTCTTCGTCCTATCTGCTGGGGTAGACTGCTAGCTAGTCTGCTCCACTGGAAACATCATATCCTGAACCAGCCCAGAATATTGGCTGCACTCAGAACACTCTGGAAATCCCACAACTGTTGCTGGGAGCCCAGTGGACTCAGGACCCATCACCACTCAACCCCTTATCCCCACTGCCCTTCTGCCCAGTCCTTTCTGCTAGATCAGACTGTTAGCTAGTCTGCTCCCCTGGATACACCATATCCTGAGCCATCCCAGAAGATCCTCTGCACTCAGGTAACTGACACCACAACCTGAGACATCAAAGGAGAGCTACTGCATACAGGGCAACTGGCATCCCAGGAATCCTGCTACACACAAGGCAGCTGAGCAACTTATTACCAGCTTGTCTGCTCTCATGAAGACACCAAAGCTTGAAGGCATCCCAGGAGCTCCTCTGCATACAGGAGAACAGGACAACAAACACCACAGACTGAAGACCTCTTGGGGGCTCTGTGGCATGCAGGACAACTGACCTAACAGACTGAAAGCCACCCTAGATGTCTGCTGAACACAGGGAAACAGAAACAATAGACAGTAGACCTCCGTTGAGAACATCTTCACACAGGACAACAGTGTGACTGCTCCTTTGAAGAATCAACAGTCTAAAGGCTACCCAGAAGATCTACTACAGCCGGAGCAACAGAGCAGCAACTTCTATGCCCCTCTGAAGAGGCCCCAGTTGGAAGGTCACAGATGATCTGCTAATGCCAGGTCTTCAGGCCTACCAGGAGACCTGAAGCAACCCAAGGACATAAGAGACAGAATCCAGACAGAGTCACCCAGACCAGCAAACATCAGGGACAACCAGATGACAAGAGGCAACCACAAGACCATAAACAACAGAAGCCAATAAACATGGGCATCATCGGAAACCAGTTCCCCCCACCATAGCAAGCCTTCAATACACCAACACTTCTGAAAATCAGGAAGCTAACCTAAAATCCTATCTCATGAAGATATTAGAGTCCTTTAAGGATGATATAAATAACTCACTGAAAGTAATACAGGAAAATGCAGGTAAACAAGTAGAAGCCCTTAAAGAGGGAGCAAATAAATCCCTTAAAGAAATACAGGAAAACAAAAACATGTGAAAGAATTGAATAAAGTGATCCAAGAACCTAAAAGGGGAAGTAGAAATAATAAGAAAGTACAAATGGAGGCAAACTTGGAAATGGAAAACCAGAAAAGAGGTCAGGAATTACAAATGTAAGTATCACTAACAGAATACAAGAGATAGAAGAGAGAATCTCAGGTGTAGAAAATACTATAGAAGAGATTGACACAACTGTCAAAGAAAATTCAAAACAAAATCTCCTAACCCAAAGCATCCAGAAAACTCAGGACACAATGAAAAGACAAAATCTAAGAATAACCAGTGTAGAGGAGAACAAAGATTCCCAGCTCAAAGGACCGAAAATGTCTTCAACAAAGTATAGAAGAAAACTTCCCCAATGTAAAGAAAGAGATGGCCATGAAGTTACAAGAAGCCTGTAGAACACCAAATATATGGAACCAGAAAAGAAAATCATCTTGTCACATAATAATTAAAACACTAAACCTACAGAACAAAGGAAGAATATTAAAAGCTGCAAGGGAAGAAGAGAAATAGTAACAAACTAAGGTCGACCTATCAGAATTACACCAGATTTGAAACTATGAAAACCAGAAGAGCCCGATCAGAGGTCATGCAGACTCTAAGAGAACACAAATGCCAGCCCAGGCTACTATATTCAGAAAATTGATCAACATAGATGGAGAAAAAAAAATTCCAGAACAAAACCAAATTCAAACTATCTAACTACCAAACCAGCCCTAGAGAGAATTCTAGAAGGAAAACTCTAACACAAGGAAGGTACCTACTCCAAAGAAAAGACAAGATATCAAGCATCTCACAACAAAGCCAAAAGGAGAGAACCACAAGCACATAAAGCCACCTACAAAAACAAACATATCAGGAATCAATAGTCATCTGTCTTTAATATCTCTCATATTAATGGACTCAACCAACCTATAAAAAGACATTAATTAATAGACAAGATCCAGAATTTTGATGCATACAAGAAACACACCTCAATAACAAAGACAGTGACTATCTCAAAATAAAAGAACAGAAAAAGGTCTTCCAAGCAAATGGTCCCAGGAAACAAGTTGGAGTTGCCATCTCAATATCAAATAAAATAGACTGCCAAACAAAAGTGATCAAGTTGATGAGAATGGACACTTTATACCCATCAAAGGCATAATCCATTAAGAGAAAGTCTCAATTCTGAAAATCTGTGCCCCAAATGTACAGGTACCTACAATCATAAAAGAAACTTTACTGAAGCTCAAAACATACATTGAATCCCACACAATAATTGTAGGAGACTTCAATACCCCACTTACCAATAAACAGGCCATTGAAATAGAAACTAAACAGAGACACAATGAAACTAATTGAGGTTATGAACCAAATGGATTTAACAGATATCTAGAGAACTGTATTAGTCAGGGTTCCTTAGAGTTACAAAACTTATAGATTGTCTCCATATATTAAAGGAACTTGTTGATGGCTTAATAGTCTATATTCCAACTCCCCAACAATGATCAGCAGTAGCTATGAATGGAAGTCCAAGGCTCTAGCAGTTACTCAGTCCCACAAGGCAAGCAGGCAAAGAAGAGTGAGCTTTTCTTCTTCCAATGACCTTATGTAGGTCTTTACCAGAAGGTGTGGCCCAGATTAAAGGTGTGTAACAATACTCCTAGATCTGTGACTTGCCTTAGTCTCCTGGGATTAAAGGCATGTACTACCTTGCTTGGGCCTAAATTTTTCATAGCCACAATGCCTCAAGATCAGGATCACAGGTGAGCCTTCAAATTCTCGATTGTAATTCATTCCAGATATAGTCAAGTTAACAACCAGGAATAGCCACCACGAGAACATTTCACCCTAAAACAAAAGAATACACCTTCTTCTCAGCACCTCATGTTACCTTCTCCAAAACTGACCATATAATTTATCACAAAACAACCCTCAACTGATACAAGAAGATTGAAATAATTCTATGAATCCTATCAGATCACCATGGCCTAAGGCTGGTCTTTAATGACAGTAAAAACAACAGAAAGCCCACATAAAAGTGGAAACTTAACAACTATCTCAATGACAATCTGGTAAGGGAATAAATAAAGAAAGAAATTAAAGACTTCCTGGAATTTAATGAAAAATTTGACACATCATACCCAAACTTATGGAACACAATGAAAGCGGTACTAAGAGAAAAATTCATAGCACTAAGTTCCCTGGTAAAGAAACCAAAGAGATCTTGCACTAGCAACTTAGCAGCACACAGGAGAGCTCTAGAAGAAAAAGAAGCAAACACACCCAAGAGGAAGGAAATAGTAAAACTCAGGGCTGAAATCAACCAAAAAGAAACAAAGAGAACTATAAAATGAATCAACAGAAGCAAAAGCTGGTTCTTTGAGAGAAGAACTATTCCTCAAACTATTTCATAACATAGAAACAGAAGGAACACTACCTAATTCATTCTATGAAGCTACAATTACTCTAATACCTAACCACATAAAGATGCAACAAAAAAAGAGAAATTCAGACTAAATTCAATTATGAATATCAATGCAAAAATACTCAATAAAAATTTTGCAAACCAAATCCAAGAACACATCAAAACCATCATTCACCATGATCAAGTAGACTTCATCCAAAGGAAGTAATGTTGGTTCAATATATTAAAATCCATTAACATAATCCACTATATAAACAAACTCAAAGAAAAAAAATCACATGATCATCTCCTTAGATGTAGAAAACCCATTTGATAATGTATAACACTCCTTCATGTAAAAAGTATTGGAGAGATCAGGAATTCAAGACGTATACATAAACATAATAAAAGCAATATACAGCAAACCAACAGTCAATGTCAAATTAAATGGAGGCATACTTAAAGCAATCCCACTAAAATCAGGGACCAGACAAGGATGCCGACTATCCCCATATCTATTCAATATAGTACTTGAAATGCTAACTAAAATAATAAAACAACAAAAAGAGATCAATGGGATGTAAATTGGCAAAGAAGAAATATAGATATCATTATTTCCAGATGATATGACAGTATACATAAGCTACCCCAAAAACTCTATCAGAGAACTTCTCTAGCTGATAAACAACTTCAGCAAAGTGGCCAGATATAAAATTGACTCAATAAATCAGTAGCCTCCCTTTATACAAATGATAAACAGGTTGAGAAAGAGATTAGGGAAACAACTCCTTTCATAATAACCACAAATAATACAAAATATCTTGGGGTAAATCTAACAAAACAAGTAAAAGATCTGTACAATAATAACTTCAAATCTCTCAAAAAAGAAATTGAAGAAGATCTCAGAAAATGAAACGATTTCCCATGCTCATGGATTGGCAGAATTAACATAGTAAAATTGTCATCCTACCAAAGGCAGTCTACAGATTCAACTCAATCTCAATTAAAATCTCAACATAATTCTTCAAAAATACAGAAAGAGCAATTCTCAAATTCATCTGGAAAGGCAAAAAGTCCAGAATAGAGAAAACAATATTTAACAATAAAAGAATGCCTCAGGGAATCACCATCCTTGACCTCAAGCATTACTAGAGAACAATTATGATAAAAACTGTATGGTGTTGCTAAAGAGACAGACACATTGATTAATGGAGAAGAACTGAAGACCCAGAAATAAAACCACACACTTATGTGCACTTGATCTTTGACAAAGAAGCCAAAAATAAACAATGGGGGGAAAAAAGCATCATCAACAAATGGTGCTGGTCTAATTGACTGTTGATTTGTAGAAAATGCAAATAGATCCATGCAGGGTCATGGAAGGATATCTTGATTCTTGGCTGGGCATGGCCCTTGAACCCCGACTCCAGTAGAGAAATGGAAGGTGTTCGACCACACCCCCAGAATCCATGCTCCTACACGAGGTCTACATCTCCATTAACCTGTGCCTTGCAGTCATGTTTGGCTAAGCAGCCCCTCCCAGAGAGGTTTGCATCACCATCCACACACAGATAGAGGGCATGACTACAGGCTTCAACCTGGAGAGATTTCCATATTAATAAGTTACCTAAAGGTGTAGTTAAATTAAGTGACCCTCCTCTTTTCCCCTCCCTATTTAAGTCAAGCCCGCCCTGGCTTAAATGGGAATGTGCATCTAGACCATCTGTCACACACCATGAACAATAAAGCTTTGAAACCAGTGGACTTTCTCCTATTTTCTCCTTTCCAGTTATTGGGGCCTGCAGTCATGGAAAGCTTCCAGCTCTTGGAACCCCCTTGGACTTTTTCATGTTATCGGGTCTGCTACCTTGGAAAGCTACTCTGGGTCTCTGACTCGGGGACCTGCAGACCTATATTTGTTACCTTGAACAAACTCCAAGTCCAAGTGGATCAAGGATCTCAACATAAAACGTGATACACTGAATCTAATAGAAGAAAAGGAGGGAAAGAGCCTTGAACGCATTGGTACAGGGGGAAATTTCAAAAACAGAACTCCAAGGGCTCACATTCTAAAATCAACAATTGACAAATGGGACCTCATGAAAATGTAAAGCTTCTGTAAGGCAAAAGACATAGCCAATAAGACAAATTGGCAGTCTACAGATTGGGAAAAATTCTTCACTAAATGCACATCCAATAGAGGGCTAATATCCAAAATAAAAGCTAACTATTAAAAAAAAACCAAACAACCCAATCAAAAAATAGGGTATAGAATTAAACCAAGAATGTAAAACAGAGGAATCTCGAATGGCTAAGAAACACCTAAAGAACTGTTCAAAGTCCTTAGTGATCAGAGAAATGCAAATCAAAACAACCCTGAGATTCCACCTGACACCAATCAGAATGACTAAAATCAAAACCTCAGGTGACAGCACATGTTAGCAAGGATGTGGAGAAAGAGAAACACTTCACCATTTCTGGTAGGATTGCAAACTGGTACAACCACTCTGGAAATCAATCTGGTGGTTCCTCAGAAAATTGGATATAGATCTACCTGAAGACCCAGAAATACCACTCTTGGGAATATACCTAAAAAGATGCCTCACCATGCCAGGGTGTTCCACTTTGTTCATAACAGCCTTGTTTATGATAACCAGAAGCTGGAAAGAACCCAGATGTCCCACAACAGAAGAATGGATACAGAAAATGTGGTTCATTTACACAATGGAATATTATTCACTTATTAAGAACAGGACATTCTGAGTTTTGAAGGCAAATGGATAGAACTAGAAAATATCATCCTGAGTGAGGTAACTCAGACCCAAAAGTATATGCATGGTATGTACTCACTAATAAGTGAATGGTAACCAAAAATAAATTAATAAATAAAAGTAGCAAATATCCAAGATACAGTCCACAGAATTCAAAAAGGTCAACAAGCTGAAGGGTCCAAGTGAGGATGCCTCAATTCCATTTGGGAGGGAGAAGAAAGCAACCACATGGGGAGGGAGGGAGGAACCTGGTAGAGAATGGGATGGGGGTAGTTGGAGAGGGAAAGATGATCTGATATTGGGTGAAAGAAAAGGACTGACATCCCTGAGGGCCAGCAGAAAGAATGGAAACATTCAACCGCAGGAGGTAGAAGGTTGGCGAGACCCCCTAGAATGTATCAGAAACCTGGGAGGTGAAAGACTTGTAGGACACAAAGGAAAGGACATTAGATGAAATGTCCTAGAATGGGGGAGGGAACTTATAAAGCCCATCTCCAGAACATCAAGTGAGGGATGGGTTGCCATCCCACAGTCAAAACTCTGACCATAATTGTTCCTTTCTGAAATAACTGCAGGGATGGAAATGGAGAGAACCATGAGGAAAAGAAGGCTAAGTGACAGGCCCAAAGTGGAATCCAGCTCAAGGGAGGCCCCAAGACCTGACACTATTACTGAGGATCTGGAGCACATGCAAAAAGGGACCTATCATGACTGCCCTCCAAAAGACCCAACAAGCAGCTGAAAGTGCCAGTTCCAGAAATTCATACCCAGCTAATGAACAGAAGCTGCTGACACCTCTGGTTGAATTAGGGAAAGGTTGGAAGGAAGGTTGAGGGGGAAGGTGACCCTGTAGGAAGCCCAGAAGTCTCATTTAACCTGGACCCCTGAGATCTCTCAGACACTAGAACAACAACCAGGCAGCATACACCAGCTAATATGAGGCCCCCAACACATAAATAGCAGAGGACAGTTGGAGTCTGAGTTTAATCAAAGAAGATTCATCTAACCCTCAAGTCATTATAGGCCCTAGGGAGTTTAGAGGTCTGCTGGGGTTGGGGTGGGGCATGAGGATATCCTAGTGGTGACAGGGAGGAGGGGAGGAGCTTTGGGATGTGGAACAGTCAGAGGGTGGACCAAAACAGAAGAAAATCTGGAGTTTAAATAAATAAATAAATAAATAAATAAATAAATAAATAAAAAGATTAGAAAGAAAATAAAATAAAATTCAACTGACAGATTTCATATGGGAAAAAAATTTTGTTGTATGGGATTGTTTTAGCTATCCTTAGTTGTTTTTGTTTGTTTGTTTTTGTTTGTTTGTTTGTTTTTGTTTGTTTGTTTATTGTTCAAATAAATTTGAGTATAGTCCTCTTAAAGTCTGTAAAGAATTGTACTGGAATTTTGCTTTGAATGGTGGAGATTGCATTGAGTTTGTAGATTGCTTTTGCTAAGACGGCCAGTTTTACTACATTAATCCTACTGGTCCATGAGCATGGGAGATCTTTTCCATCATTTGGTATCTTCTTCAAATTCCTTCTTCAAAGACTTGAAATTTTTGTCATACAGATACTTCACTTGCTTGGCTGTATTTACTCAAAGCTGTTATATTACTTGTGGCTACTATGAAGAGTGCTTGTTTCCTGATTTCTTTCTCAGCCAGATTGTCACTTGTATGTACGAGAGCTACTGAAGTTTTCCATTTTTTTCTTTTATCTTTTTAAAAATTTAATGTTGTATCCAGATAATTAGCTGAATGTTTTTTTCAGGTATAGAAGTTCCCTGGTAGAATTTTTGAATCAGTTATATAAAATATCATGTGTCTGGAAATAGTAATACTTCACTTCTTCCTTCCCAATGTGTATCTGGCTGATCTCCTTTAGTTGTCTTATTATTCTAGCTAGGATTTCAAGTAGTCAAGAATAATAATCATTAGAGAAAACAGAGAGACTTCATCCAGCTACTATTGGGAGCAGATGTGTAGACTGACAGCCAAACATCAGAAGGAGTTTGGGGAGTTCAACGGAGGAGATGGGATTCATCAAGGCTTTCAAAGATAAGGTAGCCCGTGTATCTCTGACTTTGGTCCTCTGCATATTTGTGATCTCTGAATAGCTAAATGTTCTTTTGATAGTCCTAATATTGGGAACTGGGTCTACCCTGTCTTATTCTCCTGCTTATGGAACCCTATACACCCTACTGGGTTCCCTACTCCAGTCTTTACACATGCCTGGTCTTACTGTAGCATATTATGCCATGTTTAGTTGACTTCCCTGGGATGCCTGCTCATGTCAGAGGGGAAGGTGGGTGTGTGAGTGTGGGGAATATGGTGGTGAGAGTAAGAGACTAGGAGAGGTAGGGAGAGGAAACCAATCAGAATATAATATATGAGAATATAAAATTTTTTTAAAAGTCACATTTTATTCCCAGTGTGATTTCTAACAAACTTTCTTCACAAAATCATGTTATCTTATTCTATCCTGGTCTAATTAATGACTGAAATGTTGTTGTATAAAAAAAGTATTCTTCGTGTGATCTCTTTAATAATTTCCAAATTATAAGTCATGGGATCAATCATTTCAATTTCTTAAGTCATTACAATCTTCCATCCGATGAATTTACCATCAAAATATTACACTAAATTAGAGCAATATGATTTAACAGGATTAATGATAGTGCTGGGTTTTTAAAGCATTTACTTGCAGAAGTAGGCTCTGAGCATTAGAACTCACACATACTAGACAAGTACCAACAACATTCAGTTTCCTTAAAAGGCAAGATATTCTCATCTTTCACTTTTAAAATCAAATATGTTATGGATCTTTGCATCTGCATTTTAACATAGATAATTAAAGAAAAATACAGTGGTCAACAATTTACAGAAAGAAAATCAAATTAGCATTATTTTAAAATATATATATATATATGCATATATATATTTATGTTTTAAAATATATACACACATACACACACAGACTCACACACATGCACTCACAAACACACACACACAGGCATAGGCACAAGCACATGCATACGCATACAAACTTGCTTTTCATGTATGCATGTACATTCCATGCATGACTGGTGTAGGTAGAGGCCAGAAAATTGAATGCTATGCCCTGGAAATGGAGTTTCAGAAAAGTGTGAAGTATCATGAAAGTGATTCGAATATAAATACTGATCCTCTAAAGAGCATCCAATCCTCTTGACACTAAACTCCTTAATCTGCAATCCTGCACCATTGTTTTTCATTTCATGTCACTTGTTCCTTTTATTGTCTCTTTTTATTTTAAGGACAGTTTTTTTTTTTTTTCTACCTATGCTTCCTTCTGTTTTAACAAACGATGAATCAGCTTTCTAAGTCTTAATTTGTAACAGAGATTCTCACTGACGAAGTCAACACTATTTTCTTTCAAATTCGTTCATAACAAAACCATGGTTTAGAGATGATTTCCTACACAACAATAGAAATTTTACATTACAAATTCTTTTTTCAAATATGTAACAGCTAATGAAATACACATAACTTTGGAGCAAGGTGAGAGGAAATATCAGCATTTAAGATTTTTCTCATTGTTTTTTCCATCTAGGTAAAATGTAGAAATGATTCTTGACACTAACAGCTATCTTGGATTCTGATTCCTGATAATGAGAGAGCCTATAAACCAACTGTGAAATAGTCCATCCAGGCTCCTTATGCCAAAATAAACACAGATTCTGACATACTTAACTCCTCACTGTCAAGTGCTTTTAGTAGTGGAACTGTTGCTAACAATTCATGCTATAACTAAATACTCAAAAATTGTCCTGTCTCTCAAATTCTATAACTCAGAAGCAACTGGTTTGCAGAACATACATAAATTTCCTACCATTTCACCATTTTTCTTGTCCATTTCGTGAACATGAGGAAGCCATATTGAAATTTTTACTTTCTGTAGAAATTGTATGTGTTGAGGTTTTGTCTTTTTACTGTCTATTGTAATGCTAATCTCCCCAGCCCCCGAAAATACCAGGAGTCTACACATACCCTCTGGGACTATACCCCCAATTAATTCTTACTGGTGAATAAAGATGCTTACAGCCAATAGCTAGGCAGAGGAGACATAGGGTGGAGATTTTGTTGGAGACCACAAGGAGAGAAGAAGGAGCCACCATGGGGGAAGAATATACAAGAGGAAGAGACAGAGACATGGCAAGGGATGGGAGTAAAGAATATGTGGTTCTGTGGACTGGCAAATTGGAGATAAGAGCAGCTAAGACAAAACATAGTAAATAGTAAGTAATAAGTTGGTGTTATAAATAAGGAAATAGATTTTAAGAGCATAGAGGGTAGGCTATTGTGCTGCTTAAGGCATATATAAAACTATAAAGGTTGTGTGTGTACTTTTTATCCAGGACTTCATGACCAAAGGCAAGGAAGAAGTGCCAGACTCCAGATTTTTAGAATTTTTACTACATATATGTATGGTAACAATTTTCAGAAAAACTAGTGTAAGAGGCAAGTGATACAAAATTGGCCTATGACAGATTCCCAAAATTTATGTAACATTCGTAAGCCCATAGATACTTAAAATATTTTCAAATATTTCATGTATTAATTTATATGTAATTTTGGTTTAAATGAATAAATAATAATTTTGTGATACATGTTTAACTTTAGAGTTAAGTTTTATAATTAATGAATAAGATCAAAATATTAAAATTAAGTTGTCTTTAATTTTGTTATGTATAATCTAAAAAAGAATGCTAAAATTTTAATTCATTTAATAAATTTGCTATATTTATTTTTAACCAGTGTATAATGTAAATTATAAGTAAATTGAAGAGAAATAGCTCAATTTATATTACAGAAGTAAAAAGTGCATATCATTATCTTTTATTAATAAATTTATACCATTTTAATAACAAAATTGTCAAAATGCAAAGTGTGCCTATTACTTAAACTTTATAACTATCACTTTGTCATAAAATTGAAGAGAGTACTTATCAAATGTTGCGACAATAATGACATTGATTTTTAAGGTTTGTCCAAATTCTTCGTTTTTCATTTTTTGAACAACCTAAAATATAGTTGGGTAAAAATTTCAAAAATATTCATCCAAAAGATAGATGATCTAAAAATATTCAGTTGAGTTTTAATTGCGCACTATAAACAGAAAAAGAAAAATAATTATTCTGATATATTCTGCTTAAAAAAGCTATAGGATCTACTTCTGTAAAATAAATGTTAAAAAATACATGCAGAGATTTTTTTTTTAATTTTATTTTTAAGAAAATAGAATATTCATATTAGCAACATGAGAAATAAATTTCCATAAAATTTAAAATATAAAGAAATCTCCAGGCTAAATGTAGAGAAATACATGTGAACATATTTCTGCATGAAATAACTATGACCAAGGGCAGTGAGTCGTTCTGTGTTGACACATTAAAGTTTACTCCAATAAAGAAGAAGTTAATCTTATCTGACTTCCCATGAATAGGTTGAAAACAGAACAGAACTGCAAGCAATGCATTAAGAAAACTAAAATAAAATTACTAAAAGAGAATTAATTAAAATTATGGCAAACAGATGAAAGTAATTGTTTGAATCATAACAGAGAACACTTTCTATTTTCTTTCTGAAAGTCAGAGAATTCTATTGTATATAAAATATACTTATGTTGCTAATGTTTGAAGAATAATCATGTGTGTTCCTGACTTTTCTCACTGATATAAACATGAACCTAAACAGAAAGGAAAGAAGAAAAAAGGCTGCATTTTGTCTATTGGTCTGAGTCATGTCAGGGTTGTTGGGGAAGGCATGACCATGGTTACTTTGTTCATATCTGAATAGATTAAGAAAGAGTATATTAAAGAGTATATGAAACTGTTTTCATAATAGTTGAATGAAAGGAAGACAGAAGATCATGTAGAAGGAAAATAAATACATGTTAGGCTCAGGCTTTTATTAGTCAAGGCAGAGAGAATGATAGAATCTGAGTCAGTAGATTTCATGAATGACACTTGTGTACAAGTAGACCAAGAGAATTTTACATTTACCCAGCCACTCTGAGAACAAAGAAATTTAAGTGTAAAGTAACACACACACACACACACACACACACACACACAAAATGTAAGATTAGGAGCAGACTGTGACATTCTGTTTGAAGCAAAAATACTATGATGGACATTTTCAAAAACCATTTCCAATTCATTAATCAGTTTAAGTTTAAAGAAATGTGATAAAAAAAATGTGCGCATACAGGAAAACTATTTAGAGAAAAATCAAATAATAAATTCAGCTCAACTCATGCATGATTTTACTCCAAGAAATGAAGGAAATGGTTAATTTACAAGGATTATATATTATTATCTGCAAAAAATATCTGGGTTTTGATAAATATAGTAACATATAAAAGATAAATAGTTGGAAAAAAGCCCAGTGTTAAGAAACAAAATAAAAATCAAAAGTTCTGACAAAAATGACACATGTTTTCAATCATTAGACAGAAAATTTATCATAATTCACAACTGCCTATATAATATTATCTGTATATATGTTTTCAGGATTTACCATTTTGTACTAAACATCCAATCATGTTTTAATTTCAAAAATAAATTAAATACATATATCTTATTCTAAAAGAAAAATTATTCTGATAAATACTTAAATAATTTTATTTAAAATATAGATACTATGCATTTTCAGGTGGTCAGATACTACAGAGATTAGTACAACAATCATTTTTACTTTTCAAAATAACCAGAGGAAAGAAGATTTTTTGTACCTGACACATCCAAATGAAATATTTGAGGTGATAGAAATTCTAATTACATGCATTTAGTAAACAAATATTGGGAATTGCTCAATAAACATGCACAAAATAATAATATTTTACCATGGAATAAGTGAAATATTTTATCTGTTTCACCTACTGGCTATAGTTGCAATTTCCAAAACTTTTATTGCATTTCTAAAAGCAATATTTTAGCCAATTCAGTGCGTCTACAAATATCCTTCAGAGTGGATAGTGAATCTCTGTTTCCTGATGTCTTCTAGCTTTTAATTATATCACATTATTTGTTCCTGTTTCTACTTTCTATTGGATCCGACTGCAATATTATTGATTTCTTACTTCCTGAAACAAATATAATCTCACCATCAAAAATGTCAATATGATCTTTTCCCTCTTTTCTGATATTTCAAACTTGAAGATACTATATGATTAAATTATTAAGTGGAAAGGTATGATCAGGAATACACCGTCAATCTTGCATTTCAATATTTCAAAAAGCAAAATATATGGAAATAAATTCCAGAAACATTATTTCAAAAATGATTAACAAATCATTCTCTCCATCCTATCATTCTATATTGTGTTTAGAAATCTGTGTATAAAAAAATATCTCCATTAAATACACATTTGATAATTTTCACCACACTGTGATCTTTGTATTACCAATTTTGTCAATAGATGCATTAGCTATCTTTTATAGATAATCAGTTTTAAAACACCTGAAATATGCATTTGTATCTTTATTCAAGTGTATTGTAAAAATATGAAAGTGAAAAACTGATTTCTGTTATTAGCTATCCTGGTATCTTGATATAATTGAATATTTTATTCTCGAAATTATAGTCTAATGGTATCATTTTCTCTTTTCAGTTAACTTGATTTGTGCATGTAAAAGTAGAAAACACTTTTAAAATGCTCTTTGCCCATATTATACTGAATTTAGAGGAGAAATAATGTTTTAAAACACTTGTCTTAGTATTTCTTCAGTAACAATATTCTGCTAATGAGAGCCTCTTTGGTAGTCCTTTTTCAAATATAAATATATCCTATCTAGACAAGCCTCAGATGCATCACTGTTGTTTCATCAGAAATGTGTGGTAGAAGTAGCATAGATTTTTATTGTTCTCTATTTGTCTCCCAGGTCTATTCTCAACTCTTCTCTAGTCTTGTCTGATTCTCAGGAGCTCCCATCATGACCTTATCACCTTTAGTTTAAAATATCTAAAGATCTAAACAAATAAGTTCTTAGAAGTAGAATAGAAAGCGCAAGAAATACTCTTTGATATGACAGTTGTGTGAATCCAGAATTCTCTCCTGATTTATGAGAAATCTCAGTCTGCCATAAGCTGCCTCCCACATCACTGTAGTGATGAAACAATAACAGATCAAAGCATAAGGCACAAACCATAACTGGCACATGCCTAATAGTAATTACCTCCACTGTGTTGAATATTCTGAGTTGTTCAATT
Source organism: Mastomys natalensis (assembly GCA_021653895.1). NCBI lineage: Eukaryota > Metazoa > Chordata > Mammalia > Rodentia > Muridae > Mastomys > Mastomys natalensis. The sequence continues at coordinate 190,877 of JAJTUV010001058.1, forward strand.
TTGCTCAACACTGCGGTTGTTGCCTATATCTCAGTCTAAGAATAATATACTCTATAGTTTATTTAAATTCTTAATTCTCTCATTATTATTCTATGATTATTGATAACAACTCTGTCATAGGCTTAGATGTTCTATCTGCCAATTGCTCTCTGAGAATTTAAATACAAATTTTGAATGGAAAGTAAACTGAAAGAACACATGTCATAAAACTAAACACATTACTCAATACTGGCTTTTAAACTAATTATTTTATTTTATTTTATTTTATCATCCTATAATTTTAAGTATGTTCTTTGATTAAAATATACCCTTTGAAAACCTGTTATAACCTAGGGATACAAACAGGGATGTGATAATGAATTATGATAAAAATAATGCATACTCTAAGAAACTAGATTTTTATTAATTATTTTATTTATTTACATTTCAAATGTCCCCATTCCTGCTTTCCCCTCCACAAACCTCCCACCTCATACCCTCTCCTCTTTGCCTCTAAGAGAGTGCTCCCTGACCCACCCATTTACTCCCACCTCACCTCTCTAGCATCCCACTTTACTGGTGCAACATCCCTCCATGGACCAAGTGCCTCCCCTCCTATCGATGCTAGATAAGGCTGTTCTCTGTTATATATGAGTGGGAGTCATAGACTGACTCATGCATACTCTTTGGTTAGTGGTTTAGTTCCTGGGAGATCTGAGGGGTCTGGATATTTAATATTATTGTTTTTCCTATGAGGTCACAATACCCTTTAGCTTCTTCAGTCCTTCTAACTCTTCCATCAGGCTCCCCAGGCTCAGTTCACTGTTTGGTTTGAGTGTCTGTATCTGTCTTAGCCAAGTGTTGGCTGAGCCTCTCAGAGGACAGCTGCTTCAGGCTTCTTTCTTCAAGCACTTCTTAGCATCAACAATAATGTCAAGGTTTGCTGTCTGCAGATGGGATGTTCCAAGGTAGGGAAGAGATGGCTCATCCATTAAAGGCTAGGCTCACAACCAAAAATATAAGAAACTAGATTTTTTCTGGATCTCAGAGCCAGGACTAATAAAATACAATCAGATCCCTTAAGGTTTAAGATTGCTACCCCACTGTGTACTCAGTCAGTTTGTTTAACTTACTTTTAAGAGAACAATGTAACAATCAATCTTACTTCCCTTGATTTTCCATGTAATCAACTTTCACCACCTAAGCTAATTCATAGCTTTAATCTTAAATTATATACGCTTACATAACCTTCATCCAATAGTAAAACATATGCATCTGGATGTGTGTTGTAACAACTATTTGCTAGAAATAGCAAACAGGCTGAAATAGCCCTATAAAGTGATTATTTACGGCGAATGTTGAATGAAATATACTGATATTGCTTGATAAACAGTGATGTTTTTAATACCATTTGTTATGTTTGTCAGTTGGGGTCCACTGGAGTCAGTAACGTAACCACTTTGAAAAATCTATTAAATATTTCTGCAGATTCTCCCTCGTTTCTTCCCCATGTGATGCTTTATGTGCTGTTCAATAAAAGGGGAAAATCCTTTTGTTAGTGACAGAAATAACAGACACACAGAGAGACACATGGAGATACTCACAACACCAGGAAGGTTTCTGTGACAGCATTCAGGCAGGTACAGATTTGGACTCTGGCACAACTGGTCAGAGTTAAGTTCGGATAATCAAACTTGGGCTCACTTTTAGTTAAACTACATTGAGAAGTACTTTAATTTCATTCCTTAACGTGAATCTGGAACATTGCTGGCGATACAGAGTTAATTACTAATGTATTCAAATCCACCCAATGAGGAATATACTATTTTGAAGAAAAAATAACTGGGTCTATGATTTATTAATGTTATTTGAAGTAATAAGCATTCAATTTAAAAACAACCCTCAGATCATTGTAATTTTTTGAAGTCTATTTTAATAAGAAGACATATCCTCTGCAGAGAAATTCACTGAATGCTCTTTTCACTTTACTGTACTCTACTTTCCAACTATGTCATGAATTTCAGCACAGAGAAATAAAATGTGATTTCCTTCCCTTGTGTCCTCCAAATGTGTCTACCATAGTGTTCTTTGCACAGTGGGTTACCAATTTATTTTGCTGACTGAAAACTGATGTCATTATTTAATAAAATTCTCTTTCTCTTTCAGCAATTAAAGCAAAGAATACATAAAATTGTCATGTAGTTTTCAAATGAGAACTGTTTAGTAATGACTATTCATAATAGAAATCATTAGTTATGAAACAGTGCAAGAAATATTAATAAAAAACTTATTTTTACTAATCTGCTTTCTGAAATATCCTTGGTAATAAGTGTTAGAATGGGGTCAAAGTCATTTTCCTTATTTGAAATGGAAAGGTAATTCGCATGCTTATAGAAGAACACTCTTTGGTGTGCCAAGAATTTTAATTTTTAAGCTGACAACTTTTTAGCACTTCTATCTGATAACAGCTGTTGTAATGCATGTTCCAGTCTCTTCTATCAGTTACTGGCTTTTCTACAAATAAAAAGTAAAATATAAGGAAGAATGACATACAACCAACAATATAACTTTGAACTTTGGTCTAATTCTATTGTCAAAAAATTATATTAAATTGACATGTTTATGAAAATGTTACATATTTTCATGACTAATAGAGTCTTGTTAAAAGCTATTTTCATCACAAATGAAAACAGGAAATGAGCATACATTAATTTAATACCTGGTAACAATAATCAGTTTTTGTCCTGATGGCAATGGTAGTTTTTCCTAATTTTTAAGAAACTAAAGAAAAAAAGACAAAGGATATGGAATATAAATCACTGTTTTTTAGGTGATTCTGCACTTCTGTGAATCACTACAAAATTCCATTTTGTAATCCCTGTGCAAACTCCTGGAATATGGTTAAAAGTTTAGAATGCTACTATATACATGTTTGAAATTTATTGGTTTTCTATCAGTAGTTTTTTGAGCCACTTCAGTGAAGTGTTTGGGAATCAAAAAGCCCACCAAGGAGCAGATTCCAGTGCAATTGCACTAGGGCCTTTTTATTAAAGCTGGAGGTTGGGCTCCCCATCATCACTGACACAGCAGGACTAGAGGGTGAAGCCCTGAGTCAAGTTTCAAGAAAGCATTTATAGAGGCAAGCAAACAAGAGGATGAGTTTCCAGTTTGGCACACATCTGATTGGAGGGCTTTTATAGTATTTACTGTCCTTTAAAATGGTTGGCTCTTGTTGAGAGACAAACTATAAACTTTTATAAGTAAATATCTTTAGGTACAACTGAAACTTCTCCTTTCCCCTGATTGGTGGTTCTTAGGGAGTGACCTGGAAACTAGTGCTACATGCTGACCTGTTAAGGAGTAACCTGGAAACTGGTGCTAGGTGCAGGTGTGTTGGCTAACCTGAGCTCAACCTGAGATCAGGTTCTCTAAAATGGAGCCTGAACGCAAGATGGAGTTGATCTGGTCTCTCAGTTTCAATTTAGTTTGTGTTCTGTAGAACTTTGTTCCAAATTAATTAGCAGAAACAATGTTAAAAAGGAAGCATTCATGATTCATCTCTGGTATAAATATAGACAATAGGAGCCAAAACAGACATTTCAATAAGGCAGCCAGGAGCAAGTTCAGGGAACACATCATGCTACACAATGTGGTAGAATCTTGCTGCAGCACTAGATTTTGTTCTCCAAAGAAGATGGATTTTTATCAAGAGAAGCCTCTAATGTGAAGATGAGGAAAACTGAAGATATAGTCTTTAATGCCTACAAAATACTAGAAAGGAGGCTCCAAGAACACAGATTGTATCAGCAGAGATGAGATTTTCAATGCCCTACTTAGAAGATGTGAGTGGTTGTTCTCTGCGAAACTGCAAGTAATGAATGACTTTCAGTTTTAGGAAACTATATAGGAGTGCTGCTGTGGTTTGAATGTGCTTTATCTCCTACAGGCTCTGCTGTTGAAGCCGTGACTCCAGAGTGGTTAAATTAAGAGGTGATGAAACATTTATGGGAATGAGACTAAAAATAGGTCGTGAGGGGCTGTGATCAATACTGTCCATTATCATTTAAATTCAATCTAGAATGACAAGTTTATAGGTACTGTACATGTTTCTGGAGTTTCCATGATTATGTTAATGGAGTAGGAAGACCCACCCAATAAGATGTCTTCACTGTACCTCAGCAAAGAACCCTAAAATATAAAAAGCAGATTGAGCACTAATATGCATCCATTGGAAATTCCTGAGGGAGGAGCCAATGTGAACAGTTTCCTTAAGCTCCTACATTTAGACTTAAAATGGAATGAGGAGTAAAACATAAACTTCTTATTATCTACATTGCTTCTTTAAGGTATTTCTTCACAAAGATAAGAACAGAAAAATGAGACATAAACTAGGACCAGAAATGAATTTCATTATTTCAATGAGTCTATCTGTTTTTAAGTGTTTGGAACATTTTTATTTCTGGAATATGGACAAGTTTGGAATGTTGGGCTAAAAGAACTGTTTACTCCTCGAAGCAGAGGTGGAAGCTCAGAAAGAAAGCATTGTAGTTACAATGTGTAAAGTGGAGAACTAGTCCATCAGCCTTCTGAGGGGAACAATAACATTCTTGAGTAGAATCCATTCCTGTGATATATTGACAGTATTGTGTCTATGTATTGGAATGTAAATGTAATGAAGTTGAATTTAAAGGTTAAAAAAAAATAATTTTTGGCAGGGAAAATATGAGACCAAGCTTAGAGTTTTTGACATGATGAAGAAGATAAAGCAATAGTAATTGTTTAAGAGGTTAGTATCTCTAAAGGGAAACCTGGTACTCAGCACTGAGACAATAGGAAAGGTATTTGAGACCAAGATATTACCTATTAATAGTCCCAACATATAACCTTATAAATAAACTTGTAAGTTTATGTTAAATAAAAAAAGCTGAACTGAAAAATACAGCTGAAGGTTTTTATTGCTGCTGGTAAACAACTAACTGGGAAAGGGAGACCTCAGACTCACTCAGGACACTGGAGCTGGAAAGTCTGTGGTCAGACGGGATGAAAGCCGCTACACTCTATCTGGTAGAAGAATCTAACAATGGTTTACATTTGTTACTGGGTTTAAAGACATAAATGTGGAAGATTGTGGAGACCATGGCAACAAGAGAGGCCGGGCACACATGGTATAGTTGAGGTAGATTCCCAAAAAGGAGTTCTGAAAGGTGGCCACACAAAGCTGTGAAGATGAAGCTTAAATTGCAGCAGAAACTCTATGTACTGCCAACACCAGGAATATGGGCTATCTGGAAAGGTACAGACATGGAGCATATCTGGGCAAAGAGAGAACCTGTGTGTGCTCTGTGGCAGAGCAGGAAAAATGAGGTTAACCAAGCCCTTTGGAAGTCTACACAATTTAAACACTTGCCCCAAATGTCAGATTTAAAGTTTTTCTTATTAGAATTTAATTTTGTTTTAATTTGATAATCCCCTAGTGTTATTGATTATTTCAATTTGGAACAGACACTTAAACTCCATAGACTCGTTTGTCCTAAGCAGAGATTTTGCTTTTTGATTTTATGGAGTAGGGGTCACAGATCAGAAACTACTTTCAATCTCCAGTAAGATGTGGTCTTTGGAATGTTAGAATGCATAGATTGTTAAAAATATAAATTTGGGTTGAATTTTTTTTTTATGATAAGAGGAACATGAGACTTTGTGGAAAAGGGACAGAAGTTTAGTATTTAAAGTTATGTCCTTGAGTGACAAATTGTCCAGGGATGGTATTGTGATGGCTAATCTGAATTGTTCACTTGATAATATCTAAAATCACCATGTGAACATGCTTTTGGTTATGACCTTGGGTGTTTCTCTTGAACATATTAATTGACGTGTTAACACATACCTGCAGTAATCTATCTACTCGGTGGGATATCTTGGCCTGTATAAAATGGAGAAAAAGAGAGAAGACAACTAGCATACATGCATTTCTGCTTTTTCACTGTGTACACAATGTGACCAGCTCACTCAAACTCTGTTCCTTATAAATATCCCACCACGACTAAATATTCCCTTGAGCAGAGAGATAAAATGCTTCCCTCTAGGTTGCTTTTCATCAGAGCATATTTATCACAGTCATCTCAGCTGGGGAAAACCAAATAAGACAGTGGCCCATCCTTATTAATTCTAATGGTGCGAATGGTTTTTCTCTCCTTATACCCTCCAACAATTGAAATGTTGTTATATGACCTTTACCAAAGTCAAGTTGATGTGAGAGGCATGCCTTTGAGACTCCAGAATTGAAAGTTAAACATGTATATTTCTTTAAATCTTAACTATGCAATGTAGATTCCTTACAGAAAATTGAAACAAATTAATACAAGGACAACTTTTCAAATTACTGAATCAGAATAGAAAGTCAAGCATAGTGGCTTGTGCTTTAAGTCACACACTCAGTAGCTGGAAGCACAAAGATTGGGAGGTTAAACTCATCTTCAACTACAGAGTCAATTTGAGATTAGCCTTGCCTTTATTGATTCTGTGTAACATAAAACAAACAAATAAACAATCAATAAATTCAAAAATGAATATCATCTTAGCAATGTATTAATTTTCTCATTATTTCAACAAATACCCAAACAATTAATTTCAAGAGAGAAGATATTATTTTAGAACACAATCTTAAGGTTAATCATGGAGAGGCAGCTGCTAACTATATCTCTGGTCATAAACCAGGAGATAAGTTCTCATCCTCTGCTAGTTTTCTCCTCTCAAGCTGCTCATGACTATTCACCTCAGTTGACTTTACCTGGACAAATGCTTGCAGGTATGCCTAGAGTGAGTTAAGGTCCTGTCAAGTAGACAATGCTAATCATCACAGGAACAAATTGAAATAACAAAAGTTCAAATCCTTCAGTTGCCTCGATATCTAAATATAACTCTATATCTCTCTAATAGCATATACTCACAAGTTTACTGCATAAATATATTTCATTCACTAAACAAACCTCCTCAAAAGGTCACTCAGTTTCATGTACAGGAATGTATTTTTGCTATCATATTGAAAGGACTTCCAAATAACCACTTATTGGAAGAAGGTATACTTATATTTTAACTCATAGACTCAAGTAGACAGACAAAGAACTACATATATTTCCCTGAAAAATACATAACATATATAAAAGAAATCATCAATTCACCCATATAATAGCTACATAAATAGCACATGTTAAATGTGCATTTATGACACAATTACTTCACTTAGCTTTAGCAACTATTTTTTCTACCAGTTATGTTTTATCTTTATAGAAAGTATCCCTGATACATTCATCAAGTGCAGTGTTTAATGCACTGACATGAGTAAGTCAATGAAATTACACTCTGGAATCCTTATAAAAAGCATCTTGTTTCTCTTTCGCTCATTTATGCTTTAAAAAATTATTACTTTAATTAATTCTGCATGTTATAATTTCAATTTTATATCAAACTCTGCAAAAAAACAAGCTTGTACACTTCACTTTTAATGTCTGGATCTCTCCATGTCACCATTATTTTATTTGAAATGAGATAACTATAAATTAATGTCTAAATTAATTGGTAATTAGAAGTTGGATTAGTCTTTATTAGAAAGTGCTGTGACTGCTCATCACAATTCTCAGTATGTCAAACTGGTTCTCCTTTTTCTGTGTTAAAACTGTAAATATTTATGGAAATTTCGCAGATTTTTAAATTATTTGGAATTGTTATGATATATAAAAAGGGGTTTTATATATTATATAAAAAGGGGTTTTATAACTTATCATGGTATGGCTTTTAAATCACATGAATGTGAAAATTCTGTATTTATAATTTCTACACTATTTTAAATTGTTGCCACATTTGATTTGAACTTCCTTCCTACTAATATTATTCATTTATTATTTACATGCAGTTTTATATTTTCTTCCATATCTTCTATCTCATCACCCCTTATTACTACATACTTATATATCTGTATGCAACATAGAATACATTTAGTTCACAAATTTGATTGATTGTCCTATTTACTGAACTTTATTCATTTTATTCTCCATTACGTACTTGGGTGATTTATCAAATCCACTTAGATTTTCCCTTGTCTTGTCTTTTATTCAAACATAAAATAAAATTTCTTATTTATATAAATGCGTTATTTAGTAATTTGTATGATGGGTTTGAACTTAGAAATACTTATGACTCCTTTTAATATATTTTTGTGCATTTTTATGTGATATTCAGAAGTTCAGGATTCTAATACTGATCTATATTCACAATTCTAAACACATTACTTTTTCTTAATTGAAAATAGATTTTTTTCCTTACACAATATTTTCTAGACTATGGTTTAGTTTCTCTCTTCTCTTCTCAATATTTATCCACTTCCCATTCTATCTAGATCTACCTCTTTTCTGTCACTCATTAGAAAACAAACATACAAGTCTTTTGCTTGTTTCATTAGAGTTAACCAAATTTGAAGCTACAATAAAAGGTATTGTTTGCTGATTTCTTGCTTTGTCCACTTGTATTTTCCTATAGGAAGAGTGCTAATTTTTGTGAGCTAATTTTGTACCCTATTATGTTACTGAAAATGTTTATCATCTGTTGTGTTTGGATGAAACCTTCTATAAATAATGTTAGGTCCATTTGGTTTATGACTTCAGGTAGTTCCAGGATTTCTGTTTAGACTTTGTCTGACAGATCTGTCTACCGACAAGAGGTGAATATTCAAGCCTCTTAGTATTAAATTGCTTGTGTCAATATGTTATATAAACCAGTCTTATTTCTTTTAGGAACTCAAGTGTACTTGTGTTTTGTGCATAGATATTAAGAATCACAGTGTTCTCTTGGTGTATTTTCTTTTGATGTGTATGTGCTGTCTTTCCCTACGTTTCTTTTTGATATTCCTTTTATATCAGGGGTTATTGTCCACTGGACCATGAGAACAAAGGATGCAGAAGTGGGCAGAGTCAGAGTTCTGACAGGATGGGTACCAGTGGATTGGTTTCCAGGATCAGCTAGACAGCTCAACTTTATTAGGTGTGAACAAGGGCTTTATAGATCTTGGGGAGTATATAGAAAGTTCCAGAGTACTAATGTATTATTGGCTATAGCTAGTATGTAGATAATGTCTTAGTGTTTCCATTGCTAGGAAGAGACACCATGACCAAGACAATTAGTATGAACATTTACTTGAGGTCAGGCTTATACTTTCAGAGGTTCACACCATTATCCTTAAGATGGGAAGTATGGCAGTGTACAGGTAGACATGATACTAGAGAAGGAGCTGAGACTTCTACATCTTGATCAGAAGGAAACCAGGATAGACTGTAATGCAAGCAGAGGATCTGAAAGCCCAGCCCCCACACATTGACACACTTCCTCCAACAAGGTGACACTTGCTAATAGTGTCACTTTCTGGGCCAAGCATGTTGAAACTACTACAGGTAGATTGCTTTCTTTACAGGAAGAGGAATTCCAAGCACCTGCCAGACAGGCAGAGAGGAAGGGCTGGGCTGGATGTGTTTGCTGGATCATGCAGAGTTTGCTGGAAGCTTTGTGCAGGTTCATCCTTTAGTTAAGGTCAGACACCTGTGTTTAGAGACATTCTCCCTATATGATCAGGCTGGGAAAGGGAGTCCTCCTTTTGCTGTCAGTTTGGAGAGCTTATCAAGACATGGTGGGCTGCAAACTTAATAGCAGGATCTTTCAACATCTTCTGATTAGTTTGTGAAGTCTATCATACAGATATTTAAAATGACCACACCAGCCTGCTTCCTGAGTTCATTTTATTGGAATATGTTCACCTATGTTTCAACCCTCAAGTGATATCTATCCTTGATGTTAAGGGTGATTCTTGGATACACCAAAAAGATGTATATTGTTTGAATTTTTGTTCTTGTTTTTGCATCTATTTTGTTAGTATCTGTCTTTTTATTAGTGAATTGAGACTATTTATGCTGAGAATTACCGATGAGCATTTTGGTTTTGATTCATGGTGTTTTGTTGTTATGTTGGTGGTGATGATAGTAGTGTATGTTTATGTGTAAGGGGGGTGTGGGTGTGTATGTTTTGCCTCTTTTTATTTGATGGTCTGGGATTTTGTTCACTGTGCTTTCTTGGGTGTGGTTAACCATTTAGATTAAAGTTTTCCCCTAAAGAGCCTTCTGTAGAACTGAGTTTGTAGAGAGATACTGCTTAAATATGATTTCATCATGGAATAACATTTTAAATATTTCTGTACTTTTTACATTAACTCATATTCCCTATTTCTTCTTTTGCAGAATTAGTTGATGTTGTATGCAGCCATAATTGATTGAATAGGTTTTTAATTGTATCGTATCTAGTTCTACATGTATGGAATATTATTATTTAAGCTTTTTAATAGAGTCTTTTTGAAGTACACTAATAGTATTTCAGAATTTGTTTTTCCCACACAGACAGAAATATCATGGTGAGCTAAGTGGAAGTATGTGTTGATTTCACTCACATTCTCAGACCATGTTAACTCAAAACTACAAACTATAGGGATAAACATGTGAATAATGTTTTAACTTAATAATGTGTTCTTCTAGATGTCACCTACTAAATCCATCAATCATAAATTAAAAGTTTAGAATGTAATCTCTTTCAAAAATCACAGAGACATATACACACATACATACACACACCACACACACACACAACACACACACACACACACACACATACACCTAAAGACACCAAATCTCCAAGAGTTAGGCAGCATTCTCTACAATCTAATAAGCCCTCAATTTGCAAATCCACATTTCATTTGCTTCTAGTTGAAGAGGGTATCTGTTAGTTTCCTGCTAATTTAGCCATGTATTTTTATAATTCTGAGATTGAAGAAGATGTTATTTTACACCCTTTTCACACTTTTTTTTCCTGTCAAAATCTACATTTGTGGGACAAACTTGCAAATTTTAATTAATTTATTTGGAAAATTATTTTGAAAATAAAGTCAATGTTCCCATCATTTTTCAAGTACTCTGATAAAAGACTGAACATATTGCTTGGCGTCATTCTCAGCTTTTCTCTGTAGAGATGAAATTTCAAGTCTCCCAGAAAACATTCTGCATTCAAATTGATTAGTTCTACCCAGTCATCCATTTATTTACTTACATCTATTTGGCATCACCACAAACTCATAATTTTGTAGACTAATTAATTCACTGCACTAATTCAATATGATTATTCACTTCCAATAAGCAAATGAGAACATTTATCATTATTAATTTTAATGAATAAGATTTTCTTTCATTTGTTGAAAATGTAAACATGTCTTCTGACATGGAACAGTTTACTAAAATGATGCTTCCATAGAATACTCTGATGAAAACCAGTATATCATGAGTAGATGATTTCTGCTAATATTATGTGTTTTAAGTGTTTGCTGTTGGTGATAAGCCCCTAAAATTTGAAGTTTTCAGACAATTTATTTCTTATCAATGATAAATTTGCTAATAGTAAACTCTGATCCTATGTTTTGTTTGTGTGTGAGTGTGTATGTGTGTGTGTGTATGTGTGTCTGTGTGTGTGTGTGTGTGTGTGTGTGTGTGTGTGTGTGTGTTTGTGTGTGTGTACATAACCTTTAGTTGTCCATAGGTGCTTTGGATATAATACATGTGCAACATTCCATGGAATAATTTATTCTGCATATTCATTCTCTTTTAGTAAAGATATAACCAACATTCTGAATGCAAAGAAAATGCATAATATTAAGAAAAATAATTGTTTAAACTGGGAAATACTTCAGTTGAGATCAAAACATAAATTTCCTTTATGTTTGTAAAATAAGTATCGTGTTCAGCATTTTGTTTAAATGCAACTTCACTTTTTTTACTATAAAGTATCATTATAAGAAAAATTGAAAAATACTTAGTGATCATGAGTTTAGTAATTCAAACATTTTTTTTCCAAAAAAAAAAAAAATAAATAAGGTTCCAGTCCTGATGCCTAATCAATTTCCTCTTCTCGATGACATTCAGTTATTCCCCATTGGCCCTCCTTGTTGCTTACCTTATCTGGGTCTGTGGTTTATAGAATGGTTATCCTATACTTTATGACAAACATGCACTTATAAGTGAGTGCATACTATCTGAGTTTGTCTGTCTGAGTTAACTGACGCAGGATGATCTTTTCTAGTTCTACCCATTTGCTTACAATTATGATTATGTCATTGTTTTCAGTGGCTGAGTAATAATGGAGGGAAGGAACTGGGTGAGGAAGGAGCTGGTGATGAGAATGAGAGGGGTGAAGTAGGGGGAGGACAGAAGTAGAGATTACTGAGAGAGACAACTGGATTGGGGACAGGATTCTCTGGCATGAGCTAGTGTAGAATTAAAACAAATAGATAAATCCTGGTGATTTGTTCCTTGCTACCCCCCTAATGTTCTGGGATGACAAATGAAAGACACACACAGCCTTAATATTTTGATATGCATACAATAACTCAATGTCTGGGCCACTTTCTAATCACCATTTTGCTAATCCATCTCCTTGTGATAATCCCGAGTACATTTTGTATTCTATTTTGGCTGCTCTGGACCCAGTTGGACAACCCTCTTGGGCCATACTCTCCTGGCTCCTAGATGGCAGCTATGTCTTCCTGTTCTGCACCTTCTTGGGTGTGGTGTTTCTCTTCTCCTTTTCCTCCTCCTCCTCCTCCTCCTCCTCCTCCTCTTTCTCTAAGCATTGTGGATCTCCTACTCCTTCTACCTCGATCCCTAACCTGGGAATTCTAAAAGTCCTACCTGTGCCCTGCACAGTCATTTCTTGCCAGCAACTTTATTTACCAATCAGAGCCAACTGGGGGCAGGGTCCCTGAGTTTCTTATGTGCAGACATGCAGACTCTTGTGCAAACAATTTCAGGGATCTAAATTAACATAAGAATACAGGCAGCATTAGGGAAAACCTACTACAAGCTAGAAACCTAAAAAAATAGAAATTTCAAGGAATCTATGAGGGTAATTATCATAGCTAAGATTCCTAGCAATATGGGATATGGAGCCTGAACTGGGCATCACCTATAACCAGGCAAAACTTTCAATGGAGGGATTGCTACACCTAGCCATCTTAAAATGTTAGACCTACAATTGTTCCTGCCTGAAAGATGTGTATTTCTTTCTGAGGAACCACCAGATTGAATTTTGGGAAATAGGGTGTGATAGTTATGTCCCTCTTGGTCTAAATACTCCATAGTATCTTATTCTTGAAATAATAATATTAATAATAATAATTATTATTATTATTTTGCTGATGGATCTCTGTATTAACTACCACTTACTTAAAGATAAACACATTTGAAGAGGTTTAAGACCTACAATTTTATATATATATATAAAATTTCAAAACAATTGGAGACAGTTCATTGTTATATAAGTCTAGCAGAATAATGGTGTTTGATTCTTTCTCAAGGCTTTGACCTAGGCTGTCATGGCATACAGACTATGTAATTATATTAAGCATGAGTTTTGTCATGTGGTGGGTTTTAAATATAATCAGAAAATGATTGGTTTCTTCAATTCATGACATGGGACTATTTTGCTAGGATAGTTGTCTTTGTAGCTTGAATATCTCATAGGTTGGACTGTTGAGTTTTCTCAATGCATAGACTTTTCAGCACCATGAATCGAGACACTATGTATAAATTTCCACATTGGTATCATCTTTTATTCTCTATGTCCTCTGAGTTATATATATGGTATGTTCAGAATTTTGGTTTTATCATAAAGTTCTAGAAGTAACAAAAAATACTAACAATTTCTTATAATGTTTGATATACCCAGTGGGACTCCAATGTGGGACAACTCGATGTGGTAATCTACATCTGACATTGGGTTTTTTATTTGATAGCTTATAGTTTCCAGTAGAGGCATTGCCCTCAAGTATAGAATAACACAAACACATAAACACACACACACAAACAGAAAAATCATATATGTTACTTAAGTATAGTATTAGGGGTTGGTCTGGTGCTGTCTATGCAAATGCTAAATTTTGAAGCCCAAGATCTGCTTGCCCTGAGACAACTGAATTCTCACATACATGGCACATTGTTCAAACATTGCTCCCAGATTTAAAGCTATTGGATAATAAAAGACTACAGCCTGTGATTGGGCAGTAGAGACAGAAAAGTAGGATCTGAGAATCAAGTAAGGGGTTTCAGAGAGACCACAGGGAGAAGGAGAAAGGGAGAGAGAGAGAAGAAGAGGCTGCTACAAGAGGGGATGGATCATGAACACATGACTAGGAGAAGCAGACCCTAAGGACAGGAGAAAATAACCAACAAAAGGCTTAAACAACAAGTAACATGGTGACTATGGTTCAAACATAAGTCAGCATAGCATAAAATCTGCCCAGTCTAGATTACACTTTGTTAAATAAGATAACAAGCTTTTGATATCTTATTTAACAAGTCATTTATATGGGCTACCTAGAACAAACAGTTCACTTGTACTACAGTGTAATTATTTGAGAAAGATAGATATAAAATTTAATAAAATTGCCGGGCGATGGTGGCGCACGCCTTTAATCCCAGCACTTGGGAGGCAGAGGCAGGCGGATTTCTGAGTTCGAGGCCAGCCTGGTCTACAGAGTGAGTTCCAGGACAGCCAGGGCTACACAGAGAAACCCTGTCTCGAAAAAAAAAAAAAAATTTAATAAAATTTACGTTATGATAATAGTAATAGTACATTTTCAAAATTGGATGTGAGATATCTAGTATATCAGTCTTTATATTTTTCACATAAACACAAACACACACACACACACACACATGCACAAATGGAGAGGAGAGTGTCACTTCTGCAGTAGTAAGATTCCATACAACTCTTTCAGAGGTCCCTATTATTAGATGCCCCTACTAAGATTGGTGCAGTTACTATGGAAACAAGTGTAGCAGTTCTAGAATAAAATATATTCAAAGAAAAATTATGTAATTTAATGCTTGAGACACTGAAATTTTAACATCATCAAATTTAGAAAAAAATGTTATACATTACTACTGATTGCTGTGAAATCTGTAAATTGTATTTTATTGCATATAATATTCAAATCTTCACATTGTATTATAGAAATATATGTATTATTAATCAAAGTTATTTCAGTAAAAATGAAGTATTCATATGTTATAGAATATTAAAAATTGTGGAATAAGGATGATAAAGGAATTAGTTTGTATAATCAACAACTATGAAATACTGTATTAAGGTTGATAAATCCAGAATTCTACTTTGCCAATTACATCATTAAAAATAAAAAAGGTTCACTTTTAGATAATTAAGTGAATAAACTGATGGATATGCATTAATGAACCTGCTGTCTCAAATCAATATACAGATCATATAATAATCCTTCCATTCTATGCCTGTGCCCAGAGCTGACCTAGGGTGCTAGCTCTACACCCGAAACAACAACATTCAGAGGAGGCTGGATTCCTAGGAACAACCAGGAACAAAATATCATAGGATCACAGGATCTCAGGAGCTTGGTCACACCAGGATTTCAAAATCTAAGAAGCAACCTGATTCCCAGGAGCTCTTACACCCAGAATCTCAGGATAACAGGATCACAGAGACAACTAGATTCAGAGGAGTTCTGACACAACAAAGATAACAGGAGAGACAGCCTCCAGTCAGAGACAATGATGAAGGTAGCACTAGAGATAACCAAATGGTGAAAGGTAAGCACAAGAACATAAGCAACAGAAACCAGGGTTACTTGGCATCATCAGAACCTAGTTCTCCCACCATAGCAAGTCCTGAATATCCCACGACACCAGAAAAGCAAGATACAGATTTAAAATCACTTCTCATAATAATGATAGGAGAATTTAAGAAGGACATAAATAACTCCCTAAAAAAATACAGGAGAACACAGGTAGACACCCTTAAAGAGGAAACACAAAAATTCCTTGAAAAATTATAAGAAAACACAACCAAACAGGTGAAAGAATTGAACAAATCCATCCAGGTCATAAAATGGAAGTAAAAAGAGTAAAGAAATCACAAAAGGTGACTACACTGGAGATAGAAAACTAGGATAGAGATCAGGAGTCATAGATGCAAGCATTACCAACAGAATATAAGAGATAAAAGAGAGAATCTCATGTGCAAAAGATACCATAGAAAACATTGACACAACTGTCAAAGAAAATGCAAAATGCAAAAAGCTCCTAATGCAAAACATCCAGGAAACCAGGACACAATGAGAAAACCAAACCTAAGGATAATAGCTATAGATAAAAGAGAAGAGTCCCAACTTAAAGGGCCAGTAAATATCTTCAACAAAATTATAGAAGAAAACTTCCCTAACCTAAAGAAAAAGATACCCATGACCACACAAGAAGCCTACAGAACTCCTAATACACTAGATGAGAAACGAAATTCATCCTGTCACATAATAATCAAAACACCAAGTACACAAAACAAAGACAAAAATATTAAAACAGTAAGGGAAAAAGAAAAAAGTAAATAATAAAAGGCAGACTTATCAGAATTACACAAGATTTCTCACCAGAGACTATAAAAGCCAGAAGATCTTGGACAGATATCATACAGACCCTAAGAGAACACAAATGCCAGCCAAGGCTATTTTACCCACCAAAACTTTCAATTATCATAAATGGAGAAACCAAGATATTACATGACAAAACCAAATTTACACAATATCTTACAACTCCAGCCCTAGGACGAATAATAGAAGGAAAATTCTAACACAAGGAGGGAAATTATACCCTAGAAAAAGAAAGAAAGTAATCTTCTACCAACAAATCCAAAAGAAGATAGCCACACAAACATAACTCCACATTTAATAACAAAAATAACAGGAAGCAACAATCACTTTTTCTTAACACTTCTTAACATCAGTGGACTCAAGTCTCTAATAAAAAGACATAGACTAACCTGCTAGATACATAAACAGGACCTACCAATTTGCTGCATAAAGGAAATGCACTTCATTGACAAAGATAGAAACTATCTAAGAGAGAAAGGCTGGGAAACAATATTACAAGCAAATAGTCCCAAGAAACAAGCTAATATTGAATAAAATCAACTTTCAACCAAAACTTACCAAAAAAGTAAGAAAAGACACTTCATACTCTTCAAAAGAAAAATCAGCCAAGAAGAAACCTCAATTCTGAACATCTATGCTCCAAATGCAAGAACATGCAAACTCATAAAAGAAACTTTAGTAAAGCTCAAAGCACATATTGCACCTCACACAATAGTAGAGGGAGACTTCAACACCCCACTGTCATCAATGGACAGATCATGGAAACAGAAAGTAAACAGAGACATAGTGAAACTAAGAGAAGTTATTAACCAAAGGGATTTAGCAGATATCTATAGAGCATTTCATCCAAAACCAAAAGAATATACCTTCTCAGCACCTCATGGTACCTTCTCCAAAATTGACCATATAATTGGTCACAAAACAAGCTTCAATAAAACAAAGAAATTGATATAATCCTATGTATCCTATCAGATCACCATGGACTAATACTGGTCTTCAATAAGACAAATATCAATGGAAAGCCCACATACACATGAAACTAAACAACACTCTATCCAATGATAACTTGCTCAGGGAAGAAATAAAGAAAAAATTAAAGACTTTTAAGAATTTAATGAAAATAAAGATACATCATAACAAAACTTGTAGGACACAATGAAAGTAGTGCTAAGAAGAAAACTCATAGCTCTAAGTCCCTACAAAAAGAAACTGGAGAGAGCATACACTAGCAGCTTGACAAAATGTCTGAAACCTCTAGAACAAAAACAAGCAAATATACCTAAGAGGAGTTGATGGCAGCAAATAATCAAACTCAGGGATAAAATCAATCTAGTAGAAACAAAAAGATCTATACAAAGAATCAACAAAACCAGGAGCTGATTCTTTGAGAAAATCATCAAGATAGATAAAACCTTAGCCAGACTGACCAGAAGGCACAGAGATAGTATTCAAATTAATAAAATCAGAAAGGAAAAGGGAGACATAGCAGAAACCAAGAAAATTCAAAACATCATCAGATCCTACTACAAAAACCTTTACTCAACAAAACTGGAAAATCTGGATGAAATGGACAATTTTCTAGACAGATACCAGGTCCCAAACTTAAATCAGGATCAGATAAACCATCTAAACAGTGCTATTGCCCCTAAAGAAATAACAACACTCATTAAAAGTCTTCCCACCAAAAAAAAAGAAAAGCATAAGACCAGATGGTATTAGTGCAGAATTCCATCAGACCTTCCAAGAACACCTAATACCAATTCTCTATAAACTATTCCACAAAATAGAAACGGAAGGAACATTATCCAATTTGTGCTATGAAACCAGTATTACACTCATACATAATCTAAACAAAGACACAACAAGGAAAGAAAATTTCCAACCATCATGATCAAGTAGGCTTTATCCCAGAAATTCGGGATGATTCAATATACTGAAATCCATCAACTTAATACACTATATGTACAAACTCAAAGAGAAAAACCACCTCATCATCTCACTAGATGATGAAAGGGCATTTGACAAAATCCAACATTCCTTCATGGTAAAAGTCTTAGAAAGATCAGCAATTCAAGGCCCATACCTAAACATAATAAAAGTAATATACAGCAAACCAGTAGCCAACATTAAACTAAATGGAGAGAAACTTGAAACAATACCATCAAAATCAGGGCATGGACAAGGGTGCCCACTCTCTCCCTACCTATTCAATATAGTGACTAAAAGTCCTAGTCAGAGGAATTAGACAACAAAAGGAAGTCAAATGGATACAAATTGGAAAGGAAGAAGTCAAAATATCACTATTTGCAGATGATAAGATAGTAAAGTGACACCAAAACTTCCACCAAAGAACTCCTAACCCTGATAAATAACTTCAGCAAAGTGACTGGATATAAAATTAACTCAAACAAATCAGTAGCCTTCCTCTACTCAAAGGATAAACAGGCTGAGAAAGAAATTAGGGAAATGATACCCTTCACAATAGTGACAAACGCTATAGATTACCTTGGTGTGAATCTAACCAAACAAGTGACAGATCTGTATGACAAAAACTTTAAGTCCCTGAAGAAAGAAATCAAAAAGGATATCAGAGAATAGAAATGATCTCCCATGCTCATAGATTGGCAGTATTAATATAGGAAAAATAGCTAACTTGACAAAAGTAAACTACAGATTTAATATAATCCCCATCAAAATTCCAAATTAATTCTTCATAGAGTTAGAATGATCAATTTGAAAATTCAATTGTAATAAAAAAAAAAAAAAAAAAAACCTAGGATAGCAAAATCTATTCTCAACAATAAAAGAACTACTGGGGGAAACACCATCCCTGATCTCAAGTTGTACTATAAGCAAAAATGATTAAAAAAAAAAAAAAAAAAAAAAAAACTTCATGGTATTGGAACAGAGATAGGCAGGAAGATCAATGCAATAAGAATTGAAGACACAGAATTGATCCCATAACCTATGGTAACTTGATCTTTAACAAAGGAGCTAAAACCATCCAGTGGAAATAAGACAACATTTTCAACAAATGATGCTGGTTCAACTGGAGGTCAGCATGTAGAAAAATGCAAATTGATTCATTCTTATCTCCTTGTACAAAGCTCAAGTCTAAGTGAATGAAGAACCTCCACATACAACCAGATACAGTGAAACTAAAGAAGAAAAAGTTTGGGAAGAGCCTTGAACACATGGGCACAGGAGAAAAGGTCCTAAACAGAACACAAATGGCTTATGCTCTAAGATAAGAATTGACAAATGGGACCTCATAAAATTGGAAAGCTTCTTAAGGCAAAGGACCCTGTCAATAGGACAAAATGACCACTAATAGTTTGGGAAAAGATCTTTACCAATCATACATCTGATAGAGGTCTAATATCAAATATATACAAAGAATTCAAGAAATTAGACTCCAGGCAATCAAATAACCTTATTAAAAATGAGGTACAGAGCTAAAAAAATGAATCCTCAACTGAGGAAACTAGAATGGCCGAGAGGCACCTAAAGAAAAGTTCAACATCCTGAATCATCAGGGAAATGCAAATCAAAACAACCCTGAGATTCCACCTCACACCAGTCAGAATGGCTAAGATCAAAAATTCAGTGACAGCAGATGCCGTCTAGGATGTGGAGGAAGAGGAACACTCCTCCATTGTTGGTGGGATGACAAGCTGGTGCAACCACTCTGGAAATCAGTCTAGTGGTTCCTCAGAAAATTGGACAGAGTATTACCTGAGGACCCAGCTATACCACTCCTGGGCATATACCCAGAAGATGCTCCAACATATAACAAGGACATATGTTCCACTATGTTCATAGCAGCCCTATTTTTAATAGCCAGAAGCTAGAAAAAACCCAGATGTCCTGCAACAGAGGAATGGATACAGAAAATGTGATACATTTACACAATTGAGTACTACTCAGATATTAAAAACAGTGAACTCATGAAATTCTTAGGAAAATGGATGAAATTAGAGAAAGTCATCCTGAATAAGGTAACCCCATCACAGAAGAACACACATGATATGCACTCACGGATAAGTGGATATTAGCCCAAAAGTTCACAATACCCAAGATACAACTCACAGACAAGTTGAAGCTCATGAAGAAGAAGACCAAAGTATGGGTGCTTCTGTCCTTCTTAGAAGGAGTAACAAAATGCTCATGGGAGCAAATAAAGAGTCAAGGATCATAGCAAGTTTACGTTATTTGATAGTAAACAAGATAGAATAAAAATAGGTACTACTTACACATTTTCTTTAGAACTCAATAGTTTTAACCTTACAACTACTCATCCACATATCTATGTGTTCAGGACAAAAAGAAGATTGTCCTAATTTTTGAGAAATTTGAAAGATTGAGCATTTGAAAATTAAGAAAAAAATTAAATTAATTTTGTGTTTTCATCTACTGGAATATCCTGATACCTTGACACCATTTCATTTGTGTCTTCTGTTACCATGGCAGGCAGCCACAAACCCTCCAGAATATCACTGTTTAATGGTGACTGCAATGAAGGAAACATAACATTTGCCCTACCACATTAAACTTCTGTGTCATTTTCTTCTTCATATGGTAAATTGTGACCCAGATGCTGAGATGTGAACTCCTGTTTCGAGCAGCACCAGCTGGTGCCTTGGCAGTCTCATTAAGTTTCTGCATGACCCCTTTTATTTCATCTGCAGGTCTCACATGTCATTATACTGCTGATATGTGATCTGGGCACATATGTCTCTACACTCAATTTGTTCTCTTAACTACTATGTTTCTAGATATTTTGTTAATTCTACTAATTTATTAATTAGGAAATTATCATTTCATTAATTCATGAGTAAAGAAATAACTCTGGTAAAAATAAAATCTATGATTAATTTCTGTGTGAGGTTATAAAAAGGCTTTCTCATTGCCAGCCCTTAAACTAGAAGAGCTTGTAATTATGTCTAGGTATATAATGACCAGCTCAATACTTTCTAGAGGAGACAACTAATAACCTGCAACCACAGGAAAAAGAGGGACTGAGAACTTTACCTGCTGGTGTTTCCTTTTTTTAAAATCAATTATCAGAGTATCAGTGAAATTAAAAAAAGACAGATTACACTATGTTTTTTATACTTTTTCATACAAAAGACTAAATAAATTAATAAATGAATTCTTCTAAATAAACTAGTAAATGGTTAAAGACACATAAAATACAACAAATTCAAAACTAGGTAATATGATATTTTAATTATTATAAAAGAGACTATTTACTATACATGTTGTAATTTCTGGAATATTTTTTGTATAAAATGTAAGCTGATTTCAAATGCATTTCATCCCCTTGGCATCACAGTTTAATATATGCCTCATAAGTTGTTAGTATGAGCTTCAAGTTTTTATTTAGTAAAATTCAGCTAATATACAGTATTTTGAAATTTAAATATTGAGATATGTTACTAGGACATTAGTTTAAACTTAGTGTTGGTCAAATATTTTATTTAAAATGTTGTTTGAAATTGAGAGTATTGCCTTTAGACTTTCACATAGACTGACATGATCTCCTCATTCTCTAGCTCATTCTGTCCTCATCTCTAATCTCTCTCTGCAAAACTGTCCCAGTAAAACTTCTTTTTTTCCTCTCTTTCTCCGATACTCTCTTAAGTTGCATCTCTTTCTTGTCTTATTTCCTGAGAGTTAGGCATATCCTATCTATGAACCATTCGGTCATATCTTTTTCTGATTGGCTACTTTGTCTGCCCCTCAATTGGATGTCACTTTCAAACACGTTCCTTTCCTTCTAAAAACAAATCTTACCTGTTTTGTGTTTACTAAGGGCATGTCTGTATTCTAGACAGAGAGATTAGAAGTGTGTAACATGTCTGCATTCCAGCAAGATCAAACAGATTTAAATGGTCTTTGGATGTTATCCCTTCGAGAGAAGACATATTGCTGGATTAAAATTCTTCTAGAGTGGTTCATTTTAACCATTCCGACTTTTATTATTTCACTGGAAGGTTTTTCAAACAAAATATGAGCAATCAGATTAATGTCTGGACATGCAATTATTTTCTAAAAATAAGAGACAAAAATAAAAAATAACAGTAGATGATGGAATAGAGAATAAACTGGGGAAAAAAAGAACAATGAAAGAAGAAATAAATCTCTTTTCATTTTCTATTGGTCATACGAATTGTCATGGTTAGGGGTTTACTACCGAGAACAGACACCATGACCAAGGTACTCTTATAAGGACAACATTTAATTCAGGCTGGCTTACAGGTACAGACGTTCAGTACCTTATCATCAAGGTGGAAACATGGCATAGTACAAGCAGTCTTGGTCCAGGAGGAGCTGAGAGTTCTACATCTTCATCTGAAGGCCACTAGGAAATGACTGGCTTCCAGGCAGCTAAGATGAAGGTCTTAAAGCCCATGGCCATAGTAACACACTTCCTCCAACAGGGCCACACCTCCTCCAACAAGGCCACACCTCCAAATAGGGCCACTCCCTGAACCAAGGATATTCAAACTACCACACAAAGTAAAAAGCCTATTTCATTTTAATCCTTGAACGCTTTTAAAAATAATACTAAAGCTTCATGGATAATAAAGCAACAAGTCTGAAAACTTGTAGTAAAAGCAGATTCTGTGATTATAGCTCCTAAGTGGAATATGGATGAATATGTGACAGTCAACCTTAAGATTCAGGGCAAATCCCAAGAATTGTAGGTTCCAGAAATATGCCTTGCTCACCAATTAAAGCTACCCGGTGCAACTGATTTAAGATGACGTACAGACGCCTCAGTGATAAGTATAGATAATAGCCCCTCGTGAACTTTTTAGGAGTACAGGAGATAAGGAATGAAAAGACGACTCAGCTGTTAAGAATATCAGGATGCTATTCCACAGAACCTGCATTGGATCTGAGTTTCCATGTCAGACAGTTTACAATTGTCTATGCTTCGATTTCAGTGGGATCCAACTTCTTTGGCTCTTATAGGCACCTACCCTCACATATGCATACCTACACATAAGCACAAGCATACATCAAATAAAAAACTCAAAGGATGTTTAATGATTCCATTAAAAATTTTATATACGTATGTATTTTAAGATGTTCTACTATATTAAGTTTCTATATGATTTTTCAAGTGGTTTTTATATGTACTGGCTCCCCCTGTATCCCCTCATTTACCTCCCCTTTTTCCTTTCCATATCTACCTGATCCTCCTATTACAGCCCAACATCCATCCTTCTATCCATCCATGCATCCATCTATCCATCCATGTATCCATCTATCCATCCTTCAATCCATCCATAAGTATCTATTCTGTTGTCTCTTCTACCCTAGTCAATTGTATTATGACAAATCTTTGTGGTTATATGGATTGTACCCTGCTAATTTATGACCTAATGGCTAACATCTAAATATAAGAGGATACATATTACATTTCCTTTGGCATTCTGGATTGCCTCACTCAGGACAATATTTTTTTCTAGCTGAAATAATTTATCTCTGAATTTCATTATTTTATTATTATCATCATCATTGTTAATTTTATTTATTTACATTCCCAAATTGCCCTTCCACTGTCTTCCCTTGCATAGTTTTCACCCATCTCCACTCACCTTCTCCTCTGAGAAGGTGCCAACCCACTAGGATACCTCCCCTCTCTGGGGCATGAAACCTCTGCAGACATAAATGCACCCACTCCCACTAAGGCCAGATAGGCAGCCTTCTGCTTCACATGTGCTAGCAGTCTTGTACCAGGCCCTGTATTCTCTTTGGTTGGTGACTTAGTTTATGGGAATGCCCAAGGGTCCAGATTAGTTAACAATATCGGTCTTCATATGGGGTTACTATGTCCTTCAGCTCCTTCATCCTTTCCCTAACATTTCCATAGGGGTCCTGGAATTAATTTGAATGCTTAACTGTGAGTAGCTCCATCTGTCACACTCAGCTGCTGGTAGAGCCTCTCATATGACAGCCATGCTAGGCTCTTATATGCAAGCTGAACATAGCATCAGTAATAGTGTCTAGGTTTGGTGCTCACCCATGGAATAGATCACAAGTTGGGGCAGTCACTGGACACCCTTCCCTTTAGTCTCTGCTCTAATTTGTCCCTGCATTCTTTTAGACAGTGTCTCAGTTAGCATTCTATCCTGTTAACATACATCATGACCAAGACAACTTTTATAAGAACAACATTTAATTGGGGATGGCTTATAGGTTCAAAGGTTCAGTCCATTATCATCAAGGCACAAACATGACAGCATCCAGGCAGGCATGATGTAGAAGGAGCTGAGAGTTCTACATCTTCATCTAAAGGCTGCTAACAGAACACTGACTTCTAGGCAGCTAGGATGAGTGTCTTAAAGCCCACATCCACAGTGACACACCTGCTCTAACAGAGCCACACTTTCTAATAGTGGCATGTCCTGGGCCTAGCATATACAAACCATCACAGACAGAAACAATTTTGAGTCAAAAATTTTGAAGGTGTGTTTGCTTACTCACTGCTCCAATAAAGGACCTGTTTAACTGCTGGAGGTGGTGATCTCTTCAGGATCCATTTCTCCATTGTTGGGCATTTTTACTAAGGATACTCGCATTGAGTCTTAGGAGCCTCCTCTATCCCATGTCTCTGGGACTTTCTACAGATCCCCCACCCCCACCTCACCCCCGCTCACTACCTGGCAGGTGTACATTTCCATTTATTATCCTGGCTTTCTTGTCTTCTGTCCTATCTGTCCCTAAATCTGATCCTGACACCCCTTCCCATCCCCGTCCCCTCTTCCATCCAGGACCTTCCCTCTCTCTGCTTCCCATAATTATTTTGCTCCCCTTCTAAGTGGGATTTAAACGTCCTCACTTGGGCCTTTCTTCTTGTTTAACTTTTTAGGATCAGTTGTATGTATTATGAGTGTTTGTAATTTTTGGCTTATGTGCACTTAACAGTGAGTACATAGCATGCATGTACTTTTGTGTTTGGATTATGTTACTCTGGATGATATTTTCTAGTTCCATCCATTTGCCTGGAGCATTCATATTGTCCTTGTTATAATAGATCAATAGTATTACATTATATAAATGAGCCACATCACAGGGATGAAGGGATGGTTCAATATGCAAAAACCTCTCAAAGTAAACCAATATATAAACAAACACAAAGGAAATAACTCACATGATCAACTCATCACATATTGAGAAAGTCTTTGACAAAATCCAGTGCTCCTTCATGCTAAAATTCTTAAGGAAATGAGAAATTCAATCACACAGTTAAACATAATAAAAGCAATTTACAGCGTACTAATACCCAATATCAATTAAATGGAAAGAAACTTGGAGCAATCCCATTAAATCAGGAACAAAACAAGGTTGTCCAATCTCTATCTATTCAATATAGTACTTGGAGTACTAGTTAGAGCAATTAGACAACAAAAGGAGATCAAGGGTATACAAATTGGAAAGGTAGAAGTCAAAGTATTACTATTTGAGGTTGATATGATAGTTTACATAAGTGACTCCCAAAAATTCTCCCAGAGAACTCCTACAGCTGATAAAAAATTTCAGCGAAGTGGCTGGATATAAAAGCAACTCAAAGAAATAAGTAGCTTTCCTTCATATAAATGATCAATGGGGTAAGGAAATAAATTAGGGAAACAACATCCCACACTGTAGCCACAAACAATATAAAATAACTTGTTATAAATCTAATCAAGGAAATGAAAGATCTGTATGACAAGAACTTTAAGTTCCTCTAGAAGGAAATAAAAGAAGTCCTCAAAAGAGAGAAAAGTCTTTCATGCTCATAGATCAGTATGATTAACATAAAATGATGAAGCCTAGTTGATGGTAGAAAATGTTGCTTTTTTATTTGTTCTTGGATTTGGCTTCTGAGAATTTTATTGAGTATTTTTCTATCCATGTTCATAAGTGAAATTGGCCTAAAGTTTTTGTAGTTTGTTGGGTCAGAGTTTGATTAAGGTGTCAGAGTAATTGTGGCTTCAGAGAACAAATTAGATAGTGTTTCTTCTGTTTCCATTTTCCATTTTGTGGAATAATTTGATGAATATTGATATTAGCTCTTCTTTTGGAAGTTTGGTAGAATTCTGCACTAAAACCATCTGGCCCTGTTTTTTTTTTTTATGTTGGAAGACTTTTACCTACCGTTTCTATTATCTTAGGGGTAATTGCAGTGTTATAATATAGTATGCCTGATCTGATTTAAGCTTCGTACATAGTATCTCTCTAGCAAATCAATCATTTCTTCTAGATTTTTCAGTTTTGTTGAGTATAGGCTTTTCTAGTAAGATGTGAATATTTTTAAAATTTTCTCAGTTTCTGTTGTTCTATCTCCCTTTTTCTTTCTTATCCTGTTATTTTGGGTACTATCTCTGTACTTTTTAGTCAGTTTGGCTATGGGTTTATCCATCTTATTGATTTACTTTAAGATCCAACTCATGGATTTATTGATTCTTTGTATTGTTCATTTTGTTTCCAAGTAGTTGGTTTCAGCCTTGAATTTGACTATTTCCTGCCCTGATCTCCTCTTGCCTGTTTTAGTTTCTTTTTGTTATGGCCCTTTCAGTTGTATTGTTAAGTTACTAGTATGTGATATCTCCAATATTTTTATGAATGCACTTAGTACTCTGGATTTTCCTCTTAAAACTACTTTCACTGTTACCTATACATTTGGGTATTTTTCACTTTCAATGACATTGAATTCTAGAAAATCTTTAATTTCTTTATTTCTATATTGACCAAGTCATCATCGAGTAGAACATTGTTCAGTTTCCAAGAATATGTGGGCTTTCTGTTGATTTTGTTGTTGTCGAAGTATACCCATAATCAGCAATGATCAGATATAATGCAAGGCATTATTTCAATCTTCTTGTATGTGTTGAGGGTCTTTTTTTGTGTCTGATTATATGGTCAGTATTGGAGAAGGTCCTGTGAGGTGCTGAGAAAAAGGTATATTCCTTGTTTTAGGGTGAAATGCTCTGTAGATATCTATTAAATCTACTTGGTTCACCATTTCTGTTAGTTTCACTATCTCTGTTTAGTATTACATGTGTAATTCTCTTCTTTTGGTTTTTTTTTGTGAGGTGATTTGTTTCATATTTAATTTCCATTTGTTTACCTATTATCTGCTGGGATTTCGATATGGAAGTCTCCCACTATTATTGTGTGGGTTTCAATATGTGTTTTGAGCTTCGGCCAAGCTCCTTTTATGAGTGTGTGCCCTGGATATTTGGGGTAATATTCAGAATTGAGATTTCATTTTGGTGAATTTTTTCTTTCATGAATATGAAGTGTTCTTTACTATCTCTTTGGATTATTTTTTGTTGAACAACTATTTTATTAGATATTAGAATGGTTACTGCAGCTAGTTTCTTGGGACCATTTTCTTGGAAAACTTTTCTCAGCCCTATCTGAGGTAGTGTCTATCTTTATCATTGAGGGGTGTTTATTATATATAGCAGAATGATGAATCCTTTTTATATATTCAGTCTGTTAACTTGTGTCTGTTTTTACTGGGAAATAGATTTCAGTGATGTTGAGAGATATTAATAACCACTAATTGTTAGTTATTCTTGTTTTGTTTTTAGATGTGGTATTATGTGTAATTCTATTCTTTTGGTTTTGTGAGATAAATAATTTCATGTGTTTTCTTGGGTATAGTTACTGTTCTTGTATTGGAGTTTTTCTTCTAGTATCTTCTGTAGTGCTGGGTTAGTAGAAAGATATTGTTTATATTTAGTTTTGCAATGGAATATCTTCATTTCTCCATCTATGGTGATTGTGAGTTTTGCTGGTATAGTAGTCTGGCCTGGCATTGTGGTCTCTTGGAGTCCACAAGACATCTCTCCAGGATCTTTTGGCTTTAGAATCTCTGTTGAGAAGTCAGGTATAATTCTGATTGGTCTGCCTTTATATGTTACTTGGTCTTATTCCACTGAATCTTTTAATATTTTTTTCTTTGTTTCATACATTTGATGTTTTGATTATTATGTGGCAGGGGAATTTTCTTTCTGGTCCAATCTATTTGATGTTGTGTACACTTCTTGTTCATTTATCACCATCACCTTCCCTATGTTATGGAAGTTTTCTTCTATAATTTTGTTGAAAATGTTTTGTGGGCCTTTAAGCTGGAAATATTCACCCTTTTCTCTTCCTGTTTTTCTTAGGTATGATATTTTCATTGTGTACTAGATTTCTTCTATGTTTTGACTTAGAAACTTTTTCTTTGACTTAGTATCAATATCATCTCTGGTATCTTCTACTCTATAGATTGGCTTTTCCAACTATAGTACTCTGGTGATGATACTTGTGTCTGTAGTTTCCGTTCTCTTTCCTAGATTTTCCATCTCTAGGGTTAGTCTCCATTTTTGATTTCTTTGTTGTTTCCTTCACATGTTTGATTGTATTTATTTCTGTATTTGTTTATGGGATAAGGGATATATTTGTTTGCTGTTTAAAGGCTTCTACCTGTTTACCTGTATTTTCCTATATTTCTTTAAGGGAATTATTTATATCTTTTCTAAGGACTCTATAATCTTCATGAGATTGAATTTAAAGTCATAATTTTGCTATCCCAGTGTATGGTATCAAGGGCTTGCTGATGGTGCCAAAGTACATGGGTTCAGTTGGTTGTCTTCATGTGCTGCTCTTTGTCTCTGGTTTTAAATGGTCTGGGTATATTGGATTGGATCAGGCCTTCTGGAAGACATATACTGCTATCTCTAGTTAGAACTAGCCTCCCATGTCCCTGGTATGGAAGACCTCCTGGGAAACAAGTACGACTTTGAGTTTTATGAGCAGGCAGGCCGATCTCCTACAAATGCAGGTAGAGGTGCAAACTAGAAAGGTGATGGTGCTCTAGAAGGGCAGAAAATATCCCTGTTTGCTGGTCTCTGTTGGGGTTTCAGTCATGTGGATTTTCAAAGAAGTGTCTCACCTTTGTCCCTGGTGATGGCAGACCTCCTGGGAGACAGCCCAGCTTTAGGATTGGAGAAGGAGTGCCAATTTGTCACAGATGTAGGAGTAGCTTGAGACTGCTGATGGCCTACACAACATTTTTTAAATTCAGTCATTTGTTTATGAACATCTAGGTAATTACTAGTAACACAAAGCACCAAATAGATATATCTCATTAACAAATGAAACCTCTGGTTGGTTATATCTAACATAGTTGTCAACAAATTTCCAAGTCAATGTAGTCCTAGTACTGAGAAGGAGAATCAATGTCTGATTTACTTCCATTGCACAAGAAGGAGCCCGTGTCTAACACTGCTTGCCTGGCCAAAATAAGAAAATGGATAGCCCAGAGATCTAGAATAGAAATAAGCATTACTACTCTAAAATAATAATAATTAATGAAATAATTTCTAATGATATCCTACTATACTCATAGATTGTTATCATCAGAGAGGCTATTTCAGGAAGCAGTTAAGATGTGTTCAGAATCCTATAACCAGATACTGTAGAAGAAGGAAGGAACTAGTGTAATAATCAGAAGGGTTGGAGGACACTAGGAGAACATGATCCATCAAATCTACTAAGTAGGACTTATATGCACTCACAGAGACTGAAACTGTAAGCAAGGTACTTGCATAGGTTTTCACAAGGTCCTCGCATATGTATTATGATTGTTATGTTGGTGTAGTTTTGTAACTCATAACAGTGGAAACGTATGTATCTCTGACTCTTTTGCCTACTCTTAAAACTCCTTTCTGTCAATTGGGTTGCCTTGACTAGACTTGTCATAAGGGCTTTTTGCCTTGTCTTATTGTAACTTGTTTTGTCTTTTTGGTTGTCATTTCTTGAAATCCTGCTCATTTGGAACTGGAACGATAACGATCTATGAAAGGGGACAGATGTGGGGAATGCAGAAGGAATGGAAGAAGGGGAAACATGATTGGGTTGCAATGTATAAGAGATTAATGTACTTTCAATAAAAAGTACAAATAAAGAGATTATTATGAAAAAAACTTTAAACTTTTTTTTCCCTCTTTTATTTTATTGGATATTTTATTTCCATTCAGATGTGATCCCCTTTCCCCATCCCCCCACCCAGGAACCCCCTATCCCCCTCCTGCTTCTTCTTTTTTTTATTAGTAACGTTTTTAAAAAATGTTAATCAAAGGTGTTATAGGTTTGGTAATGCTCAATGACAAGATGCCCATACATCAGAAGTGTAACCCTATACCCAACCTAGATATACCAACTATCTTTGAATGGTGGAGACACGTGAACATCCACCTCCATGTCCCCCCCCCCCTCTCTCTTGTCTCCTAGCTCCTCCTATTCCTCTCCTTACTCCTCCCACCTTAGCTCCTCCTACATACCACTCTTCCTGATAAGATAACACTTTTCTCTCAAAATACAATTAGAGCATAACTATACCAATTTGTATGAGTAAGGTACAAGATAGACCTAATACCCAGTCCATCATTTTGTTGATTAAACAGAACCTCTGTCATCTCTCCTAACTAAAAGACTTAGTTCTGGACCTGGATTTTTTCTTGACTTTAGAATGAATGTCAGCTGAAAACCATCCTCTCAAGTCTTTTCTCTCAAAGTAAATAGCCAGGATTGGCTATGAGACTATAAGTCTTCAAACTCGTCAGAAATCCAGAATGACTGAATTAACTGAAATTATGGGAAGCACAAAGCATAACGTCTAAAACTTACCCAATATATAGAGATGGCTGAACACATGAACAGTTCCTATACTCAAAATGTTGGAGCATCTGATCTTCAGCCTTCGGGCCCAGGATCATCTGAAATGAACCTTAGTACAGAAATGTTTGTAACATCAATTCTGATGGACGTCTGACATTTTGAAAATCAATTTTCTACTCTATAGATTGGCTTTTTCCCACTATAGTACTCGGGTGAGATACTTGTGTCGTATTTCCGTTCCTTTTAAATTTTTCCATCTCTAGGGTTAGTCTCCATTTTTGATTTCTTTGTTGTTTCCTTAAATGTTTGATTGATTTTATTTCTTTTTTTTGTTTATGGATAAGGGATATTTTTGTTTGCTTTTTTAAAAGGCTTCTACCTGTTTACCTGTTTTTTCCTATATTTTTTTAAAGGGGGAATTTTTTATATTTTTTCTAAGGCCTATAACTTCATAATTAAAATTTAAAGTCAAATTTTGCAAACCCCCAGTTATGGTATAAAGGGGCTTGCGATGGTCCCAAAAGTACAGGGGTTCATTGGTTGTCTTCATGTGCTGCTTTTGTCTCTGGTTTAAAGGTCGGGTAATTGGTTGGTGGGCCCTTCGGGAAGACATATACTGCAAATCTCTAGTTAGAACTAGCCTCCCATGTCCCGTAGGGAAGACCTCCTGGAAACGTACGACTTTGAGTTTTATGAGCAGCAGGCCGTCTCCTACAAAGCGGGTAGAGTCAAACTAAAAAGGTGATGGTGCTCTAAAAGGGCAAAAAATACCCCTGTTTGCTGGCCCCTGTTTGGGGGTTTCAGTCTGGGGATTTTAAAAAGAAGTGCCCACACCTTTGCCCTGTATGGCAGACCTCCGGGGAGACACCCCGCTTTGGTTGGAGAAGGATGCCAATTTGTCACAGATGTGGGAGTAGTTTGAGACTGCTGAGGGCCTACAAAACATTTTTTAAATTCAGTCGTTTTGATTTATGAACACATAATTACTATAAAACAAAGACCTGTTTATCTCATTAACAAATAAATCGGGTTGGGTTATAAAAACTGGAAAAATTTTCCAAGTCAATTATCCATACAAAGGAGCCCTGTCTATTTAATTTCCGGGGGCAAAAAAAGGAGGCCCGGTCTAAACTTCCTCCAAAATAAGAAAAATGGATACCCAGAGATCTAGAAAGAAATTTTAAATTACTATTAAATAATAAAAAAGAAAAAATTTAAAGAATCCAATTAAAGATTTTAATAAAAGGGGTTTTTGGGGAAGCTTTAAAGAATGGTTTCAGAACCAAAACCAATCTGTAAAAAAAGGCTGGTAAACAGGGGGTTGGGGCCGGGAACAGACCACCAAATCAAAGTAGGCTTTTACATCCAGGACTGAAACTGTAAGAAGGTACTTGCATGGGTTTTTTCAAAAGGTTCCTCTGCATTTATTATTTGTTATGTTGGGGTAGTTTTGTAATCACCCCATGGAAACGTAGTATCCTGACTTTTTTTCCAACCTTAAAACCCTTTCGTCAATTGGGTCCCTTGACTAGACTTTTCATAAGGGGCTTTTTTTTTGCCTTGTCTTATTTTATTTTTGGGTTTTTTGTCCTTTTTGGTTGTCTTTCTAAAAATCCTGCTCATTTTTGGAACTGGAACGATAAAAACGATCTTAAAAGGGGGACAATTGGGGAATGAAAAGGGTTTGGAAGAAGGGGAAACATGATTGGGTTGCAATTATAAGAGTTAAAATGTACTTTCAAAAAAAAAGTAAAATAAAGAATTTTTATAAAAAAAACTTTAAACTTTTTTTCCCTCTTTTTTTTATTGGATTTTTATTTCCTTTAGATGTGATCCCCTTTCCCATCCCCCCACCCAGGAACCCCCTATCCCCCTCCTGCTTCTTTTTTTTTTATTAGTAACGTTTTAAAAAAAATGTTAAAAAGGGGGTTTGGGTTTGGTAATGCTAAAATGAAAAATGCCCAAACAATCAAATGTAACCCTAAAACCCAACCTAGATAAAAAACACTTTAAATGGGGGAGACCGTGAACCCACCTCCATGTCCCCCCCCCCCTCTCTTGTCTCCTAGCTCCTCCATTCCTCTCCTTACCCTCCCACCTTTACTCCTCCTACAACCCTCTTCTGATAAATAACATTTTTCTCTAAAAATACAATTAGAGCATAACTATCCCCAATTTTGGGGAAAAAGGTAAAAAAGAAGACCTAATCCCAAAACCATCATTTTTTAATAAAAGAACCTCTTCACTCCCCCAACAAAAAACTTTATTTCGGGACCTGGATTTTTTTTGCTTTAGAATGAATGTCAGCTGAAAAAACCACCCTAAAGTTTTTCTCTCAAAGTAAAACCCCGGATTGGCTAGAGATTAAGTCTTCAAATCTCAAAATCCAAATGACGAATTAACTGAAATTAGGGAAGCAAAAAAGCATAACTCTAAAATTTACCCAATATATAGGATGGCTGAACACATGAACTTTTTCCTATACTTCAAAATTTGGAGCACTGATTTTCACCTTGGGGGCCCAGGATCATCTGAAAAACCTTAGAAAACAAAAATTTTTTGTAACATAAATTTCTTGACTCTCATTTTGAAAATCAAAGGGAGACTAGAAAATACATCCTAGTGAGATGACCCAATCAAAAAAAGAACCACGGGTAGGGCACTCACGAAAACATTTACCCCCAAAAACAAAAACCTAAGATGCAACGCAAAAACCTCATAAACTCAAGAAGAAGGGGGAAGACCAAAGTGAGGGTGTTTTTTTGGCCCTTTTTTTAGAATGAGAAAAAAAAAAAAACCCCAAAAAAAACCCCCCCCGCTAAACCCCAAAAAAAAAAAAAAAAAAAAAAAAAAAAAACAACCCCCTTGGGCTCTAACCCAGCGAAAACAAAAATACAGACATCCAGGAAAAAGGGGGGAAATTTTTGGGTTTTAAAAGAAAAGGGGGAGGGGCCCGGGAAAAGGGAAGCACGGGGAAAAAGAAACCAAAAATGAATTTTAGCTCCCAGAAGAATTTCCAAGGGGAATACCCCCCAATCACGGGTAAGCCCCCCCAAAAATTTAAATTGCAGCGGGTTTTCATTGGGGAAACCCGATGGGCTACCCAAAAAAAAAGCACCGAAAGGGTATGTTTTTAAAAAAAAAAAAAAAAAAAATTTTTCGTTTTTAGGGGAAAAATTTTTTTTTTTTTTCCTTTTATTTTGCAACACTTTGGAATTTTTTTTATCCGGGTACGGACTTTTTTTTAAATTTTTTGGGGTTTTTTTTTAAAAAAAAATTTTAAATTTTTTTTAAGGGATTTGGGGGGAACAAAAAAACCCCAAAAATTTTTTTGGGGCCAAAAGGGTTTGCCCGAATTTAAAAAAAAAAAAAACCCCCTAGGACCCCCGGGCCTGGATTGCCATTTTGCAGTAAATGGGGGAAACCCCAATGTAAGGGGGAATTGGTTTTTTTTAAAAAAAAAAAAAAAAAAAGAAATTATCCGTAACAATCTCCGTGGTTTCCATTTTAAAAAATTTAAAAAAACCCTCAATAAAACATGGGCCCAAAGCAAGCCCCCAAAACAGGGAACCCCTTGAAAAAATTAAAAATTGGGGGGGCTAAAACCATTCCAAATTTCGTTAAACAAAGCCCTTTTTTAAAAAAAAACCTTTTGGAAAAAAATTTTCAAATTTGAAAAAATTTTGTTTGAAATTAAATTGGGGAAAAAAAAAAGAAAATGGTTTTTGGTATGGAATTTTGTTTTTTGTTAAAAAATATTTTTAAAAAAAAAAAATTTTAAAAAAAAAAGGGGGGGGGGGTGTTTTTTGATTTTTGTGGGGTTTTTGGGGGGGGGGGGGTTTTTAAAGTTAAGGGGTTTTTTTGTTTTGTGTTTGGGGTTTGGGTTTTTGTTTTTGATAGTAAAAAAGGTGTTTTATTTGAAAAAAAAATTTTAAAAAAATTTTTTTAAGTTTTTTTTGAAAATTATTGTTTGGGGGGGGTTTTTTTTTAAATTTGGGTTTTATAGGGGGTTTTAAATTTATTTGTTGTTAAAATTGTGAACAATTTGGGGGATTTGGGGGGGGGTTGAAAAGGTAAATTTTTATTTTGGGTGAGTTTTTTTTTTTGGGTGGAATTTTTGTGGGGAAAAAATTTATTTTAGGAATTTTTTGAAAATTTTTTTTTTTTTTTTAAACGTCATCTTTCACTTGGGTTTTTTTTGGGAAAGGGGCCCCTTTTGTTTTTTTAGTATAAATTTTTTGGGGGGGGGTTAAAAAAATTTTAAAAATTTAAAAAAAATGGGGTTTTGTCTTTTTTTTTTTGGGGGAAAAATTTTTTTTGTATACCCCCAAATTTTTTTTAAAAGTTTTTTTTTCCTTCTTAAATTTCCCCCTTTTAAAATTTCCCGATTCTTTTAATCCGGGTTTAAAAAAATTGTTTTTGGTTTTGTCCTTTTATCTTTTCCCCCCCAAAAAGGGTTTCCTCAAACCGCTAAAAAAACCGGGGAAAACCCAAAAAGCTCCAAAACCCAAAACTTGTTCCACTAATTATAAAAAATTTTTCTAAAGCCAAAAGGAAAAAAAAAAAGGCCCCCCTTTGGAAAAAAAAAAGGGGGGGGGGGAAAAAGGGGGTTTTTCAGCCATTAAAACCCCGCGAATTTGGAGGGTTTTGGGGGAACTTGAAAAAAAATTTTTTAATGGTTTAGGTTAAAGGAAATTTTTCTCCTTATAAGTTTTAATTTTGGAAAATTTTAAAAAAAAAGTTAAAAAAGGGGAAAAAAGGGGGTTTTTGAAGGGATGGGCCCAAAAAAAAAGGTTTTCCTTTAACCTTGTTTTTTTGTGAAAAAAACCCGGGGGGTATATGGGTTTTTAATGGGGAAATAAAAGGTACGGGGGGGGTTTTGGGGGGGTTTTGTGGGGGGAGTATAAAAGGTTTTTTTTAAAAAATTTTTTTTTTGTTTTACATGGTTTTGAATGTTGGAAAAAAACCCCAAAAAAAACGGGTTTTGGGGGGGGGGGGAAAGGGGGGTTTTAGCCAGCCATAAAGGGGGTTGGAAAAGAAAGGGTGGGTTGTGGGAAAAAAAGGGGGGGTATGGGTAAAAAAAAAAAAAATTTTAAAAAAAAAAAAATAAATTTTTTGTTTGTATTGTTCATTTTGTTTCCAAGTGTTGGGTTTTCAGCCTTTGAATTTGACTATTTCCTGCCCTGATTCCTCTTGCCTTTTTTTAGTTTCTTTTTTTTTATGGCCCTTTCAGTTGTATTTTTTAAGTTTAGTATGTGTTTTCTCCAATATTTTTTGAATGACTTAGTACTCGGGATTTTCCTTTTAAAAAAATTTTTCATGTTCCCATAAATTTGGTTTTTTCACTTTCAATGACATTGAATTCTAGAAAATCTTTAATTTTTTTATTTCTATATTGACCAAGTCATCTTTGAGTAGAACATTGTTCTTTTTCCAAGAATATGTGGGCTTTCTGTTGATTTTTTTGTTGTCGAAGTATACCCAAAAATGGGCAATGATCAGATAAAATGCAAGGCTTATTTCAATCTTCTTGTTGGTTGGGGGTTTTTTTTTTTGTGTCTGTTTAAATTGGTCAGAAATTGAAAAGGGTCCTGTGGGGTCTGAAAAAAGGAATTCCTTTTTTAGGGTAAAAGCCTGTGATATCAAAAATCTACTTGGGTTCACCATTTCTGTTAGTTTCATATTCTGTTTAGTTTTACATGTGAATTTTTCTTTTGGTTTTTTTGGAGGTATTTGTTTCATATTTAATTCATTTTTTACCTATTATTTTGGGGGGATTTGGGGTATGGAAGTCTCCCATATTTTGGTGGGTTTAAATAGGTTTTGAGTTTCGCCAAGCTCCTTTTGAGTTGTGCCCAATATTTGGGGTAAATTCAAATTGAATTTCATTTTGGTAAATTTTTTCTTTCATGAATATAATGTTCTTTTTATCTTTTTTGGATTATTTTTGTTGAAAAACTTTTTTATTAGATATTAGAAGGGGTTATGCAGCTAGTTTCTTGGACCATTTTTTTGGAAAAAACTTTTCTACCCTATTGAGGTGTGCTATTTTTATAAATTGGGGGGGTGTTTTTATATAAGAAATGATGAATCCTTTTATATATTCAGCCCTGTTAACTTGTTCTGTTTTTAGGGGAAATAGTTTTCGTGATGTTGAAATATTATAACCACTAATTGTTAGTTATCTTGTTTTGTTTTAGATGTGGTTTTAGTGTTTTCTATTTTTTTGGGTTTTGGAGATAAATATTTCATTTTTTTCTTGGGTTTTGGTTATTTGTTTTTTTTGGAGTTTTTTTCTTCTATATTCTTCTGTGGCGGGGGTTTAGAAAAAGTATTTTTTTTAAAAATTTAGTTTTGCAGGGAATATTTTTCTTTCTCCATCATGGTGTTGTGAGTTTTGGGGGATAGTATCTGGCCTGGCATTTGGTCTCTTGGATCACAAGACACTCCCCAGGACTTTTGGCTTTAGAATCTCTTTTGAGAATCGGGTATAATTCTGATTGGTCTCCTTTTTATATGTTACTTGGTCTTATTCCACTGAATCTTTTAATTTTTTTTTCTTTGTTTCTACATTTGGGTGTTTTGATTTTTTATTGGCAGGGGAATTTTCTTTTGGTAAATTTATTTGATGGTGTACACTTCTTGTCTTTTATCACCATCACCTTCCCTATGTTAGGGAAGTTTTCTTTTAAATTTTGTTAAAAAAAGTTTTGGGGGGGGGGCCTTTAAGCGGAAATATTCCCCCTTTTTCTTTTCCCTGTTTTTCTTGGGTAGTATTTTCATTGTGTACTGGTTTTCTTTTTTTTGACTTAGAAACTTTTTCTTTGACTTAGTACAAAATCCGTATTTTTCTACTCTATAGATTGGCTTTCCCAACTAATATCGGGTGATGATACTTGTGTCTGTAGTTTCCGTTCTCTTTTAATTTTCATCTCTAGGGTTAGCCCCTCCATTTTTGATTTCTTTTGTTTTTTCCTTCACTTTTTTGATTGTATTTATTTCTGTATTTTTTTTAGGGGAAAAGGGATATATTTTTTGCTTTTTAAAGGCTTTATGTTTACCTGTATTTTTATATTTCTTTAAGGAATTATTTATATTTTTTCAAGGGTCTATAATCTTCAGAATTGAATTTAAAGTCATAATTTTGCTACCCCATGTAGGTATCAAGGGCTTGTGATGGTGCCAAGTACATGGTTTTTGTTGGTTTCTTCATGTGCTGCCTTTTGTCTCTGGTTTAAATGGTCCGGGGTAATTGGATTGGATAGGCCTTCTGGAAGACATATACTGCTATTTTAAATTAAACTAGCCCCCCAAATGTCCCCGGGTATGGAAGACCTCCTGGAAACTAAGAGTTTTATGACAGGCAGGCCGTCTCCTACAAATGCAGGTAGGTCAAACTAAAAAGGGTGTGGTGCTCTAGAAGGGCAGAAATACCCCCTGTTTCCCTGGTTTTGGTTGGGGTTTCAGTCATGTGGATTTTCAAAGAATGTCTCCCCTTTGCCTGGTATGGCGACCTCCTGGAGAACCCAGGCTTTAGGTTTTGGGGGAAGGAGTGCCAATTTGTCAAATGTAGGATAGCTTTAGACGCTGATGGTAAAACATTTTTTAAAATTGTTTTATTTTTTTGAAATTTTTAAAAAAAAGTAAAACAAAAAAATGGTTTTACTCAATTTAACAAATAACCCTTTTTGTTTTTCTAAAAGGTTTTCCAAATTTCCAACAAAAGGGGTCCCGGGGGAAAAATTTTTTTTTAAAAAAAAATTTACAGAAAAGGGGAATTCTTAAAAAAAATTTTTGTTTTCAATAAAAAAAAAAGGAAAAAGGGGTTTTTGAAAAAATTTTTTTTAAAATTTTAAAATAAAAAAAAAAGGGGGGTTTTAAAAAAAGGGGGGGGGGGGGGGGAAAAATTTTTGGGGGGGGGGGTTTTTTTCCCGGGGGGGGGATTTGGGGGGCATTTAAAATTTTTTTGAAAAATTTTTAAGGTTTGGGGGAAAAAAAAATTTTGGGGGGAAAACCCAGAAAGGGTTTTTAAAATAGGGGTTTTTAACCTTTTAAATTTTATGACCCCGGGGGAAAAATTAAAAAGGGGGGTTTTTTTGGGTTTTTAAAAATTGGCCAGGAAAATTTTATATTTATTTTGTTTTTTTGAAACAAATTTTAAACCTTTAAAAAAAAAAAAAAAGAAACCAAAACCTTCCCAAAATTGGCGGCCCGGAAACCTGGCCCTTCCCCCCAAAATTTGGACAACTGAACCCTTAGCCTTGGGCCCCCAAATTAAATTTTTTCCCTTTTAAGAAAAAAAAAAAAAAAAAAGAAAAACAACTATCCAAGTAAGCAATCTGGACTGTTTTCTTTTAAAACCCCCTCAGCTATTTCTAAAAAATTTCAGAAAACAAACCCTAACAATAAACTCAGAGCCATGAATTTGCTATAGGCCCCTAACTCACAGGCTAACCATCTCAAAGCAGTTAAAAAAGTTAAAGAAGGACTGGGTCTAAGCCTTGTATTCCTAAATGCGTTATACAGGCACAATGCCTATGAGATTAACAATATTAATCTCACTTCTATATCAATAAGAAACTCATAACAATGAAAATCTTAAATTTGAAATCAAAGTAAACTTTGAACCATTTAAGAAATTATAACTTCAGCTTAATAACAATTATACAGATTTCTACCAATAGGTTATGGCTATGCAATTAATCCTAGCTATTTCTCCCTGTTCCAAAAAACCCACTACTTTTCCCTTAAAAGACAGCCCAATATTAACCACCTCAGTCCCCAAGTCCAGGGAATAGGGGCGCCGACTCTTCATTGACTTCTTCAAGCTGATTGTGGGTATTGAAATATTAGAAGAGGGACAGGGGGAAGAGTAAATTGATAAGCCTCTAACGTCTGTGTCTTCACTGTATTCAGCTGAAATTCCAGGACATCAGAGGTTCAAGCAGGTCTGCTCAGTTTGCTTGATGAGTAGATACACCAAGGCTGTGTATTCTGCAATATACCATTCTCAAAACAAGTTTTAATATCAAGATATTTTTCGTTTGAATTCTGGAGTCTAGTCTTCTGGTGACCTGTCTATATCATATCTAATCCATATAATTCTGGGAGTTTCTATGAGGGTGTGCTCCCAACATTCTCCCATTCCTGCCTCCCTGCTCTCAAATTCCCCACTAGTGAATCTAAACTATTGGGTACCAAGGCCCTCCACTTCCCTGATGGTTGACAAGGCCACCCTCAAGTACTTATATAGGTGGAGCCATGAGTCCTTCCCTTTGTGTTCTCAGGCTGGAAGTTTTCGAATGGCTAACCCAGCTTGTTTCTTAGGACCATTTGCTTGAAAAATTGTTTTTTTCCAGGCTTTTACTCTAAGGTAATGTCAGTCTTTGTCACTGAGGTGGGTTTCTTGTATGCTGCAAAATGCTGGGTCCTGTTTATGTATCAAATTCGTTAGTCTATATCTTTTTATTGGGGAATTGAGTCCATTAATGTTAAGAGATATTAAGGAAAAGTGATTGTTGCTTCCTGCTATTTTTGTTATTAGAGGAGAAATTATCTTTGTGTGGCTATCTTCTATTGGATTTTTGGAAAAGGATTACTTTCTTGCTCTGTCTTGGTATAATTTCCCTCCTTGTATTGGAGCTATTCCGCGAATATGCTTTGTAATGCCGGGTTTATGGAAAGATATTGTGTAAATTTGGTTTTGTCCTGGAATATCTTGGTTTCTCCATCTATGGTAATTGAGAGTTTTACCTCACAATCCAGCTAAAATGCACCTGGGCATATAACCAAGAGATGCTCCACCAAACACTTGTTCCACTATATTCATAACAAATTTATTCATAATAGCCAGAAACTGGAAAAAAAAAAAAAACTAGATGGCCCTCAACTGAAGAATAAAGAAAATGTGGTATATCTACACAATGGAATACTATTCAGCCATTACAAGCCAAGACATGAATTTTGGAGGCAAATGGATGGAACTTGAAAATATCATCCTGAATGAGGTTAGCCAGTCCCTAAAGGATATGCATGGTATGCACTCACTTATAAGCTGATATTAGCCATAAAATTTAGGTACCAAGTTACACTCCACAAATCCAAACAAGTTAAACAAGAAGAAAGGACCAAGCAAGGAAGCTTGAATCTGACTTAGAAGGGGATAGGAACTCCACATGAAGATCAACAGAGTCAACTAACCTGGAACCTTGTGCCTTCTTATAGTCTGAACAACTAACCAAAGAATATACATGGGTTTGAACTAGGGCTCCCATCACATATATTGCATACATGCAGCGTGGTCTTTGGTTGGTCTTGAACAACTGGAGTGGGAGCTATCACAAAAGCTCTTGCCTGTATATGGGATATATTTTCTAGCTGTGCTGACATGGCTGTCCTGAATGGGTTAGGAAGCACAAAACCTCAAAGGTACTTGAAGTGTTAGGGTGAGAGGATACCTGGTGAGTGGTTGGAGCCTAGCCACTCAAAGGAGAGTGTGAAGGGAAGATGAAGGATGGATTGTGGGAATGAGTGACTGGGAGAGGCCAGTATGCAGGATATAAAGTGAATAAATAAAAAAATTTAAATTTAAAAAAGAATAAATTTAATTTGTTATTTTCATTTTACATGCATTTCCAAATAGGAAACTGTATTAAACATGTAGACTTTTAAAGTAATGAAATTTAATTATTTTTATTATCTCATAGGATTTATTGCCTATTAATTATGTATAAATGTGTGTCTATTTCTGGGTATATGCACATAATTTTCCCATGCCTGGAATTGGAAGATATATTTCATTCTCCTAGAGATGCAGGTACAGATAGTTGTGAGTTGCCTGATGAGGGTGCTACCAGACTTAGATCATCTGTAGATGGAGTATGGGACCTTAAACATTAATCCAGGTTCTAGCCACTGGAATGTTAAAACACTGTAGTACTTCAAAAATTTAGACTTGTTTTACAATATGGTATTTAACATGAGAGCTACAGGATAAATAAATCAATGGTTCCATTAACAGAAGTGTATTTGTGTGTCTAGTCGACAAGGAGTGCACTCATGATGACTAATTTTGTTCTTAACTTGAAATACCTGGAAATAAAGAACTTTGGTAGAAGAACTGCTTCTGTAAGACAAATTTGTATTTAAGTTTTTGGGCCATTTTGTGATTGGTAATTGATATACAGGGGTCCACTATACTGTGTTCATTACCATCATTAGTCAGATAGTCCTGGATTGTACATGAAAGCAAGCTAAGAAATTCATAGGTAGCATACCTCTGTGGTTTGTGCCCCAGTTCAATCCCAAAGGTTCCTGCCTTGAGTTTGTGGCCTAACATTCCTTCATGATAGACTGCTCAAGACACGAAATCCAAGGAAATTCTTTCATCTTCTAGTTATCCTTGTTCATGACATGTTATTACAAAAATGATAAGAAAACGCAAGAAAAAGACCACTTTATCTTTATTTCAAAATATTTTGAAAGATTTTTAATCATTTCAGTGAGCAGAGACTTACTTTTAAATTACATTAAAGTTCTCTATAAAATATAGTTTTTAAAGGTGTGAATAATTTTATTATGGAAATAATAACACAAGTAAGATTGATACTAAAGGCAAAGTCTCATGCAAGTAATTTATATATATGTATACTTTGTTCTAACTATATTTTATATTCCCTAAAAGATACGCATGATAAGTTCCCTAAATGTATAATGTAATGAAGTCTCATTATGATTGATAAGAGTAAAGCTATACTCCTGCACATAAACCACTTCAAAAGGGAAATTATAAGGTTTCAACATAAGTTAAGTAAGACTTGAAGGAAAATTATAGGATGTTAAAAGACAGGATGTGAAAACTGCACATCTGAAATTTTGAAACAAGAACCAAATATTTTGAAAAAAAATTTTTAGTCAAGTCATATCACTCAGTCTTTTCCAAAACAGTAAAACATATTATAATTTTAATTTTTTTCCTTTTATTTCCTAGGCAACACTTGAGGATAACTGTGTATACTGGAACAATATAAAATGTCTTGGTGTGACTGTAACCCAACAAGTAAAAGATTTGTATGACAAGAATTCAAGTCTCTGAAGAAAGAAATCAAAGAAGATCTCAGAAAATGGAAAGATCTCCCATGCTCATGGATTGTCAGAATTAATATAGTAAAAATGGCCATCTTGCAGAAAGCAATTTACAGATTCAATGCAATCCCCATCAAAATTCCAACTCAATTCTTCATAGAGTTAGGAAGAGCAACTTGCGTCCGCATCAAAATTCCCACTCAATTCTCATAGTTAGGAAGAGCAACTTGCATCCACACCAAAATTCCCACTCAATTCTTCATAGAGTTAGGAAGAGCAATTTGCAAATATATTTGGAATAACCAAAAACCCAGGATAGAGAAAACTATTCTCAACAATAAAATAACCTCTGGGGAAATCACCATCCCTGAACTCAAACTGAATTACAGAGCAATAGTGATTAAAAAAAAAAAAAACTGTACAGTATTGGGACAGAGACAGGCAGGTAGATAAATGGAATAAAACTGAAGACCCAGAAATGAACCCACATACCTATGGTCACTTGATCTTTGACAAAGGAGCTAAAACCATCTAGTAGAAAAAAAAAAACAAAACAGCACTTTCACACTTTCAACAAATGGTGCTGGTTCAACTGGTGGTCAGCATGTAGAAGAATGCAAATTGATTCATTCTAATCTACTTGTACAAACTCAAGTCCAAATGGATAAAGATCTCCACATTAAACCAGATACACTGAAACTAATAGAAGAGAAAGTGGGGAAGAGCCTTGAACACATGGGAACAGGGGGAAATTTCCTGAACAGAACATTAATGGCTAATACTCTAAGATTAACAATAGACAAATGGGATCTCAAAAAATTGAAAATTTTCTGTAAGGCAAAGGACATTGTCAATAGCACAAAACAGCAATCAACAGATTGGGAAAAGATCATTTCAAATCCTACATCTGATAGAGGGGTATTATCCAATATATACAAAGTACTCAAGAAGTTAGATTCCAGAGAACCAAATAACCCTATTAAAATGAGGCACAAAACTAAAGTATGCTGAACTGGGGGATATCATATTGCCAAGAAGCACCTAAAGAAATGTTCAACACCCTTAGTCATCAGGGAAATGCAGTTCAAAACAACTCTGAGATCCACCTCACACCAGTCAGAAAATGGCTAAGATCAAAAACTCAGGTGACGGCAGATGCTGGCGAGAATGTGGAGAAAGAGGAATATCCATCCATTTTTGGTAGGACTGAAAGCTGGTACAACCATTCTGGAAATCAGTCTGGAGGTTCCTCAGAAAATTGGACAGAGTACTATCTGAGGATGCAGCTATACCACTCCTGGGCATATACCCAAAAGATGCTCCAACATATAAGAAAGAGACATATTTTACTATATTCATAGTAACTTTATTTATAAT
Source organism: Mastomys natalensis (assembly GCA_021653895.1). Classification (NCBI taxonomy): domain Eukaryota; kingdom Metazoa; phylum Chordata; class Mammalia; order Rodentia; family Muridae; genus Mastomys; species Mastomys natalensis. The sequence goes on from JAJTUV010001058.1 coordinate 235,518, forward strand.
AACGAGAAGCTGGAAAGAACCCTGATGACTTTCAACAGAGGAATGGATACAGAAAATGTGGTACATTTGCACAATGCAGTACTACTCAGCTATTAAAAAACAATGAATTCATGAAATTCTTAGGCAAATGGATGGAACTAGAAAGTATCATCCTGAGTGAGGTAACCTAATCACAAAAGAATATACATGGTATGCACTCATTGATAACTGGATATTATCCAAAAATCTCAAAATACCCAAGATACAATTCACAGACCACATGAAGCTCAAGAAGGAAGACCAAAGTGTGGATGCTTCGGTCCTTCTTAGAAGGGGCAACAAAATACTCACAGGAGCAAATACGGAGACAAAATGTGGAGCAGAGACTGACTGACATAAAGTCAATCCAGAGACTGCCCCACTGGGAATCCATCCCATATACAGTCACCAAATCCAGACACTATTGTGGATGCCAGGAAGTGCTTGCTGACAGGAGGTGATATAGCTGTCTTGTGAGAGATTCTGCCAGAGCCTGACAAATAAAGGAGTGGATGCTCACAACCAACCATTGGACTGATCACAGGGTCCCCAATGGAGGAGTTAATAAAAGGACTGAAGGAACCGAAGGGTTTTGCAACCCCATAAGAAGAACAACAATATCAACCAACCAGATCCCCAAGAGCTCCCAGGGACTAAACTACTAAACAAGGATTGTACATGGAGGGACCTATGGCTCTATCTGCAGGTGTAGCAGAGGATGGCCTTGTTGGACATCAATTGGAGGAGAGGTCCTTGGTCCTATAAAGTCTCAATACCCCAGTGTAGGGGAATGCCAAGGCAGGGAGGCAGGAATGAGTTGGTGTGGGGGGAACATCCTCACAGATACAGAAGGAAGGGGATGGTATAGGGGATTTTGGTGGGGGGCAAAGCTGGAAAGGCAATAATATTTGAAATGTAAATGAAGAAATATCAAATAAAAACATTTTTCAGAAAATCAAATGATATTTTTAACTGATATAATCAGCATCATCAGTTCCTATGTTACTCACCAAAGCTGAAATATTTTATTATCAAATATTCTCACATTAGATGGCCTGTATTTTATGAACTGATCACTAGCCTTAGAGAAAAGTCTTGGTTGAGTATATATTCAATATAAATCCCTTTTGGTAAGCATAATAAATATTCAAATTTCAGAGAAATATAGGGATTATGTGATAGAATATTTCAGAGTCTGTGTGTAAGTTTTAAAGCATCGACTCTTTTTCACACAAAGAAAATAATGTAAATTATTTTATGTAATCTTCGTTGACTTATCTAATTTTTTAAGAAAAAAATAAACATAGAATAGCTGAGAAAAGTAGCTTAACGTATTATTATTACATATCATAGCTGTATGAATTCAATTATGACATATAAAATGTATTAAATGTCAAGTTTCCAACTCCACAATGACGTTTTACTTCAAGAGTAATTTATGAGTACTAATATCATTTTTAATACCATGTGAATTGACAGTCTATTAATTTAGATGACAAACCATTATTTAATTTCCATTTTTTAATCAACCTTACATGTGTGCTTCATGAACTTTGTATAACTTAGTTAATGGTAAAGTTATATATTCACAACTTATAAATTATAAACAAATGTTAACTTTCTTCAAACCTAGTTTTATGTCTTTGCCAAATATTTTAATCTGCCTTTTATAGAATGATTCTAAAGTTTTAAATAGAAATTTCTTTTGAGACTGGACTATTTCCTCTGCATAAATTTCATAGCTGTTAACTTAGTGTATTTATGGGACTCCTAACAGTGGGAGTATGGTATCTATGATTTTTTTCCCTCCTGTTGGAACCTTTTTCTTCTACTATGTTGCTTTACCGAGCTCTGAGATGAGAATTGTACCTAGACTTTTCTATCTTTGTGCCATGTTTACTTGATATCCCTGGGAGGCCTGCTTTTCTTCTGAAGGAAAAAAGAGAAAGAAATGGAAAGAAGAATGGAGAAAGAGTGAATCTAGAAGAGAGGGAAGGTAGGATGGGAACTGGGAGGAGAGGAGAGGAGAGGAGAAGGGAGGGGAGGGGAGGGGAGGGGAGGAGGGGAGGGGAGGGGGAGGGGAGGGAGGAGGAGAGGAGAGGAGAGGAGAGGAGAGGAAGGAGAGGAGAGGAGAGGAGAGGAGAGGAGTGGAGAGGAAGGGAGGAGGGGAGGGAAACTTCAGTCAGGATGTATTATATAGAGGATACATTTTAAAAAGAAAGAAATGTTTTTGGCCATTCAAGTATACTCAAGGGCAAATTTCTATTAAACCTTTCACTAGCAAAGAGATTATAGTGTAATTCTTACAAAGCATTTAATATACAAAGAGTTAGTAGGATATGTATTAGTTTTAAAAGAAATAACTCACACTAAAATACTTTGAAATAACATTAGGCCATATCATCAGTTTGCTCATGCTCAGTATCAGTTGTAGGTCCTGAGACAATTTCATGATTTACTCATTTCTGATTCTCCGACAGGTTAATTATATAATTGCCTCGACCTAAAGGTGTTTTTATTGTAAAGATTTCTGGCTATGGCATTTTTACCTGATACACACTTAATACAATAAAAAGAATTTTATATGGATCATTCATTTAAATTAGACAAGTCAAGAAATGCATTTTGGAGGCTCTCAGGAAAATTTATGAGTTTTCTAAGTTCAGGAATTATGTCTGTCTTGATTAACTTGACAAGTATAGAAGTGTTCATAAAATAAGAGTGCCATAAGATCATTATCATGTGAATAAACTAATGAAGAATAATGCAAATAAAATCTTTCTACAATTGAATATTTATACCTCAACATTTCAAATAAGAGTTGCTAAATTCTGTCATTTGTATTTACGGAGTTCTCAGTCTGTGCTCTGCAATTAGGAGAAAATTAGTATTAGTTTACCCATGTACTGTTACATTTTTCAATCACCATTACAGAAGATGAAATATTTTCAAATTCATAACAATGACATTAAATGATGAATTTAAACATTTCTCTGAATTTTATTACTGTATTTAATAAATACATTTTATATATTGCCTATTTTATATCAATTTTGTGAATATAAATTGTTTCAATTTTCCAAAGAGAATTGGTTCATATATTATAAAGAAGTGAAATACACACACACATTTCCACATAGAATATTTAATTGATGCAAACATATATGCATAAAATTTTTCAATTTTGATTATTAAAAGACAGTTATAGACAAATTCCAACTTAATCTTTTAGATTCTAGATAAAAATCTGTAGTAAAATCTGATATCCTGTAGGTATTTAAGGAAATTAGTTGACTATACCGACATTGTTCTAGTTTTACTTCTGTTGCTATGATAAAATAACACAAAGTATATAGAAGATTTATTTTAGGTCAAAACTTTAAGGTGTCATCCATCAGAACAGGCAAGTCAATACAACATGAACTTGAGACACCCAATCATAATATATCTACAATGCAAAACTCAAAACGTGAAAGCATGCATGTTTCTTCTAGCTTGTGTCCTTCTTATAGAGGCTAAGATCTCCTGTTTAAGGAATAGAGCTACTCACACTGGGGTGTTTTCCACCACTATTACTATAATCAAAACAGTCCTCCAGAGATATACCTACAGATTAACCTGATAAGAATATCCATTTTGGAAAATCTCTTTTCTAGCAATTTTAATTTGTGGAAATTTTATTACTAAGACTAATTGTCAAAAACCTTACTAGAGATTTCAGACATCACAGGACATGAAGAAACCACTTGACAGAACAGATTGTGATCTCATTTTATTTTCTCTTATATAAAACACTGTGCTTATATAGTCATTTATATTCCAGCAATATAAATATTTCATTTATATTCTGGAAGAAGTACTATCAATAAAATTACTCTATGCAGCAATTTAGAGTAGGAAAAAAAAACAATGAAAACAAACACAGCATATACTTCCTGTTTTCCAGTTTCAGATTCTAATGTCATCCAATGTAGTATTTGTTAGTAGATATCAAGTAATCTTTACAACGCACACCAGGGTTTTAATGATGTGCATTTAATTCAAAAAACAATAAATTGTAATTAAGGAAAGAGTAATTTTTTGGATTACTCTTTATATTCTAACTAAATAGTTTGAAAGGTTTATATTATAAAGGTTTATATATATATATATATATATATATATATATTATATATATATATATATATCATGTATCGATTTGGCACTGAAATCATTAGCTACAGAAAAACTTACATTTAATAAATTTTAGCTAGCTCACAGGGAGTGATACCGCTCAAAGTTTCCAAATACGTCAGTAAATGTTCCCCCCCCCTCTCTCTCTCCCTCTCATATGTATATACTTAACTTGCTCTCATAATTGTCCACATCTGCCATTTTAATTTTTGGTGAAGAAAATGATCTTAGAAAGTTTTATTACCCTACAATGCTGAACACAGTGCTTCAGTTAAGTCAAGTACTAACATGAGATGTTTGAAATGTATATGGTGGCAGTATAAGGAACTATAGTTTCATCTTAAATAATTCATGATTTCAAATAATATAGATAATTTTATCTTAAAAGCTTAAATGGACCTCTATTATTTATTATGTTTTACTACCATTGGCTTTGAAATATTTAGTGCTACTTATTACAATAAGAAAGATTAAAATTATCCCTAAATCCCACTGAACCTTTCCAACATTCAAGAGAATCAAAATGTGTATATTCTGTAATTTCTTGAAAGGTATAAAACCAGATTACTTATTTGATTAAAAGATAACAGATGTGAAATGTTTTAGTTTGCCACGTAATTTTACAAATTCGACCATATGTGAAAAATCATTTGGGAATCAGGAGAACAAAGTTTTGCTTAATGAACTTTAAAGTTCCATATCGAATAGCTTTAATGCAAAAGGATAAAATCCACTGATTGCATAATCTAAAAGTCTGTGGCTTTTAGTAGGAATCATAGAAATGATTTATGTTTTAATAAGCATGCCTAGTCAAAAACTACTGGGATCAATAAGAATTAACATTATAATGAAGTAAAAGTCAGGATTTTCTTAAATGTTTTTTACTTAAATATAGGAAAGAAATGGGTTGTGAGAAAGGCTTAGTAGAAACATGAGTGTGATTAATTGGAAAGTAGGTCAAACTACTGCAGACACTAACTGTCTTCACTCATCAGAAAAGAGATCATAAAAATGAGCAGTCATAATGAGAAGAAAGGCAAATTTGAATACTGATTAGTCACTTAATAAATATATTTAATATATTAAATGTCACTCATGATGTGAAATAGATGTCAGTATCTAAGCAGATGACAAAAAAAAAACAGACATAGAAATAACCAGAAGGAGGTAAATATGGAACATTATATTTCATAAGAGAGAAGAAGCCTTGAGATGTTAGGCCACTGTGCATTGTTATTACTGGAAGGACTTCACTGGGTCTGGAAGCCTGAGCCAGAGAAACAACTCTTTGGAGCACAGCTGCAAGTCAGGATATCAGTATCCTAAGGAAGCACACAGGGGACCTACACATGTAGGTGAGTGGAAGGAGTGGAGTGAAACTGTGTGATCACTAAGAGTCGCAGGTTATGTGAATAAAGTTTCTTAGTCATCTCCATCTCCACTGCAATGACACCTAGCAAAGATAGTCTTTTCTTATGTATTACTTTTCATCTGTCTTTGTAAAGAACAGTCAATACTAAGCTTACTTTGCACAAGCATACATAAAATAATTTAGTATATGTCAGAGAATAGATTTGACGATGAATTGGAACTGAGAAGAAATTGTTTATTGGAACTATAACATATAATCAATTAACTGAAGGAGCATAACTTTAAACAGGATTTATTCCTAAAGAGTTTCAACAAAACTTAACATTGCAGAAACCACCACAAAAGGAAGCATTAAGCAAAGGCATGCTAGATAACAATGGGAAGGAGAGTAACTTTTACATTTTGTTATGAAAATAGAAAAGAGATATTCATTGTAGAAAACAGAGCCTAGGTATAGAGCAAGAGAGAAAAGAATTGTTCATATATTGTCTTTTTTGTGTGCATGACTTTTTAATTGTATATGAGAACCAGTTTCTTTCCACTTCTCTACCCTTTCTGATGCACATGCTTAATTTGCCTATTCTCACATAGGTGGTGGTGCCCAGCTGACCCTACTTCTTAGTCCTTCCAGGGTTCTGCGAACACAGGATCCAGGTAGGGTCCCTAGATGCTGATTGAATTGACTTGAAGTGAATGAATATTTTTTTCATTTTTTAAAAATTTTTATTGGACATCCTATTTATTTACATTTCAAATGTTATCCCCTTTCCCGGTTTCCCCTCTCCCTTCCCCCTTCTTCTATGAGGGTGCTCACCCTCCCACCCACCCACTTCCTCCTACTCGCCCTGGTATTCCTCTGCTCTGGGGTATCAAGCCTTCAAAGGACCAAGGGCTTCTCCTCCCATTGATGCTTGACAAGGCCTTACATCCCGACCACAGTTTCCTGGTTTCCCTTCCTTTCTCTCTTTCCAGGTCTTCCCCCTCATCAGCCTTCCCCGAATTCACTTCTCCCTTTCTCCTTAAGCAGCCTTGATGTATCAAGTTGGAGTTAGACTGGGTGCATCTTGTACTCTTGAAGCTAGAAGAGATTGCGGGACTTCTAACAGCAGGAACAGGGGCAGTCTCTGACCTTGTTTCCTGTCTTTTGGTCTTTTTCCCCTATATATTGTCTTGTTGTCTTCTTACCTACATTTTCATAAGACTCATTAGGAACTCTGCAATTTATCAATACTGGAACCTCACTGGGACTCCTCTCTGATTGCCTGTTGTTGCCCTGTGTCATGGAGATCCTGTAGTTTTGGGTCTGTAGAATGGCTCCTTCACACACTTCAGCAGGTAATTGATAAGGTTAATGTTTGGATGGTTAATTAAGTCCTGGATCTGGGTGTGAGAGATATCTGAGCCAGTCAGCCCACTGGCTCTCCTATTCTCAGGCCTTGAACCAGACCAAGGAGTCATTGCAATATACAGTTGCAAACAAAGATGTGTGGACAAAAGGGTATATTGTGGGGCATATTGTGACACCCGACAGATTCCACCAAAAGATTTTTTCTCTGTTGAGGAGAGGTTATAAGGGTGAAGGGCAGGTATGAGGAAAAGGGGAGATGAGTGGGATTAGGGTACATGATGTGAAATACATAAAGAACCAATAAAATTTTTTTAATTGAATTCTTCAGTCTTATCTCCCTGTCATCTGAATGTCCAGTCTTAACAGTGACCCACAGGTGCTTTCATTTTCCTAGTTATGGGTCATCTGATTAAATTAGCACTTAACAGAAGTATATCATATATTTGTTATCTAATAACAATGTTAAATGAGAAATCATGATTAAAGTCTCTCCTAAATGAATTCAGACTCTCAGTGGATAGCTAATCTTAATGTCCTGCTTTATTTTTACCATAGTTTGTAGGAGTACTTAATGTTAATCATGAAACTATGAAAATGGAACTTGAAATGTCTTGTAACATAAAATTATAAATCATTACTTTAAGTGGACAAGATGAGTCATGAATATGAACTTGGCATAAAGTAACTTTCCTGGGTATATACTTTTATACTTTTAGGTATTTTTTCTTAACTAATTATTATTTTGTCTCATAACTAAAGGTGAGCTGAAAAGTCTGCATAAAAACATCAACCAATGTGGTTTTACTCAGCAGAATTATTTTTGTTCTGGCAATGTGTTTAAACTTTTTGTGCTAGACAAATGCAATAACAACCCAGGATCTTTATCTAAGGGGAGGATTAAAAATAACAGAAAGAATTTAAGATTCTACTCGCAACAAACTTGTGGTCTAACAAGTTTTTGTGTCAAAAAATACAACTTTGAAATAAGTGTGAAAAATTAGAGACCTCTTCCAATGTCAGAAGATGGAAGACTTCTAAGCATAATCAATGGTACATAATGAGTGGTGATAAAGAAACTGGGAAACAGGAATACAAAGTGTATATACTTTTAAGGTAGGGGATTGTCTATTACTTATTAACAAATGGTTTTTACGTGCCTCTTGAATTATAGGCATTCATATCAGAATTGGAAATGTAGTAGTTCAAAAGCCAAGGTGGTATACATTCCAGGAAGGATTATCAAAATTGGAAGATGAAAATGAAAATATAATAAAGAAATGGAGGATTATCAAATAAAGATGAGAGATACGATTTTTAGATTTGGTGTGTAGGAAGTGATGTTTTCAAGTAGAAATGCCAATTTTAAATAGATTTTCAAGAGAATCAAATGAGATGTGCTCATTTGTATGAATAGTATGGAAAACTAGGAAAATGCACTGAGCCTACATCTGGCTATTAATTACAAATTTGTGCTCAGTAGATGTTAAAGTTCGTTGATGAATTGTTCTAGAGAGATGAATGTTTGCATGTACCCATACATGAAACTCAATGAAAAAAGATATTACAGCAAATGGAGTGAGTAGTTTCTTCATCTCCAAATCCTTGTGTTTATAAAGCAAAACAATTGCAGAGATGATAAAAATGACCTTGCCTATGTAGTTCATATTTGACTCTGATGATATATTTTTGATTAGATCACTGAAAACAAATGAACTGATATGTAGATATGTTGCTAATCCAATGCTGGAACCAATTGATTCAGAGTATAAAATATTTGTAGCATTATAAACATCAAATTGAAGATACAAATTTGGAAATTCTAATCCTAGATCTTTCAGTTTTGATACTATAGATTATATTGAAAAACACAAAATACGAGAAATGAGAATTGATCATATCTTTTTTCAGAATTGAAACCAACTAAAACTTTTACCACAAATATTTTAGTTGGTTAGTTGATTGAAACTTGATAAGGTTTATCATAGAAAACCAATTTTAAATAAACATTCTTGAAATAAATAAAAGAAATGAGTCATAATTATACAAGGATGTGGAATGGCAAGAATATTTCACTTCTGACAGAATGTTGCAGCCTCTTAATTTTGTACATAAAAATAGCTCAATTTGGTAGGAACAGACACATAAGATTGGGTTGCACAACCCCTATGCAGTCAGGCTTGTCCCTCAGGGAACCCGGAGAGATATTTTTAACTTTTATTTATATTCCCTTGCAGTGCTTAGCCTCGCAGACTAAGCAAGAATTCAGATCACAGTCAGAGTTGTAATGTCAATATCCAATATCCATAAAAACCTAGTCCAAAATAAAGCATTAGTAACAATTTTATTAAAAGGCCCATCACTACTGACCATGGCAATTGTCCTCAATGAACTGACTGAAAATATCCAAATTTAGAGAGTTCAAAGGATAATGAAAAATGAATAAATCATGCTCAAAGTACAGGTAAGTCCTTTAACAAGAAGTGAACAGAGTATGGAAAACACAGAAGCCAGACGTGTAGTAGGTACAAGTCATTTTAAAAATCCAAATATAGATAACATACTTAGAACATAATTGAAGCTGATCAAAATGATTCAGTGGGGTTGGATGATTCAATAAAATACACCAGAGAAAGAAATTTGAAGAATTAGTGTTGAAAATTGTACAGGCTGTGGAAATCCAGAACAATTTGAGGGTGTGACTTGTGTAGGAACAAATAGATCTGTAACTACAAGAACAAGGGTAGAGGAAGTTAAGTAAAAATAGACTTTGGTGCTTGATGATACTAAAGAAAAAAACTTGCACATGAAATGGTTTTTATTTATTTTTAAGATGGACTGGTTCAGAGTCCAAGTCATTCACTTATTATTGAACAAACTCATTCACAAAGGTTAGACTTATGTTAATTTAGCTGGCAATTTTATAATAGAAACACTCTGCTTTCTGAACATCAGCAGACCTAATACCTTCCCATTGCTTTGGTTTTTTTTGTTCATTTTTCTGCTGTATATAATAATCTTCAAGTAATCTGATATGAAGAACTAGGTTTGCAAAGTCATGCTTCTAGTCTGCAATTCCATTTCATGTGCTTAGTTTTCGGATTCCAGAACCGTTTCCTTTGACATAATAGAAATATTACATAATAGTCATAGAAATAATAGTTTATAGCCTGTTATTGTTTAATAATACATATGCCCTAGTCAGCAAAATTAATTTATTTCAAAAGCTTAAATATTTATGACATTTCGTTTATATAATATTTGGAATTGAAGTAAACTTTTCTAACTTATGAAATAACTAAGTCAAGGAGAGTTAGGATTTATGTCATTAAAAGATTACAGATTTCTCATTCTGGTCTACATGAAAACACAACAGTGGTTAGTGGGCCAGGTGGATATTTAACATACCCAGTGGTCCAAGAGAATCAACTGCTATAAAAAATGTTTATCCTGGAGAAGATAAGCAAACTAGGCCTGCATTGTTTAGAATTAGTATTTTACAATTAGAATAAGGGTTTATCCTCTAACTTAATGATCCTAAGAAAATCCTATTTCTGAAACTGGAAAGGTGGCTTATTAGACAATAATCCATGATTACATTTTAGTCTGTACAAGGCAGAATTTTGTATTGCCAAGGCCATCTTTTACACAAACATGTTGAATGTAAAATGCATAAGGTTTCCTTGTACATTTGTTGAACTTTTGGTGGCCTATATCCTTGCCTGACATTCTTATATATGAATAGATTCAGGGACAGATGTTATAGTTTTTATTTTATAGCATCATTGTAAAGAACTCAGTGTGAACATGGTGAAAATAGGCACCAGTTGGGGTTATCTACTGTAAATGGTTATAGTTTTCAAAAGGAAATGAGTCTGTTTTACTATTTCGTTTTCTTTAGAACACAAAAGATACAGATCCCAAACAAAATTTTATACCTAAGAAATAAATGTAGATATATTCAATTAATATTTTTCTGATCAATTATTTTCTGTATACTATGTAAAGAAAGAAATTACAATTCTTATAGTTTTGCATCCTAATTATCATTGATTATACAGACTATTAAGTATCAGTTGAATATGAGTATTTTGACTAATGAAACCATATCTTCCCATATACTATATATTAATTAATTTATGATGACAGGGATCTAAATTAAAAACCGTGATTATTTTTTTTTTCCTTATTTGATATTCCTATCATATTTTCCCTAGCTAGACTGTACTAACTTAAACTTTTTAATTCATCTAATATAATGCTCACATAATTCAAATTGTTATATTTATTATGTTTTCATAATTTCCTATTATTGGTAATGGGATACTCTTAAATTAGTTATGGAGTTTCCAGACCTTGGACATAAACATGTCATCATTTTTATTTGAAACTATAACCTATTATCACAGTTATTGGCTTATTTTAAGTTCAAGATATACATATATTATTCACAGTATAGACTAATTAGACAAAACCCCACATAAATCCACTGGTATTTGTTCTTTCTTAAAATGTCAGAAATTAATTTCTTTTGTTCCTCTAGATCCAATGCCACCTAATTTCCTTGGTCTATAAGTCTTTTGTCTTCTGCTAAGTAAACCATGTTTCTTCCTCAAATATCTTTCCCTCTATCCACCTGTAACTGCATTCTTTGTATCTTTGTGAATGAATATATAATTAGATCCATCTAAGTAATCACAGATGATCTGTTCTTCACAGTATCTTGAATTTAATTGCATATTTTTTCATTTGACAGTTTCTTTTTATAGTATAACTAATATATTTACACACCTCACAAATTAGGGTCTGAATTTGTTGGAGGAATGTTATTTAACTCACCCCTATATAAAATCTTCTTGTTTCATGATAAGTCTAGTTTTTCCTGATAATTTGAGTCAGCATCATTAATAATAAGAACTCCAAAAATATTTGTCAAATATTGTTACATTCCAGTTAAATGTAATTATTAATAAGATAGAGTATTCTAAATCTTTACATTGATAGCTATGGACAAACATTTTCCAGTGGATCACTGTACGTTACAATGCAATTAGCATTTCCATTCTACTTTACCTCCTGAACTTACATTTTATCATGAGGAAAAACACTATGTAGTAAATTCTGTTTAATATTTTTTTCCTACAAAAGAATAATGCAACATTATAAATGGCTCTCTCAAAGCTTTGAATATGCCTACTAGAAGTTTAATAACAAATTTATTGTAAACATATGAAATAATTCTTTGGTGATGTCATTGTCTACTTGAAATGATATCTGACCAGTATCCCAGCAGTGTGAAGCCATGTGAGATGATTGTTAAATATATTTTTACCAATCTATTCTTAAGCAAAGGCATTTACTTTTTATTGATTATTTTATTTATTTACGTTTCAAATGTTATTCCCCTTACCAGTTTTCCTTCCACAAACCCCCTAACCCCTACCTAACAGCCTCTATGAGGGTACTTCCCAATCTGCCCATCCACTCCTGCCTCAGAACTCTAGCATTCTCCTATGCTGCTGGGTTATCAAGCCTCCACAGGACCAAGGGACCAAGGATGCCAGATAAGGCAATCCTCTGCTGCATATCCAGCTTGAGTCATGGGTCCCCCCAGTGTGTACTCTTTGGTTGGTGGTTTAGTCCCTGGGACCCTTGGGATATCTTGTTGGCTGATACAAAGGCATTTACTAAAATGGAGTTATTAAAGTTTTTTGAGGAAATTAAACATCAGAGATTCCTACTGCTTACATAGAAAGTTATAAATTCTTAAGAACATTATCACACACAAAAATTAGATTAGACACTGTATAGTTTACATTTCTGATCACTAAGGGAGAACAAGAAGAAGAAACAAACAAAAGAGACCTTTTCTTGTTTCTCTACAGGATCAGAGTGTTGGAGCCAGAACAGCTTTCCAGGTTAAGATCCCTATCTAGTACAAGAGGTAGTGACACTAACTGCCTTAGTATGAAGTCTGAGGCTTTGAGAACTTTATTGGTTTGGAAAAATGTGCTACATTTTGATTCTTTGCTTTCTTCAAAACTACCAGTATCTAATTACCAGAGTAACACAATTGACATATTCCCAGCTTTAGAATCTGTTCTGGTAATAAAGAGAACCCACGTGTGTTCAGCAGTTCAGCAATGCAGTGACTTTGGTGAGAGCAAATAGTATTGTCAAATTCATGCACAGGTTTCATCCCTGCTACTTAAATGTCATATCTGTCAGAATTAATAGCAAAGGAAACTAGATCATCTACTTAAAAGGCAGTTGATCTTTCCTTCTTAGAGAGTTAAAAGAGAAGCATTCAAACCTAAAGAGTCATCTACCTAGCAACATTAACCAACACTGTAATTAAGACATTAATCCAGGGATTTTCTTGCATATTTCACACTGAGTAGGATTAGACAGTATAAGAAAAATGAATACAATTAAAAAGATTTAAGTGGGAAAATGACTGTCATTATCTTAGCTAGTGGCATTATCATCTTATATAAAGAACACAGATGATAATTTGCTGAGTGACTGTTGAAAATATGTGGAGATGTTTTAAAGAGAGAATTATTTTTATCTGCAGTGATTTTCTTAGCTGAAGCAAAGATGCACAATGCTCTAATGAACTCCCTCAATGCCTCTATTTATGGACTTGCAAATTGCTCAGGTTTGTCAGAGTTACATTTGAATATCAAGTTCTCCGTTAATTCTGTGTCTATTAAGGAGGGATGCCAAGCATACTATAAAATCTCATCTTTATTTCATAAGTGTTGCCTTAAAATCCATTAATATCTCATATTTCTACATGGAAAAGTATCTCCAATTAAAATATTTACATTATAGAAAATGTATTAAATAAAATAGTAGCTTCTAATTTGGACAGAATAGACTATTGTATCTCTCTCTGAATTTCACTTACATATTCTGTGCTGTTTTTGTTTCTTAAGGAACAATATTTATCTATTGCTAACAGAGTCCCTCATTTATATGTGTACACTGTGCCTAGGAATTGATGATTAATGTGAACTATATCATCATGTAAAAATGTCCTATCAATGCTTTTAAATGTTACTTTTTCTCTCATTAGTTTAAAATAAATAAAGTTGTCTTTTTTGTAGATGACATACAAGCTAATAATAGATGTTCAATTCAGAAGTTCATGCTCACTTAAACATAAGAGTTAGATTATATAATTATGAGATAATAGATAATTTTATTTAAATAAGCTATATCAATGGTCCAAATAATTCAAACCAATGCTTTTAGAAAGTGATATAGAAGGAAGGAACTGAGGCATGACATGGATCTAAAACCACCGAGATGAGATTGTAACAACTGGCCAGGTGTAGTGTCATATTCATTAAAGATGAGCTTGCTAATTTAGAAAGAATTAAGTCACCAGAGGTGACTCAGGCTTACTGACTTACGCACAGAAAATGGCGCTTGCCATCTAGAAACAGAGAAATAATCAAACATGGTTTATTCTGCTAAACATGTCATTTGAGGCATTACATCTGATTGTCAATAACCTAGTAATAGCTTGTCCTAATGTTTTATAAAAGAGAACAAATGCACAGTGATCTGGGGGAAGAAACAGCAGACACACAGCTGACCTAGGATTTGAATTCACATGTCATATAGGTCAGTTCTCTTCACTGTTTCAGAAATGAATAAAAAGCAAACTGATAAGGATAAAATTATAATGACAAAACAAAATTACTGATCTTGAGCAATCCAGGGACATAAAAACCATAAGAGAAGAATATAACAAAGCAATAGTTTGTCACCGTATCAGACATTTGCCAAGGTAGTGTTTTTTTCCATAAATTGTTTAATTTCATCATATTTGCCCTAAGATAGGAACCTAAAAATTACCAACACTTTTAAAATTATTGTAAATATGAAAGCATTGTAACATAGGTTTGGAAAGTGTAACATAGGTTTGGATATGTTGGAGAGCTTATCCAAGAATTACATTTATAATCTTCTCCAATCTCTGGAAATAATGGACAGACATTCAGACATTCTACATGCACATTTAAAAGTTTTAAAAGAAAAAAATGACTGGTTTTTAAAAGACAAGATTCATCTTAAGTATTATTTTTGAAATATTAATTTAAACCCATTTTGCGATAAAAGGGAAATTTTAAGTAAAAACAAAATTCTAAACTTGTAAAGCAATTTTGGGCAATGGTGGCAAAAGCTTGTGGGAGTAACCAACCAATAACTGGCCTGACTTAAGGCCGACTCCAAAAGATTGAACCACCCTTGATATTGTTTACGTGACCAGTGTTACTGGATACCTCAAGGAAACACAGTAAAACCAAACAATACTAGTCTGGAAAACGAAAACGTGTAATAATGAAAAGATTCCTAATGACATTCTGCTACATTCAAAGATTAGTGCCTTGATCAGCCATCCTAAGTGAAGCTTGTTGCTGTAGAATTTGGAAGCAAATTGAGAGACTAATATCCTGACATTACATAGAGAGTGAGAGACCTAGGAACACTCATTCCTAAGTGAGGTGTCTCCATCAGAATTATCCCCTCAGATGTAAAGGAACCAACTGAAGAAGCATAGAGAGTTTAAGAGCCATAGGCGATAGAGAACACCATGAAAACAATGCCCCTTAAATCAACATACGAAAAATTCATGTAACTCACTGAGATTAAAGGATTCACACCTGGTCCTCTGCATATATATTATGACTCCACCTTAATATTTCTATGGGACTGCTGAATGGGCAAATTAGAGTGTCTCTAATTTTGAGCATTCATTTTGGCTCTTTTTCCTTCTGTTTCTCATGATCAACTCAAATGTGTGAGTTTTTGGTTTAGGTTATATTTTGAATTTATGTTATTATGTTTTATTTTGTTAAATTTATCAACATCTCTTAGATGTCAGTTTATTTTTTGAAGAGAGATAGAATTGGAGTAGAGATCTTATTGGAGTGTAGGTGGTAAGGAATTGGAAGGAAGAGAGGGTAGGAAAGTGATGAGGATATATTATGTCAAGAAAAAACATCTATTTTCAAGAATAGGAAAAAATATCCTATCTTTCACTAAACTAATATTTTGTACTGTGTGATTAAAATCAACCTATCACTTTAAACTTTTGTTTACAAGTTCTATTAATCATTAATTCATTGATAATCCTTGCTTTTTAACAATCCCTCATAGTATAGAAAAAAAAGACACACTTCTAATCCACAAATCAGAATGTACATAAATATATGCAGAATATCAAAATCTAAAAGAACTGTATACAAAGTTAAAAAAGTACATGTAACATTTATTCTTTCTATTAAAATAACATTCTAAAAGCCAGCAAGATGGCTTAGGCAGTATAGGCACTTGCGCCAAGCCTAACGACTTTAGACTAATACTGGAAATCCAATTGGAAAAAAAATGTTAGTGGCTTTTTACATTTACCTGGTCTCCACATACTCACTTCATAAGCCCCTCCTTCTCCACATCTCCATGCAGATCAATGCAAAAAAAAATAACACTAAGAGTATAATTTCATGTTTTAGCCAACTTACACTTGCACAGTCAGAACATTCAGTCTTTTACTATACGTTACACTTCTATTTTTGAAAATTTACATATAGTTTTAATGCATAATTTCTGTTCAGTTATTCTGAGTATGACAATCCCATAAAGGAGTCTATTTTAACTTTTTATTTAAAGAAAAACAAACTCAGTAATACCTGAACTTACAAGAATTATTCACTCAGTTGAGTATTTGTTCGTGTCTCATTTTCTGTTTCAAAATGACAAAACATTCTCAGTATCATTTAAATACCGTGATTACCGGTATCTGTGATTGTTTGTAGAATTTTAATTATGTTTCCAAGATTCACACTTTAATCTGGGTGTGGTAATGCTTAACTTTTCACAATTAGGAAAGCCCTAAAATTCCTTCTCTCGTAGGGTCATGGTAGGACAATTTTCATCTCTCAGTAAGTTGAAACCTGCACGTTAAGGAAGAACATAGAATTCTGAAATAGAAAATGCTCAAAGGAAACTCCCTAAGAATGTTACTCAATTGTGAATAGCCCCAGCACACAGAGATCTTCCAGATCAATAGACTAGGTTAATACATTCTGCCATTCTCCATAAGGCCTTTGGTTTGCAACTCCCAGCCTATCACATTTCTCAGATCTGCTCGAGTAACATGTTTTAAGTTACTCATAAAACTGAAAATGTTTTTACATGCAAATTGATCATTGCAATTCTCCCTTAGATTGATAGCCTGGAATGAATGGAATACTTGTTATTAAAGTTAGATGTAATGCACACACTTCTTTCTGGAGGATTCACTGACCAAACTGTGAATAAATAAGTAAAAATAAGAAATATATAGAGGACACAGGACATTGTATCTTACTCAAGAGGATATCAAAGAATTTTTGGTATGTTGCTAAAAATAACGAGGATCCCTGCGAACCAGACGGCATAGCTAGGAAGCAAATAATCCAGGCAAGGTTACTTAGGGCGCCAGGAGAGGCTACTCAGAAACACAGGTATATGTAAGATGTGAGAGTTTTTACAAGACCAAGTGGAATTTTGTAGATCTTAACATAAGCAGAAGTAAAGGAGGATCTAAACCCATTATGTATAATTTATTTCAGCAAAGAGAAAATTGATATAATATAAATATATTTCATGAGGCTCAGCCATAGATCACAGGTACAGTCACAATGACCAAGATTCAAGGGCCTGAAATACTCAAGGGAGCAAATATGGATACAAAGTGCAGGACAGAAACTGAAGGAGGGGCCGTCTGCAGACCATTCCACCTGGGTATCCACCCCATGTGCAGTCACCAAAGGTAGACGTTCACGTGGATGTCAGGAAGTACATGCTGACAGGTGCCTGATATAGCTGTCTCCTTAGAGGTCTGCAAGAGTCTGACATATTCAGAGGCAGATGCTCACAGCTAACCGTTATACTGATCATGGGATTCCTATTAGAGGAGTTAGAGTGAAGACTGAAGGAGTTGAAAGGATTTTTGACATCATGTGGAAAACAAACAATACCAACCAACCAGAGCCCTCAGGGTCTAAATCACCAGCCTGGGAGCGCTTATGGAGGGACCCATGGCTCCAGTTATCTATGCAAGGAAGCTATATATAAGTGGGAGAAGAGATTCTTGGTCCCATGAAGGCTGGACTTCGTGTGTGGGGGTATTCAAGGGTGGGTAGATGAGGTACAGGGGTGGGTAGCTGGGGGTACACTATCATAGAAGCAGGAGGAGGGGGGAAGGGATAGGGAATTCCTGGGAGGGAGGGGGAAAATAGGGTAAGGGGAGAACATCTCAAATGTAAATAAAATTTTCAATAAAAAAAAAAAAACGGCAATAAAATAAACGAATATCTGTACCATTCTGGAAGGCTAGAGTTAGACACAGAGAGAAAGAGAGAGTGAGTGAGTGAGTGAGTGAGTGAGTGAGTGAGTGAGTGAAACAGAGAAGAAAGAGAGAGAGAGAGAGAGAGAGAGAGAGAGAGAGAAAGAGAGAGAGAGAGAGAGAGAGAACTACTGTGCACTATTTCTATTTTTATCAATATCCTGAATCATTACATGCTTAATATTGTATTGTGAATTATAGGCTTATTATCATGGATTACTGGATAAGAAGTCACAATACCAAAATAATCTTGAATTGTAATATTACTACAAAATCTAGATTTAAATATGTTGATTCACTATATTATTTACATGTTTGAATGAAGGACATGACATAGCAATCAGGAGAAATAATGTGTTGAAAGTGATTACCTTGGCACATAAGGAAGGTATTATTGCACTTTGGATTCAGAATTTGTGATGTAAAGAAAAACTGTAAGTGCTTGCACTGTATTTTATCTGAGAGAATTGTATAACCCTGAGTGTAAAGGTCAAACACTCCACATGATCTTTGTTCGTTCAAGGTGTTCAACACCTAAGACCTCTTTAAATTAATTCCCCAGGCTAGATGTTTTTGATCACACGGCTGTAGAAGAATTTTAAATTCTATTCTTACAGGAGTTCAGCTTAGAGTTATGAATTCTCTGGAGGGACTCTTATTCTACAAACAAGTGCAAAGTGGAAAATTGCTGAATATCTCTCTTGAAGAAGAGATTATTTTTAGTTTGTTTAACACTGAGGTCTTTATATGGGTTATTATTTCTGTTCTCTACCCTTGCACAGACAAAAAAGAGATCTTAACACTTTTCTTCATTGCAACCATTAAAACTGCAGTTCTTGAGGCAGATGCCCTTAGGGCAGCCATGGATTCAATACACGCTTGCTGAAAAGGATTGGTGCTCCTGGCTCACTCATGTCCTATGAGGTGTGCTTGCTTTTTTTTTTTTTAGCTATTTCAAAATGATATAAAACACAACTCATTAATATTTAAAACATTTTAAAACAGCTTTATTGTAATATAATTCCCATATTAGTTAACATTTTAAGTTTTTTTATTGCAGGACAATTTTGGACATTTAATCTTACATATTAACATAAATAACAACCTTATTTTAGTGTCCTTTATTTTCTAAGCAGTTTTTAATCCTTTTTTTTTTCTGTACAATTTATCATGTATGCATCTGTCTTGACTGATCCTCATTCCCCACAGCCCAACTTTTTAAGTCTACTCAATGGTGTTTTTCCTTAGTTCTAGGTTCTAAGTTTTCCTCTTCTCCTCTCACACTCCAATTTAAACTCACTCTTGCTTTGCACATGTTCTATTTTTACCTCATACATGTCATATTTTCTGATATTACTTAGGATATTAGAAAATGTGCTAGTTCAGTTTTCTTTTACATTCTTTACTTGAAATTTTCATGTGATATAAGAAAAAAAATGAAACTTCTGCACACACCTAACCATTCAAATTTAAGAATAGAAATGTGATCCAAGCATGGTGACCTTCTGATTTTAACCTCAACACCTGAGACACTCAGGCTTGAGGGTTAATGTGAGTTCAAGACCAGGCTTGGCAACAAAGTGACTGCCAAGGGAATTGGGCTACAGTGTGAGAACCTGTGTGATAACAAGGAAAGTGGGAATGTGCAGTTTGTAAATTGGAGTGACTTTGGCATCCTGGGAGCATGGACTGAGGGTGTTAGAGCAATTTTCCCACTTCCCTCTGCAATCCACTAATTCCATTTACAGCCAACTGACATCTGAAGTATTGTTACAAAAAATAAATAAATAAAAATAGTGACCCATGATCATTAACCATGTTACTGTATCTAATCATTCCAAATGGCCCTGGCTTGGCTTCTCTTCAAACAATTTTGTCAGGTTAACCATTGATTTGGAATAAATGGTTCAGCCATTCCTTGCATCTATAAGTAGCAAAGAACCTCTGAATCTCTGCTACATGCACATCTATGACTATGGAATGATTACTATTTTGGTAAATGTGACATCAGCAGCTTCTGTAATATATGATTGGAATGGCTCTGTCTTGGCCTGGAGATAACAATCCATAGCCCTTCTCTCTATTTTCCAACTCTTACATTCTTTTCGTCCTTTCTTATGCAAGGCCCCTTTATCCTCAGAATGAGTGGTATGAGTATCTTCTTTAGGACTCATTATCTATATGACACTTATTGTCAATCTACTGTACAGTCTCTACATTCAGTGACATTCACTAAAAAGAATTGTTCTCTTATTAAACAGAGGGTAATTTATTTCCATACATATGTTTATAAATATTTAGAAGACAGTTTGAATTATAACATTTTACATAATAATCAGTTTCTACTTGGAACCTTAATGATCCTAGTCACAGGGGCTTTTGTATAGGTATTCAGGAAAAGACATGTTTCCCCATTGTGAAGCAGGTCTCAGATCCAGTCAGAAAACAGCTGGCTAACTCTGTAACCAAAATGCCAGTCACAAAGGGTGCACATTACCATAAAAGTTGAATTCAAAGGTCATATGATTATGAAATTAGTTGAATCCTTGCCTTTTTTTCCACAGAAGCCTGCAAAGCAAGATTTGGATTATAATAAGAAGCTGGCAAAGAAGAAATTTTTAGTTTAATTCCAGTTTGCTTCCACTATATCATGAATCTAAGAATATTCAGTAACATGATCTTATTTTCTAGTTCTGATGGACAACAATGTAAGCATCACAAGAGCTATGTTATTATTTTTTAGATGCACAGACATTTAATATATTAAATTATTACATAATGTACTCAGTTCTCAAATAAAAGTATTTTGTAGAATACAAGTTAGGTTTAGTTAGGCAAATGATTTGTTTGTTTCAAATACAAAAAAAAAAAAAAAAAAAAAACTCCAAGAAGACTAAATTGTAAATATTTCCTAGAATTTTAAGAGCTATATTATTTAAAAGTTCTCTGCAGCCACACTAAAAAATAACTCCAACATAATCCCCATCCCAGCTTCTTGGGTAGGCTTAACCAGCTCAGCAGTTCACAGTAGTTATTCCAATATTTAATGTAGGTTTTGTTGGCAGCAACAAATTTAATGAACTATATTGATCATGGAAGATTTTATTTCTCCTTCAATTATGAGAAAACTTTTGTTTCTGGTAAAGTAGTTAAAATTGACAACTCTGGTCATTCGAACTTGACTCTTTTCTGTTCTTTAAAGTGGTTCTCCTTCTGGAGGTGACTTTATGGATCAAGTGCTTAGAGACCAAGTATGAAGGGAGGAGAGTGAATGCAAAATGGATCCTCCTCATGATTCTTATTGGGTACAAGTCTCATGGCCTAAGCACCACCTGGAGATACTAGAGCCCAATCAGTGTCATGGTACTGCTAAAAGCAGGCTGGGTTTGGGTCATCGTAGGGGCAGAATGTAAAGGCTCTGCCAAGCAGAATAGCTCATGATGGTTTCCAGGGTAAAGAATTGTAAGGAAGAAGACAAAAGAGGCATAATCAGCAGCTTGTTAGGGACATATTCCTAGGAAGGGATGGTCACGAGGTGGATAAATTAAGGGCGAATGTCTTCTTGAACTATGATTTAATAATGATATTGTTGTGATATCTACGTCAGGGAGATGCTGCTCCTTTAAATGTGTGGTGTGTGTGTGTGTGTGTGTGTGTGTGTGTGTGTGTGTGTGTGTGTGTCTAAATGTCTAAAGAAGTTTATTACATTTCTTTAGTGTTTATGTTTATAAAAACAGATTTAAATGTAAATATTTACAATTAAGCCTGAGATATATTTAAAATACAGATTATTTTATTTACTTAAGAAATATTTAAATATACTTGTGTGTATGATTGTGTGTGTGTGTGTGTTTGTGTGTGTGTGTGTGTGTGTGGTGTGTGTGTCTGTACTCTAGTACCTATCCAGGTAGAATATAGCAGTACACAGTAAAATTGCTTTGTGTTGTTGATTATAAATCTATGAATTCGTAGCTCTTGAATAATATACATACATATAATACTAAAATAATAAACTTAGAGAACTACTAAGCTGGCCTTTGCTCCAGCAGGACAGTGTAACATAAATGGTACTAAGAATCAAGTACAAGATTTTTTTTCATGAACTATTATATTACATTATTATTTTTTTTTTTTTACAAAGAAATGACTTAGGTTGAGAGTAAAAGAAAATGGTTATATTCTTATCCATTTTTAATTTTACACTGAATAAAGGATCAAGTTCTGTAAATTAGTAGGGTTTTCTGATTTACTCAGAATTTATTTTATCGTAAATATTTTATTATTTTTTGTATGTTGATCATTGTAGACTCCGTTGAAAAAAATTAGCATGGCATGTACTTTTTCCCAAATAGTACCTTCATAATTATTTGCTTTCTTGTCATTTTTGAAAAATTCTCTTTGCTAGGAAATCAAGTGGTCTAATGCAATTTATGCTAAACTGTGAGAATGATCATGGTTCACACAGTCCTCTGTGCTTTATTCTTGGTGAGTATAATAGCATTATTGAAAATTAGCCTCAATAGACAAAAGCTACATAGAAATGGAAGGTACCATCAAACAAGATGTTGAGTTTTGTTGCAAGAGACTTTGAAGAACATATTAAACTAGTCAATCATAGATTCCAAAACTATGCAAGCCACATAGAACAGAGAGAGTGAAGGTAATTAGAGTTCACAAATATGATTGCTTTAACTTTATCTCATACTATCTTACATAGTATATATTCAGACAGTTTTATGGTGAACATTTTGTTTGTTCTTTTTTAAAACTATTAGTATACCATTATATAAAACCATTTTCTGCAAATCAATAATTGCTTTGAACATATTTCCTTTTATATGCCCTGCTGTTTATCTTCTTCATCATCCTCACTTATATCAGTCTATGTTGTTTCTTCAGAATATTTTACTTCTGCTTTCAAAACAACTATCGATACATATATTGATTTGAATTTTTTTTTAAAAAGCTTCTCATAGGTTTGTACATTTGAATATCATCTGGGTCCATTCCGTGCCTTGCTATCACTGGAGGTGAGCTTTAAAACTTTAAAGCCACTCTCCAACTTACAATTTGAATATCAGGTTTATGCTTACAGCTGAGGCTGTGATCTCTCTCAGTTTCCTACTTCTAGTGCTTTGATTGATGCTTGCTGCCTTGTCTCTCTGACAAATAGACTCTTTGGATTCATACGCTAAAACACGTGCTTGCATCTGTAAGTGGTTTCTGGTTCTGGTATTTTATCATTGCATCAGAAGACAGTACAAGAATGGTTTTCTGTCCCATAGTCAGTTAATTTCATAGGAAGCATAGATCTCAAGATTTCCTTCAGTACCTGAGTATATTTGTTGCTTATCAAGGGTACAAATTATACATTACAGTTTTCAAATTTAACTATTCAAAAAAACAAAAAAGAAGGAATAAGAAAATTGAATTTCATACAATTTTAAGAAATGATGGTGAAGGAGAAAGGGAATCAATTTTGTATCTGGCAAAATGTGATTGTCATATTATATTTATTTGATATTCAGCAAAAGATGTGCATTTTAACATATGTAGATCTTTCTTACAGTGGTACATAATATTCCACATCTTCACTTTAGCCATTTTATGTCACAAAATGTTAGGAAAAATAAGCTCTATAATCCCAGAGTTCTACAACATGGTTTGTCATGTCCAGAGGTAGGTCAAGAGATAGTCAATAAAATGATTTTAAAAATAATCCTTGGTCTATGAAAATCAAAACAAATATAGTGAAAGCATAAAGTCAATTCTTTTACAGTATTTGATATCCACATATCTCATAAATTCATAAAGTTATTTAAACAGTCATATAAGCTTTTCTGTAAGACTTTAATAAAAGGCATCGTGGTTCTCTGTTTAACATAGATTTCAAATCCACTGCTAAACTTTAGCTTGCTTTGAAAGGACAACCTATGATATGACAGGGTTTACAATATGATTTCAAAATGTGTGCAGCCAGTTCTTAAAATTATATTAAGATTGCAAGGTTGACTGCCCTTTGCATGTCAATGATCAATTTCAATGGCTTAACTGTGAAGTGGATCTTTTGGAAACTCATAATTAAAAAGGGCAGCTGATGGTGAGGAATGGGGTTCTTTAAATTTGACATTATAATATAATTGAGTCCATTTTTCTGATGTGCTTGACTAATGAGAACATGAGAATGGAATTGACAAACTGCATGTCAAAAATCCCCTTCATTAGATATAAAACAAAATGAAGTATACTTTACTGTATTATGCTAGAGTCTACCTGAGTATGATAGAGAAAGGCAATTTGTCAGACAACCAGACACACATCTAAACTTTTCACAAATGTTCGTTCCACATCCAAAACTGAAATTTCTTTTTATTATCATTAAGTAACAAGAAAGGAAATTTCATTATCATAAAGATACAAACTTGATGAAAAGAAGTGATTTTGAAGACCCATCATTAAAACAAGGAAAAAATTTTTGTATGTTTTTTTTTTATTCTTTTTTATTTTTATTTTTTGTCTATGGTTTTAATTGTATCTTGTATTTACATTTCAGATGTGATCCCCTTTCCCCATTTCTCCCCACTCAGGAACTCCCTATTCCATCCCCCTCCTGCTGCTTCTATGAGAATGAGCCCCACCCACCTTCCCACTCACCCCTCCCCACCCACTAATTCCCCCACACTGGGGCATCCAGGCTTCACTGGACCAAGGACTTCCTCTCCCACCTATGCCCAACAATGCCATCCTCCCTTCATATACAGCTGGAGCCATGGGACCCTCCCTGCGTGCTCCCAGGCTGGTAGTTTAGACCCTGGGAGATCTGGTTGGTTGGTATTGTTGCTCTCCCCATGGAGCCACAAACCCTTTCAGCTCCTTCAATAATCTCTCTCACTCCTCCATTGGGAACCCCATGATCAGTTCAGTGATTAGGTATGAATATCTGCCTCTGTATATTTCAAATTCTGGCAGACTTAACAAGACAGCTATATCAGGGTCCTGTCAGCATGCACTTCCTGACATCCATATCAGCTTCCATCTTTGGTGACTACACAAGGGATTGATACCCAGGTGGAGCAGTCTCTGGAAGTCCCCTTCTTCAGTTTCTGTCCCACACTTTGTCTCCATATTTGCTCCCATGAGTATTTTGTTACTCCTTCTAAGAAGGACCAAAGCACCCACACTTTAGTCTTCCTTCTTCATAAGCTTCATGTGTTCTATGAGTTGTATCTTGGATACTGCAATTTTCTGAGCTAATATTCAATTATCAAGGAGTGCATATCATGTATGTTCTTTTTGATTGGGTCACCTCACTCAGGATGATATTTTCTAGCTCCATCCATTTGCCAAATAATTTCATGAACTCATTGTTTTTAATAGCTGAGGAGTACTCCATTGTGTAATTGTACCACATTTTCTGTATCCATTCTTCTGTTGAAGGACATCTGGGTTCTTTCCAGCTTCTGGCTATTATAAATAAGGCTGCTATGAACATAGTGGAGCATGTGTCCCTGTTGTATGTTGAAATATCTTCTGGTTATATGCCCAGGAGTGGTATAGCTGGGTCCTCAGGTAACACTATGTTCAATTTTCTGAGGTACCACCAGATTGCTTTCCATAGTGGTTGTACCAGCTTACAATCCCACCAACAATGGAGGAGTATTCCTCTTTTTCCACATCCTTGCCAGCATCTGCTATTATCTCAGGTTTTGATCTTAGTCATTCTGACTGGTGTGAGGTGGAATCTCAGGGTTGTTTTTTTTTTTTTTTTTTATTTCAAATATATCTATGTTTATTGACAGACAGATAATAATGTGTGCTAAATGAGGTTAAGAGAAAATGAGAACTTTCACAAATTTCTGCTGACTGGATAATAATATGTTAAACACAGACTTGTTATATAATCCAGCAATTCTGCCCCTAGGTGTAGATATAAGAGAAATGATTACACATGTCCACACGAATATCTGTACATGAATGTTCATACACACACACACACACACACACAATATATATATACACACATTTGTGTGAGAACACATTTATGTAGGCAGCCATATGGAGGCCAAAATTTGATAAAAAATGAGTGTTGTCTCTCAAAAAATATTTACCTTGTTTTATGAGAAAAAAATCTTTCATTGGTCTGGGGGTTGCTTCTTCAGCTTGACTGATACACTTGACAGTGAGCTCCAGGAACCTTCCCACCTTTGCTTCCCCAGTGCTAGGGCTATAAGCATGTACCATAGCACTTGGCTCTTTTATTTGGCTTCTGGGGATCCAAATCTAGGTCCTACCACTGAACCATTTTCCAACACCCTATATGTATTATTATACTGGCTAAAATATAAAACAACCAAAATTGTCTAAAATTAAATATAGAAGTAGTTAAAACCATTCATGGAATATGATTTTTTAAAAAAATAAACCATGTGACTTAAATGAGTGGATTGGTGTGTGTGTGTGTGTGTGTGTGTGTGTGTGTATTATATCTTTTTTTTTTTTTTTTTTTTTTTTTTTTTACCAAGGGTCAGATATACTTGTACAAGAATTCTATAGAGCCTTCAAACAAGCAATACTTTTTGAGTTATGTTTAAAAAAATTCAGAACCACAATAAGCTCCTTCACAAAGCAAATAATATTGAAATAGTGAAATCAAGTGTAAACCCAACAAAAATATATAAGTTATAGTCCAGTATCCCTCATGAATATACATACAAAAATTCTCAATGAAGTAGTTGCAAACTGAATACAAGAGATATAAAAAATAATATTCCATGAATAACTGAACAACTGTTTTTTTTTTTTTTTTTTTTTTTTTTTAGAAGACCATACTCCATATACAGGCTGCATGTTTTGGGATAGCCCCCACTCCAGATGTTTGAGACCTACATGAAAACCATGCTGCACATTTACAACATATGTGCAGGGAGGCCTAGGTTCAGCCCATGGAGGTAGATCTGTGTAGACTAGGTATGCTCCACGGTTGGTGATTCAGTCTCTGAGAGCTCCAAGGGTTCAGGTTCATTTACTCTGTTGATCTTCCTGTGCAGTTCCTATCTCCTTAGGGCCCGCAATCCTTCCACCTATTCTTCTTTAAGAGTCCTCAAGCTCCATCCACTGTTTGGCTCTGGATGTCTGTATCTGTCTGAGTCAGCTGCTGTAAAGCAAAGGATACGGTCAACAGGACAAAGCGGGAACCAACAGACTGGGAAAAGATCTTCACCAACCTTACATCTGATAGAGGGCTAATATCCAAGGTATACAAAGAACTGAAGAAACTAGATTCCAGACCATCAAATAACCCTATTAAAAAATGGGGTAGAGAGTTGAACAAAGAACTCTCAACTGAGGAAACTCGAATGATTGAGAAACATCTAAAGAAGTGCTCAGCATCCCTAGTCATCAGGGAAATGCAAATGAAAACAACACTGAGATTCCACCTCACACCAGTCAGATTGGCTAAGATCCAAAACACAGGTGACAGCAGATGTTGGCGAGGATGTGGAGAAAGAGGAACACTCCTCCATTGTTGGTGGGATTTCAAGCTGGTACAACCACTATGGAAAGCAGTCTGGCGATACCTCAGAAAATTGAACATGGTGTTACCTGAGGACCCAGCTATACCCCTCCTGGGTATATACCCAGAAGATATTTCAACATGCAACAGGGCCACATGCTCCACTATGTTTATAGCGGCCTTATTCATAATAGCCAGAAGCTGGAAAGAATCCAGATGTCCTTCAACAGAAGAATGGATACAGAAAATGTGGTACATTTACACAATGGAGTACTACTCAGCCATTAAAAATAATGAGCTCATGAAATTCTTAGACAAATGGATGGAGCTAGAAAATATCATCCTGAGTGAGATGACCCAATCACAAAAGAACACACATGGTATGCACTCACTGATAAGCGGATATTAGCCCCAAAACACACAATACCTAAGATGCAATGCAGAAACCTCATGAAACTCAAGAAGAAGGAGGAAGACCAAAATGAGGGTGCTTTTGTCCTTTTTAGAACGAGTATCAAAAGATTCAACCAGAGCTCCCAGGATCTAAACCTCCAGCCTGAGAACAGACAGGGGCAAGCTGTCCTCTCAGGGTTGTTTTGATTTGCAATTCCCTGATGATTCAGGATATTGAACATTTCTTTAGGTGCTTCTCTGCCATTTGAGTTTCCTCAGTTAAGAATTCTTTGTTTAGCACTCTACACCATTGTTAATAGGGTTATTTGGTTGTCTGGAGTCTAATTTCTTTAGTTCTTTTATATATTGGATATTAGCCATCTATCAAATGTGGGATTGGGAAAGATCTTTTCCCAATCTGTGAGTTGCCGTTTTGTCCTATTGACAGTGTCCTTCGCCTTACAGAAGCTTGTCATTTTTTATGAGGTCTCATTTGTCAATTCTTGATCTTAGAGCATAAGCCATTGGTCTTCTGTTCAGGAACTTTTCCCCTGTGCCTAGGTATTCTAGGGTCTTCCCCACCTTTTCTTCTATTAGTGTCAGTGTGTCTGGTTTTATGTGAAGGTCCTTTATCCACTTGGACTTGAGCTATGTACAAGGAGATAAGAACGGATCGATTTGCATTCTTCTGCATGCTGACCTCCAGTTGAACAAGCACCATATGTTGAAAATGCTGTCCTTTTTTCCACTGGACAGTTTTAGCTCCTTTGTCAAAAATCAAGTGACCATAAGTATGTGGCTTCATTTCTGGGTCTTCAATTCTATTCCATTTATTTTCCTGCCTATCTCTGTATCAATAGCATGCAGTTTTTATCACTATTGCTTTGTACTACAGTTTGAGGTCAGGGATGGTGATTCCCCCAGAAGTTCTTTTATTGTTGAGAGTAATTCTAACTATCCTGGGTTTTTTTGTTATTCCAAATGAAATTGAGAATTGCTTTTTCTATCGCTATGAAGAATTGATTTGGAATTTTGATGGGGATTGCATTGAATCTGTAGATTGCTTTTGGCAAGATGACCATTTTTACTATATTAATCCTGCCAATCCATGAGCATGGGAGATCTTTCCATCTTCTGAGATCTTCTTCAATTTCTTTCTCAGAGACTTGAAGATCTTGTCACACAGATCTTTCACTTACTTGGTTAGATTCACACCAAGGTATTTTATTATTTGTGACTATTGTGAAGGGTGTCATTTCCCTATTTTCTTTCTCAGCCTGTTACCCTTTGAGTAGAGGAAGGCTACTATTTTGTTTGTTTATTTTATATCCAGCTACTTTGCTGAAGTTGTTTATCAGGTTTAGGAGTTCTCTAGTGAAAGTTTTGGGGTTCCTTAAGTATACTATCATATCACCTGCATATAGTGATATTTTGACTTCTTACTTTCCTATATGTATTCCTTTGACTTCTTTTTGTTGTCTAATTGCTCTGGCTAGGACTTCCAGTACTATATTGAATAGGTAGGGAGAGAGTGGGCAGCCTTGTCTAGTCCCTGATTTTAGTTTAGCTTCAAGTTTCTCTCCATTTAGTTTGATGTTGGCTACTGGCTTGCTGTATATTGCTTTTACTGTGTTTAGGTATGGGTCTTGAATTCTAGATCTTTCCAAAACTTTTACCATGAAAGAATGTTGAATTTTGTCAAATAATTTCTCAGTATTTAGTGAGATGATCATGTGCTTTTTTTCTTTGAGTTTTTTATATAGAGAATTATGTTGATGGATTTCTGAATATTGTACCATCCCTGCATTCCTGTGATAAAGCCTACTTGATCATGATGGATGATTGTTTTGATGTGTTTTGGATTTGATTTGCCAGAATTTTACTGAGTATTTTTCATAAGGGAGATTAGTCTGCAGTTTTCTTTCATTGTTCTGTATTTGTGTGGTTTAGGTAAGAGTTTAATTGTGGCTTCATAGACCAAATTAGGTAGTGTTCCTTCTGTTTCTATTTTGTGAAATAGTTTGAAGAGATTTGATATTAGGTCTTCCTTGAAGTTCTGACAGAATTTTGCACTAATACCATCTGGTCCTGGGTTTTATTTT
The DNA here is from genome assembly GCA_021653895.1 of Mastomys natalensis. Classification (NCBI taxonomy): domain Eukaryota; kingdom Metazoa; phylum Chordata; class Mammalia; order Rodentia; family Muridae; genus Mastomys; species Mastomys natalensis. The sequence continues at coordinate 265,838 of JAJTUV010001058.1, forward strand.
GGTTTAGTTTGTTTTGTTTGTTTTGGTGGGAAGACTTTTAATGGCTGCTCCTATTTCTTTAGGAGTTATCAGACTGTTTAGATGGTTTATTTGCTCCTGATTTAACTTTGGTACCTGGTATATATCTAGAAAATTATCCATTTCAATCAGATTTTCCAGTTTTGTTGAGTATAGGCTTTTATAGTAGGAACTGATGATTTTTTTTGTATTTCCTCAGTTTCTGTTTTTACATCTCCCTTTTCAGTTCTGATTTTATTAATTTGGATCCTCTCTCGGTGTCCTCTGGTTAGTTTGGCCTTAGCCAGACTTAGGGTTTATCTATCTTGTTGATTTTCTCAAAGAACCAGGTCCTGAATTTGTTGATATTTTGTATAGTCCTTTTTGTTTATAATTGGTTGATTTCAGCCCTGAGTTTGATTATTTCTTGCCATCTACTCTTCTTGGATATATTTGCTTCTTTTGTTCTAGAGCTTTCAGGTGTACTGTCAAGTTGATAGTGTATGCTCTCTCCAGTTTCTTTTTGTAGGCACTTAGAGCTGTGAGTTTTCCTCTTAGCACTGCTTTCATAGAGTCCCCCAAGTTTTGGTATGATGTGTCCTCATTTTCATTAAATTCTAAAATGTCTTTAATTTCTTTATTTTTCTTCCTTGACTAAGTCATCATTGAGTAGAGCATTGTTCATTTTCCACCTGTATGTGGACTTTCCATTCTTTTCGTCATAATAGAAGACCAGCTTTAGTCTGTGGTGATCTGATAGAAAGCAAGGGATTATTTCAATCTTTCTGTATCTTTGAGGCCTTTTGTGACCAATTATATGGTATATTTTGGAGAAGGTACCATGAGGTACTGAGAAAAAGGTATATTCTTTTGTTTTAGGATGACATGTTCTATAGATATCTGTTAAATTCATTGAGTTCATAACTTCTGTTAGTTTCATTGTGTTTCTGTTTAGTTTCTGTTTCCATGATCTGTCCATTGTTGAGAATGGGTTGTTGAAATCCCCCCCCATAATTGTGTGAGATGCAATGTGTGCTTTGAGCTTCAGTAAATTCTCTTTTATATATGTGGGTGCCCTTGCATTTAGATCATAGATGTTCAGAATTGAGAATTCATCTTAGTAGATTTTTCCTTTGATGAGTATGAAGTGTACTTCCTTATCTTTTTTGATTGCATTTGGTTGAAAGTCAATTTTATTTGATATTAGAATGGCTACTCTAGCCTGTTTCTTGGGACCATTTGCTTGGTAGATTGCTTTCCATCCTTTTAATCTGAGGTAGTCTGTCTTTTCCACTGAAGTGTGTTTCCTGTATGCAGAAAAATTCTGCGTCCTGTTTATGCATTCAGTCTTATAGTCTACATCTTTTTATTGGGGAATTGAGTCCATTGATGTTAAGAGATATTAAGGAAAAAAGATTGTTGCTTCCTGTTATTTTTGTTATTAGAAGTGGAATTATGTTTGTGTACCAATCTTCTTTTGGGGTTGTTGGAAGATTACTTCCTTGCTTTTTGTAGGTGGTTGTCCTCCTTGTGTTGGAGTTTTCTATCAATTATCCTTTGAATTGCTGAATTTGTGGGAAGATATTGTGTAAATTTGGTTTTGTCATAGAATATCTTGGTTTCTCCATCTATAATAATTGAGAGTTTTGCCGGGTATAGTAGTCTGGGCTGGCATTTGTATTCTCTTAGGGGCTGTATGATATCACTCCAGGATCTTCTGGCTTTTATTGTCTCTGGTGAGAAGTCTGGTGTAATTCTTATAGGTCTGCCTCTATATGTTACTTTATCTTTTTCCCTTACTGCTTTTAGTATTTTTTCTTTGTTTTGTGCATTTGATATTTTGATTATTATGTGATGGGAGGAATTTTGTTTCTGGTCTAGTTTATTTGGAATTTTGTAGGTTTCTTGTATGTTCATGGACATCTCATTCTTTAGGTTAGTAAAGTTTTCCTCTATACTTTTGTTGAAGATATTTACTGGCCCTTTAAGTTAGGAATCTTCACTCTCATCTACACCTATTATCCTTAGGTTTGACCTTCTCATTGTATCCTGGATTTCCTGGATGTTTTGGATAAGGAGCTTTTTGCATTTTGCATTTTCTTTGACAGTTGTGTCAATGTTTTCCATGGTCTCTTCTGCACATGAGATTCTCTCTTCTACCTCTTGTATTCTTTTGGTGATACTTGTGTCTATGACTCTTGATCTCTTTCCTAGGTTTTCTATCTCCAGGGTAGTATCCCTTTGAGATTTATTGTTCCTACTTCCATTTTAGATCCTGGATGGTATTGTTCAATTCCTTCACCTGTTTGGTTGTGTTTTCTTGGATTCTTTAAGGGATTTTTGTATTTCCTCTTTAAGGGCTTCTACCTTTTTACCTGTGTTCTCCTGTATTTCTTTAAGGGATTTATTTATGTCCTTCTTACAGTCCTCTATCATCATCATGAGAAGTGATTTTAATTCTGAGTCCTGCTTTTCCAGTGTGTTGGAGTGTTCAGTACTTGATATGGTGGGAGAACTGGGTTCTGATGATGTCAAGTAACTTGCTTTCTGTTGCTTATGTTCTTGCACTTACTTTTCACCATCTGGTTAACTCTAGTGCTACCTGCACTCACTGTCTCTGACTGGAAGCATGACTTTTCATTGATATTTCCTAAAAACAAATGGAATTTGTCACTAGATGCCTGCTTTCCATTGGCTCCAGACTGTGCATAAATGTTCCGGAATATTCATAGCTGGGTGAAGTTCTCACACATTCCTATTTCTGCGTATCATGTTACATTGAACAAGCTCCAAGTTTCTAAATCTTTCCAAGCTACTTATTTTTTTTATTATTCTGTTAGATATTACAGTTTGACTGTAGTTTCCCCTTCTTTCTTCACCTCCCAGCCAGGTGACATCCTCTCCTCTATCTTTCACTTCACAAAATTGGCTGACCAACCAGAGACATCATTCAAACATACCATATCAAGTTGCAATAAGGTCCTCTTATTAAGGCTGGAGGAGGCAACCCAGTAGGAGGAAAGGGGTTTCAAAAGCAGGCAAAAGAGTCAGAGATAGCCCTTGTTCCCGCTGTAAGGAGTCTCACAAGAAGACCAAGCTACACAACTGTAACATATATACAAAAGGACTAGGCAAGACCCATGTAGATGCCCTAAATTATCAGTTCACTCCATGTTGCCCAATGAGCCCACAATTCTGGGCTCATTCATATTCATATTAATATTGAATCTGTGGTTTTCATATGAGGTCCTTGACTCCCCTGGATTTTTTCTCCCCCTCTTCTGTAGTCTTCCCCATACTCTGCCTAATTTTTGACTGTGCATCTCTGAATAATTTTCCATTAGTTGCCATGTAAGCCATCCTGATGATGATTATGCAAAGCTCCTGTCTAAAAGTATACAATTTATTGAAGACAAATTCGCTAGCTTGTTAACTGGCTTTGCCAATAGACTTTATAGTTTTATAAACATTCATTAACAGTACCTCTAATCTCCCCTACTTACATCAAAACATAAATAGATGCATCTTTAAGATAGTGGAAAAAGAAATGAAATCTAGCTCTCTCTGCATGCTTTTGCAAATGAAACACCACACCACATCTTTCTGTTTGACTTTCCCATGGTTAACTCTTTTTACTTTCATTTTTCCTTTTTATCAGACTTTCATAAACCCGGATGTTAGACATAAAATGTAGCTTAAGCATAATTATGTTTTATTTTAAAAGCATTTTAGTTGCTTGCTTCAATGTATTTTAATCTTGTCATACTTAAACATGAGTGGAATTTTCATTCGTATTCCATCAGAATATTTACCTTTGTTCCTTTATGATTGGGATAGGAAATTTTTATTTCCTATGTATCTTAAAAACAAATTACTTTTCATATATCATTTCAAAAGTAGTTGTAGTTCTTAATTAAGTATTTTTGATTTTCAACTTGGAGGGCATCCAGTCCATGTAAACATTCCTTCCTAGTTCCTATCACTGAACATATTTCTAAACCTAATTATTTTTTGCTTCGACAACAAAATCTCTTGGCTAGAGTTAGAAAAGGAAAAAGATTTAGAAAAGTTAAAAAGAGAGATCCATGATGAATGTGAGGAAAATAAATTAATGTGGCAATTAAACTTAATTTTTTACCTTAATTTTACCCTTCTTTGTATCCTCCATGGAAAATTATGAATTTAATGTTTTAATATAGAAAGATATTATTCTATTTTTTAAAAAATTTATTATCAATTTTGTTGGTTCATAAAACTAAACTAATGTAAAGAGGAGGGAGGGAGACTATTAGGAGGTGTAATTAAGTATCTTTTCATTTATTAGCTTCTGATCCTCAGATCAGTTATGATATCTCTTATTCTGACATAATTTGGACTAATGAAATGGCCATGTCATTTGATCATGCCACAAAATCCCCAAATTCTAGTTTAGCATTTGTAAACATGATTAGCAACAGAGCAGGCCCTAAAAATAAATGATTTAGTTGAATATCTGACCCTAAAATAATATTTGAAATGATAAAAAGATAATAACATTGCAGGTATAATAAAGCATTTTTATTTCATTTGATATAATAAACCTTGCTTTGATTTGAGTACATAAGATTGTTTACTACTGTTTGTTCACCTCTCTCTGGTGCTGGAGATTAATTCCATGTTTCTAGTATAATAGACATGTGTATTTCGTTTAGTCATACCACAGCCTAAGAATAAGAAAATTTTCTACAGCTTCTGTTTCCGAGCCTAAATATAAAACTTGATTCAGTATTTTTCCCTACTACCTAATTGGGGATTATTATTTTTTTGCTCAGTATGTAGTTCGTTGTTTTGATAAAGTGGGAAATCAATATATATTATATAGATAATAGTTCTAGCATTTAGTGAATTACGGATTAGATTTTAAACTTTTTTATCAGACATTTACATTTTTGCTTTTTTCAGGAAAGGATTTGAGACTTGTTAAAGAAATCCCATCTCAGAGAATGATTCTTGAGAATGTGACTCCAGAGTCACAACTGAGGTTTGGGAGAAGCCAAACTAATCCAGCTGTTTTAGTAGCACTTGGAGATTTGTCTTTATGGAAATTTCTGTCTCATTTCTGGATATCCAATAAAACAAATTGTTTGGTATAAACCATTAGATTAAAAGCAGGAGAGTGGTTTATTTATATTGTTGAAGGTTTTGTTTTATTTATTTTGTTTTGTCTTTGGAAAGAAAACTGTTTTGTTCCCTTTGTTTCATTGTATATGTTCCCCATTTAAAAGCTTTAGTATATGAAAGCTTTTCTTTGATTACTAGCCCTATCATTCCATTATTCTATCAAAATTGTTGACAATTTTATCCAGATATGGATTAACAACACCCCAAAGAGTTCTTCTAAAGAGTCACATGCATGGGATCAATTAATTAAAAGTAAAAATTGAACATGAATATTGATTATGTAATTAATATGCTAAACTTTAATATCTATTATATAATACAACTTTAAATGCTTGCTTCAGTTTTACTGTTGAGCCCAAATCAAGCAATGAGTTTTTATGGCCAATAATAATATTTCTGTCTTTGGTGCCATGAAAGGATGGCTTCGTTTCTGAAGTGGCACAGGCCTCAAACCTCAACCCCAATGGGGCAATGGCAGGTGTTTGGCCACGTCCCCAGACCCCAGGCTCCTGACACGCCATTGACCTGCAACTTGCAGTCATGTAGGACAATGCAGCCCCTCCCAAACAGGTGTCACCTAAAACAGGTAGAGGGCATGACTACAGGCTTTAGCCTTAAGAGATTTCCATATTAATGAGATACCTAAAGGCCAGAGGGCATAACTAATTATGTATTCTTTTCCCAGACCCTCACCCCTCCTCTCTCCCTATTTAAGTCAGGTCCCCCCTGACCTAAGGGGGATGCATTCAGACCATTTATCATCTGCCATGTCAATAAAGTTCTTGGAACCCCAGACCTCCTCCAGTCATTGGGGCCTGCCATCATGTAGAGCTACTCTGTGTTTTCCACCCATCTTCAAACAAGCAATCTCTCAGCCAAGCGAGTATAACAAGCAGCGAGCACTTCCTGCTGGGCTTGGTCAGGGCCTCTCTCTCTCCCTTGTTTTTCTTACCCTTGGGCAGGTCGTGCAATCCTGCAATCCTACGCTTCTCATCTTCATTCTGTTGGGCCTTCCAATGGTGTCTGAGAGCCCCTGAGTGGATGCCAGTGAGTCGCTGGTCGCCTCCTGGCCTGGGGATCCCCACTCGAGAGTCTTGCACCCCTGCGGAGACTCGGACTGAGTGATAACTCCGACCCGCTGTGTGGGTCCCTGGTGGCTTCTCACAGCAGTGAGCAAGAACTGACTCAGTTAAACTTCCTGCAAGCACTTCGGCTTCTTCCCATGGGCAGGACCTCCTTGAGCAGCCTGGGGCAGAAGACACTCGGGACCCACATTGCAACAGAGTACTCGGTGTGTAAACCATCATTTTCCCCGCACCTGTCAAGTTTGAGATTTCTTCTTAGCTTCCATATAGTTTTCTTATAATATTTTTCTCTTATTGAAAAAATTGGAAGAATTAGAGGTTCAGAGAAACATGAATATTCTAGTCAATATTTAAATCTAAGGATTTAACTTTTCCTTAGTTTTTCTTAAAAAATTACAAGGAAGATTTTACTTTCCTATGTTAAAGTGAAAATGAGAAATCAGCCTATTAAACAGTATGTTTCACCACTGTTCCACTGTCACTATCAATCTATCCTGTCAGAATGATTTTAAATTAGAAGATCTATGGTGCAAGTCTTTCTACACAGCTTGACATGACCAATATCATGACATGCCAAAATGACCATGACAACTCCCTTAAAGCCTTGATTACAGCTATCACAATGAAATACACTGAAATATAAAGGGTATTTGATGGTTTGAATGAGTAATGTCCTCCATAGCCTCAAGTGTTTGAACACTTAAACACCCTGATTGCTGGCACTAATTGGGAAGATTATGAAAGTTTTAAAAGATGGTTCTGTGGCAGAGAAAGTGGGCCAATGCATATGGGATTTTTTTAATTGGGTATATTTTTATTTACATTTCAAATGTTATCCCCTTTCCCAGCCCCCCTAGAAATCCCCCCTCTGCGTATTTCTATGAGGATGTTCCTCCACCCACCCACTCCCACCTCCCTGCCCTCATATTCCCCTACACTGGGACCTCAATCCTTCACAGGACCAAGGGCTTCTTCTCTAATTGATGTCCAACAAGGCCATCCTCTGCTACATATGCGCCTGGAGCCTGCACATGCGATCGACACCAATGTATTTCTTCAAAACCATTTTTCCTGTCTGGCAAGACAAATTTGGAAATTGTTTTCAGCCATTATTTGTTCAAGAATATTTGTCCTGCCCTTTTACTTATCATCTCATCCTCTGGGAATACATTTTGCTATATGTTATTCTGATATAATTGTCACATGGCTTTCTGTGTATTATATCTGAAAGTATTTTCTGCATTAAAATTTGGTAATTTTTACTGATTTATGAGTTTATTAATCTGTAAAAAAATAAAGTCTTTTTGTGTCTGCTTTTGTTTCTATTTTTCAATTATCTAGTTTCTTAGAGGTCTCCCTTAACAATGTATAATTACTCTAAACTATATTTGTGGGGATTTATATTCAGTATGTAGCAGTCACCCACTTTGCTATTTGGAATAATAACATTCCTTTCTAAATGTGTAAAATTTCCAATCCAATACTATATGCACTGATAGTATAAGATTTCAACTCCTTAAGTTTTTTGATTTCTCAGGAACATGTGTATTTTGTGTAGTCAATTCTAAAGAGGTTTGGGTTGCAGTCTTAAGTTAACTTGGATAGTTAGTTGTGGTATTACTGTTTTTCTTTAAAATTGTCATTAGCTATTTCTTTTAAAAGTTAAATTTTTAAAAATAATTATAGTATACTAGGAATAAATACCTTATTTAAAAACACTTAAATTTCATTGAACAGTAATCTTTGCATATTCTTGGGAGGGAAAATATCTGTGTTAGTATCATCTTAATAGCTTTCCTTAGTCTCCTATCTATGTGACACAGACATCTGTGAGCTCTATTATATACAACTGAATTAAGAGTAAAGAATGAGTACTAAACTATTAGAAAGAGAGAGCATATTTATATATGTGTTTTTTATACTTAAGAGTTTCAATTGTGTGATCTTCATAGAATTTTTTTAATTTAATAAATATTTTTATAAAGAGTCTTATTTGTTTGGATGGCTATGTTTTATAAATATAAACATATATGAATATCCATAATCTTCAGAACACTTACACTGAAACTCTAATTCATTAGGAAATATGATGAGTGGTTCTTTGGTGACATGGAGGATATGAGTGCAAAACCCTGATGATGATATTGGCACAGATGATAAGATGGCCAAAAGCCAGAGAGACCTTTCATATGCTACAACTGCTGGTGTCTCAAGCTTGGATTGAATACATCTTGAAGTTTGTATGGTGTCACTGAAGAAGCCACCTCCATATAGTATTTTGTCATAGGAGCCTGAGCTGACTACAATATACAGTATAGGTATTCTCAATATATAATTGATTCATGAGAAGATTTAACTTAAAAATAATGTGTTCCACTATGTTAATAGCAGCCTTATTTGTGATAGCCAGAATCTGGAAACAACCCAGTTGTTTTATAATGGAAGAATGGATACAGAAAATGTTATTCATTTACACAATGGAATACTAATCGACTATTTAAAATGAGGACATCCTGAGTTTTTCAGGCAAATGGATCGAACTAAAAATTATCATCCTGAGTGAGGTAACTCAAAGCTAAAAGGGCACACATGCTATATACTCATTAATAAGTGGATATTAGCCAAAAAATACAAAATACCCAGGATGTAATCCATATAACTCAAGAAGGTTAACAAGCTGAAGGACACAAGTGAAGTTGCCTCAATCCCATTAGGAGGGAGAAGAAAGCAATCACTGGAGTGGGGCAGAGGGAAGGAGGAATATGGGCGGGAGAAGGGACAGGGAGGGAAAATGGGGAATATGATCAGGTATGGGGGAAACAGGACTGAAGCCGTAAGGATCAGCAGAAAGAATGCAAACAAGTAACATTGGGATGTATGAGTGGGGTAGGGCACTCTCTAGAATGTACCAGAGACATGGGAGGTGAGAAACTCTCAGGACTCAAAGGGACGGACCTTAGATGAAAAGCTGTAGAGTGTGGGGAGGTAACTTGTAGAGTCCACCTTCAGTAGAAAGACAAGGCTTCAAGTGGAGTGATAGGTTTGCCATTCTAGTCAAAAATAATGACCCAGAATTGTTCCTGTCTAAAACAAATGCAAGGACAAAAAATGAGAAGAGACTGAGGAAAAGGAGGTCCAGTGACAAACCCAAAGTGGGTATCCAGCTCAAGGGAAGGCTCCAAGGCCTGACACTATTACTGATACTATGATGTGCTTTCAAGCAGGAGCCTAACATGGTTGCCCTTAGAGACGCCCAGCAAGCAGCTGAAATAGTCAGCTACAGATACTTACACCCAACCAATGGACAGAAACCAGGGACACCTGTGGCTAAATTAGGGAAAAGTTCAAAGTACCTACAGAGGATGGTTACCCCATAGAAATACTAGCAATCTCAACTAATCTGGACCCCTGAGATCTCCCAGATACTGAGACACCAACCAGGCAGCAACCAGGCAGAAACCAGGTAGCTGACATGAGGCCCCTGACACATATACAGCAGAGGACTGCCTGGCCTGACCTCAGTAAGAGGAGAAGCACCTAACCCTGGAGAAACTTGAGGCCCCAGGGAATAGGGAGATCTGGTGGGGTGGAGGTACATGAGTGGGACATCCTCTTGAAGATATGGGAAGATGTATGGGATGAGCAACAGCCAGAGGGCAGACTGAGAGATAGATAACGACCTGATTGTAAAAACACAGATTAAAAAATATTAAAAATAAATAAATAAAATTTTAAATATTTCTTTACTATGTGAAAATGAAAATTGTGTAATATATGATTTTTTGCTTGTGTATTAATGTTATTCTTTCATTGCATCACATGGAAAGAACAAATGATCCAATATTATAATGAACTGTTTTTCTGTTTGAGGTCTGTAATGGCACAGACTTATTGGCACTTTGTTATTGTTTGCAGAGTTTCCTGCTAATGGATCTAACACATCAATAGCTATCATCACAAGTCTTGTAACTGCAAACACACACACAAATTTGTTATCAAAAGTGAGCCAAATTAATTTAGCAGAATAGTCATCTGATATAATTGAAAAGTCATGTTTTCCACACTACAACATATAACAGCTTTATGCAACTGCCCTAATAAATTTCTATTTTCAAGAACAATATCTCAAATACTGGCTTTTTGTGAAGTAGAGCTGATGATTTTCAGCTGAGTTCTGTCTTCTGGTTTTCAAATGGCCAGTGATAACCCTCAGTAGCACCAGGGTCTATGTTGATTACAATAAATACTTTTGATGAATCACACACCCTCCTATTAGGCATCAACTTGTGTGAAATATTTATATTCAGCGACAATTGCATATTAAAGCATAGTTTCATGGAGCTAGTTGATACTGAGAACTTAGGGAAACAATCTAAGAAAGTACTAACCAATAATAACTAGCAAGAAAAGGTATTTTTACAAATTAAGTAAACGCACAAAATCTATTTAGTGTGATGATGCTTGTCTTTTTGTCTTTGTTGGCACTAAGTTTTCCACAAAAATAGGAGAAAACTTATTTGTCCTTCAACATGAAACAACTGTATAGTCATGAAATGTTTTAATTCATTAAAAACTCAGAGCAATAAACTAGGAAGCTATTCATTCTCAGCCATGAGAATCACAAACAAATTAATCAGAAAAGGATTAGCTCACTGGGACATTTCTGGCTCTAAATCTTTCAAAAAATAGTATTTTAATATTTAATGATCTTCCAAATTACAAAGGGGAAATTCAAAAGAACATAAGCAATGAAAGAATTTACATAGGCAATACACAGAGCATTTATAAATTTAGGACAATAAGCAGTTTTTAGTAGTCAGAGTAGTATGAGCCTCAGCAATACAAAATCATTTTACACTCCATTGACCATAATGAGCATAAAGAGATGATGCATGCTCTAGGTTACAGAGAAAATAGTAACTTGAGTATTTCCTGGGAGGGAATAGTAGAAACTATTATCTTTGGGGAACAATACAATAATAATTATCAATAGATAAGCATGAGCTCCACAATTAATAATATGACTCATGGTTACGTACAATATTTAAACTTACAATGCTCATACTATATTCTTCTTGGAAGAAGTTTTGGTTCTCCTATACTTACAATTGAATTTTTATGGTGAGTTAGATATAAGTTTTTTCTAGGTATATTGTGTCCCTTTAAATTAACCACATGTGAATTTGCTGTGGTGTCACATAGCTAATTTATCTGTATTTGATTCAACCAGAAAAAAAAATCTTAAAAATAGACACAAACATTTACTATATCAAATATGTTGTTAATGATATTTCACAGTCTGAAGCATAACCCAAAAATATTAGAGTCCTATGCAAAGAAAAGAGAAAGTTAGATATACTAAGAGAAAGAATGGAGAGAGAGAAAAGAATGTGTTATAGACTGATCCAAAAAGAAAAAAGAAAAAAGAAACATACTGCATCATATAGTGCAAATCAACTAGAGCAGGTCTTTGTAAAAGTTTATAAATAGTGTGTGTCATATTATGAAATATAATTAATTAAATTGTTCTGTCTGATTTTATATTCTAAAATATTAGATATTTGCCCATGTACCTGCAAACACAAACACACACACACACACACACACACACTCACACTCACACACACACACTACATCATCAACAAAAGACTCAGTGCAGATCACTAGATAGGTGGGGAATTCCTGATGCTAGAATATAATAGTAAGAGGATAGTAGCAGTACAAAGGCAGATGTACCTTTGCAATACAGTCTACACTGCAAAGGGCAAGTGCAGGCCTGCTTCTGAAGCTTTGTGAGTTTACAGGTCAGAATTTACAGAGTCACAAATATAGAAAAGAGAGGATGAAAGAGTGAGAATTTTCCTAAGTTAGAATATTTGAGGAAAAGAAATACAAATATGTTGGTGACTTGAACTTTGCCTAAGAGTAAGGAAAGTCACTATGCTTTTCAACTTAATCCAAAAATTCCTTAAACTCAGAAACTAAGTATGCAAATAAATGAGAAAATTATATTTTATGTGTATACAGTAATAAACTGAAAAACTTTTAGTACTGCTTGAAGCTACTTCAAATATGTCATTTACCTTGAATAAAAATTCCAATCTTAAATGGGCAGGTATATATTGCCATTTTACAGAATAATATTCAGAGTTAAAATCCATCCTTTTGCCCAGGGCGGACCCTTAGCTGGTCTGCTCCTGTGGAAACACTGGATCCTGAGACATCCTAGAGGGACCCACTGCACCCAGAGCAGAGGGTAAGACACCTTGCCCACTACCCCAAGCCCCAGAGTTATAACCGGGAGCCAGGTGGGGCTTAAGGAATTAGCAGGCACCCAAAGCCCACTCCTCCAGAATATCACTTCCCTTCCACCCGGACCCTGGTTCTTTTGCCTGAGGCAGACCTGTAGCTGGTCTGCTCTGGTGGAAACACCTGATCCTGAGACAATCTAGAGGACCTACTGCATCCAGAGCAGAGGACACTTAGCTGGTCTGTGCCTGTGGAAACATCTGATCCTGAGACATCCTAGAAGACCTACTGCATCCAGAGCAGAGGGAGCTTAGGATCACAGGAACACAGAGACATCTGGAATCCGAGGAAATCTGACTCAACAAGATAACTGGAAAGACAGACTCCAGTCCAACACAGTGAGCACAGGTAACACTAGAGTAAACCAGACGCGAAAGGCAAGCGCAAGAACACAAGCAACAGAAACCAAAGTTACCTGACATCATCAGAACCCAGTTCTCCCACCATAGCAAGCCCTGGATACCCCATCACACAGGAAAAACAGGACTCAGAATTAAAATCACTTCTCATGATGATGATGGAGGATTTTAAGAAGGACATAAGTAACTCCCTTAAAGAAATACAGGAAACACAGGTAAACAGGTAGAAGCCCTCAAAGAGGAAACACAAAAATCCTTGAAAGAATTGAAAGAGAACACAGGTAAACAGGTAAAGCCCTTAAAGAGGAAATACAAAAATCCTTTAAAGAATTTCAAGAAAACACAACAAAACAGGTGAAGGAATTGAACAAAACCATCCAGGATTAAAACTGGAAATAGAAACAATAAAGAAATCACAAAGGGAGACTACTCTGGAGATAGAAAACGTAGGAAAGAGATCAGGAGTCATAGACGCAAGCATCACCAACAGAAACAAGAGATAGAATAGAGAATCTCATGCACAGAAGAGACCATGGAAAACCTTGACACAACAGTCAAAGAAAATGCAAAATGCAAAAAGCTTCTAACACAGAACATCCAGGAAATCCAAGATGCAATGAGAAGACCAAACCTAAGGATAATACATATAAATGAGAGTGAACATTCCCAATCTAAAGGGCCAGTAAATATCTTCAACAAAATTCTAGAGGAAAATTTCCCCAACTAAAGAACGAGATACCCATAAACATACAAGAAGCCTACAGAACACCAAACAGACTAGACCAGAAAGAAATACCTCCCGTCACATAATAATCAAAACACCAAATGCACAAAACAAAGAAAAAATACTAAAAGCAATAAGGGAAAAAGGTCAAGTAACATATAAAGGCAGACCTATAAGAATTACACCAGACTTTTCACCAGAGACTATAAAAGCCAGAAGATCCTGGTCTGATATCATACAGACCCTAAGGGAACACAAATGCCAGCCCAGACTGCTATACCCAGCAAAACTCTCAATCACTATAGATGGAGAAACCAAGATATTCCATGACAAAACCAAATTTGCACAATATCTTCCCACAAACCCAGCACTTCAAAGGATAATTGACAAAAAACGCCAACAAAAGGAAGGAAACTACAACCTAGAAAAAGCACGGAAGTAATCTTCCAACCCCCCCCCCCAAAAAAAGGTAGCTACACAAACATAATTCCACCTCTAATAACAAAAATAACAGGAAGCAACAATCATTTTTCCTTAATATCCCTTAACATCAATGGACTCAATTCTCCAATAAAAAGACTACACTATCAGACTGGATACATAAACAGGACCAGAATTTTGTTGCATACAAGAAACGCACCTTAGTGACAAAGACAGACATTACCTCAGCTTAAAAGTCTGGAAAACAATTTTCCAAGCAAATGGTCCCAAGAAACAAGCTGGAGTAGCCATTCTAATATCAAATAAAATCGACTTTCAACCAAAAGTAATCAAAAAAGATAAGGAAGGACACCTCATACTCATCAAAGGAAAAATCTACCAAGATGAACTCTCAAATCTATGCTCCAAATGCAAGGGCACCTACATACATAAAAGAAACTTTACTAAAGCTCAAAGCACACACTGCACCCCACACAATAATAGTGGGGGATTTTAACACACCGCTCTCTCCAATGGACAGATCGTGGAATCAGAAACTAAACAAAGACACATTGAAATTAACAGAAGTTATGAACCAAATGGATTTAACAGGTATCTATAGAACATTTCATCCTAAAGCAAAAAAAAATACCTTCTCCTAGCACCTCATGGTACCTTCTCCAATATAGACCATATAATTGATCACAAAACAGTCCTCAACAGTTACAAAAAGATTGAAATAATCCCTTGCATCCTATCAGATCATCATGGACTAAGGCTGGTCTTTAATAATGACAGAACGAAGGGAAAACCCACATGCATGTGGAAACTGAACAATGCTCTACTCAATGATGACTTTGTCAAGGAAGAAATATAGAAAGAAATTAAAGACTTTCTAGAATTTAATGAAAATGAGGAAACATCATACCAGAACTTGTGGGACTCCATGAAAGCAATGCTAAGAGGAAAACTCATAGCTCTAAGTGCCTACAAAAAGAAATTGGAGAGAGCACACATTAATAAC
Organism: Mastomys natalensis; assembly: GCA_021653895.1. Classification (NCBI taxonomy): domain Eukaryota; kingdom Metazoa; phylum Chordata; class Mammalia; order Rodentia; family Muridae; genus Mastomys; species Mastomys natalensis. Next base: position 280,916 of record JAJTUV010001058.1, read on the forward strand.
TTGACAGCACACCTGAAAGCTCTAGAACAAAAAGAAGCAAATACACCCAAGAGGAGTAGGTGTCAGGAAATAATCAAACTCAGGGCTGAAATCAACCGAGTAGAAACAGAACGAACTATACAAAATATCAACAAAACCAGGAGTTGGTTCTTTGAGAAAATCAACAAGATAGATAAACCCTTAGCCAGATTAACCAGAGGGCACAGACACAGTATCCAAATCAATAAAATCAGATCTGACAAGGGAGACATAACAACAGAAACTAAGGAAATTCAAAAAAATCATCAGATCCTACTACAAAGGCCTATACTCAACAAAACTGGAAAACCTGGATAAAATGGACAATTTTCCAGACAGATACCAGGTACCAATGTTAAATGAGGAGCAAATAAACCATCTAAACAGTTCCATAACCCCTAAAGAAATAGCAGCAGTCATTAAAAGTCTCCCACACCAAACAAAGCCCAGGACCAGATGGTTTTAGTGGAGAATTCTATCAGACCTTCAAGGAAGACCTAATACCAATTCTCTTCAAACTATTCCACAAAATAGAAACAGAAGGAACACTACCCAATTCGTTCTATGAAGCTACAATCACACTCATACCTAAACCTCACAAAGACCCAACAAAGAAAGAGAACTTCAGACCAATCTCTCTTATGAATATTGATGCAAAAATACTCAATAAAATTCTAGCAAACCAAATGCAAGAACACATCAAAACAATCATCCATCATGATCAAGTGGGCTTTCTCCCAGGAATGCAGGGATGGTTCAATATTCGGAAATCCATCAATGTAATCCACTACATAAACAAACTCAAAGAAAAAAACCACATGATCATCTCACTAGATGCTGAGAAAGCATTTGACAAAATTCAACATCCCTTCATGATAAAAGTCTTGGAAAGATCAGGAATTCAAGGTCCATACCTAAACATAGTAAAAGCATATACAGCAAACCAATAGCCAACATCAAACTAAATGGAGAGAAACTTGAAGCATTCCCACTAAGATCAGGGACTAGACAAGGCTGCCCACTCTCTCCCTACCTATTCAATATAGTACTGGAAGTCCTAGCCAGAGCAATTAGACAACAAAAGAAGTCAAAGGAATACAAATAGGAAAGGAAGAAGTCAAAATATCACTATTTGCAGATGATATGATAGTATACTTAAGTGACCCCAAAAACTCCACCAGAGAACTCCTAAACCTGATAAACGACTTCAGCAAGGTGGCAGGTTATAAAATCAACTCGAACAAATCAGTAGCCTTCCTCTACATGAAAGATAAACAGGCTGAAAAAGAAATTAGGGAAATGACACCCTTCACAATAGTCACAAATAATATAAAATACCTTGGGGTGAATCTAACCAAGCAAGTGAAAGATCTGTATGACAAGAACTTCAAGTCTCTGAAGAAAGAAATTGAAGAAGATCTCAGGAAATGGAAAGATCTCCCATGCTCATGGATCAGCAGCATTAATATAGTAAAAATAGCCATCTTGCCAAAAGCAACTACAGATTCAATGCAATCCCCATTAAAATACCAACTCAATTCTTTACAGAACTAGAAAGAGAAATTCTCAAATTTATTTGGAACAAAAAAAACCAGGATAGCGAAAACCATTCTCAACAATAAAAGAACTTCTGGAGGAATCACCATCCCTGACCTCAAGCTGTACTACAGAGCAATAGTGATAAAAACGGCCTGGTATTGGTACAGAGACAGGCAGGAAGGTCAGTGGAATAGAGTTGAAGACCCAGAAATGAACCCACACAACTATGGTCATTTAATCTTTGACAAAGGAGCTAAAACCATCCAGTGGAACAAAGACAGCATTTTCAAGAAATGGTGCTGGTTCAACTGGAGGACAGCATGCAGAAGAATGCAAATTGATCCATTCTTATCTTCTTGTACATAGCTCAAGTCCAAGTGGATAAAGGACCTTCACATAAAACCAGACACACTATAACTAATAGAAGAGAAGGTGGGGAAGACCCTCGAATACCTAGGCACGGGGAAAAGTTCCTGAACAAAACACCAATGGCCTATGCTCTAAGATCAAGAATGACAAATGGGACTTCATAAAATTGCAAAGTTTCTGTAAGGCAAAGGACACTGTCAATAGGACAAAACGGCAACCAACAGATTGGGAAAAGATCTTTACCAATCCCACATCAAATAGAGGACTAATATCCAATATATACAAAGAACTCAAGAAATTAGACTCTAGACAACCAAATAACCCTATTAAAAAATGGGGTACAGAGCTAAACAAAGAATTCTCAACTGAGGAAACTCGAATGGCCGAGAAGCAGCTAAAGAAATGTTCAGCATCCTTGGTCATCAGGGAAATACAAATCAAAAACAACCCTGAGATTCCACCTCACACCAGTCAGAATGGCTAAAATCAAAAACTCGGGTGATAGCAGATGCTGGTGAGGATGTGGAGAAAGAGGAACACTCCTCCATTGTTGGTGGGATTGAAAGATGGTACAACCACTATGGAAAACAGTCTGGCGGTTCCTCAGAAAATTGGACATATCAGTATCTGAGGACCCAGCTATACCACTCCTGGGTATATATCCAGAAGATGCTCTAACACATAGCAAGGACATATGCTCCACTATGTTCATAGCAGCTTTATTTATAATAGCCAGAAACTGGAAAGAACCCAGATGCCCTTCAACAGAGGAATGGATACAAAAAATGTGGTACATTTATACAATGGAATATTACTCAGCTATTAAAAACAATGAATTTGATAAATTCTTATATAAATGGATGGAGCTAGAAAATATCATCCCGAGTGAAGTAACCCAATCACAAAAGAACATACATGGTATTCACTCACTGCTTATTGGAATTTAGCCCAGAACCCTAAAATACCAAGATTCAACTCACAGACCACATAAAGCTCATGAAGGATGATGACTAAGTAGGGGGGCTTCAGTCCTTCTTAGAAGGAGTAACAAAATACTCAAGGGAGCAAATATGGAGACCCAGTGCAGGACAGAAACTGAAGGAGGGGCCGTCTACAGACCATTCCACCTGGATATCCATCCTATGTGCAGTCACCAAAGGTAGAGGTTGATGTGGATGTCAGGATGTACATGCTGACAGGAATCTGATATAGCTGTCTCCTTAGAAGTCTGCAAGAGTCTGACATACTCAGAGGCAGATGCTCACAGCTAACCATCAAACTGATCATGGGGTTCCCAATGGAGAAGATAAGTGAAGGCTGAAGGAGTTGAGAGGATTCGTGACACCATGAGGAAAGCAACAATACCAACCAACCAGAGACCCCAGGGTCTAAACCACCAGCCTGGGAGCACTTAGGGAGGGACCCAAGGCTCCAGCTATATATGCAAGGGAGCTATATATAAGTGGGAGAAGAAATCCTTGGTCCCATGAAGGCTGGACGTCGTTGGGGGGGGATATTCGAGGGTGGGGAGGTGAGGTATGTGGGAGGGTGGGTGGGGGTACACCAACATGGAGGCAGGAGGAAGGGGAAAGGGATAGTGAGTTCCTGTGAGGGAGGGGGGGAAATGGGGTAAGGAGAGAACATCTGAAATGTAAATAAATTTTCCTATAAAAAAAATTCAACGACAAATTTACAAATTCTATTGTTATAATATATGACACTAATATATAAACATATACATACACTCTATAAAGTGTTTGTGTTAACAATATATTCTTTAAATTATTCTTTTGTAGATTAAGAAGCATCAGTATAATAGTCAATATGTTGTTGTTTACTGTACTGCTTAACAAATGCCAAGGCATTCCTCTTGTCTAATGGAAACTCTGTGTGCTTTGATCTATAATCTTCTTTTTCCCCTCCATGAATTGAAGCCTATGGTAACCCTATTATATATACTTCTGTGCATAGAACTGCTTTAGTTTCCATATTTATATGAGTTAATAAAGTTTAATTCAGCCCTAAAAAAAATCCACTGATTTTTACTGAATCACTTTCATTGTTTGAAAGTTAATATTATGTTAATAAAGACAAGAAGTCTATATTTAATCTATTTTTCAATTGCTTTTAAACTAGTTTCATAAACTAGTTTATGAAACATAATAACTTTTTTACAAAGTAGGATCTTATATTTATTTCACTTACTTTTTAAAAGGACTATAGTAATAGCCAAAGAATGTAGCAATACTTGTAATTTAATACTAATTAGATCCATATAAGTTTAAACATATAGTCATAGAAAGTAAAAGTTGTCCAAATTAAATTGCAGTCATTAGTTCAATGGATTGTGGCAAATGTAGTATTTTATTTATTAATTATGTATCATTAGAAAAAAATCATAAATAGTTTTAAATGAATGAGTTATCTTCAACTGTATTAAAATGTTTATGTTCATAGGTTTCTCAAATATAAACTTTCTATCTTAATGTAAGTTAAAAGGGCCAATGGTAAACCATAATGCTGCAGGCCTGCCCTATGCTGCTGAGATTTGGAAATATTTTCCCCATGACGCAGAATTAACAGTCAAAAAATATATCATATTTAACTACCAACTAATAGTTCCAGTTGCTCTACTTTTCTGCAGCTACTGAAAGCCTCTGCTAAGTCACTGTGCATGCTCCAAAGACACTATAAAATACTGTCCCTCCATGCAGTCTACTGCTTTCTCTCTTCAGATACAGCTGCCGGTTCTGTTCTCCCCAATAAATTTCTTGTGTGAGATTTGTTGCGTGCTATGACCTTTTGGTATTCCTTGACTCCTGACTACAAAGATGACCCTGTGCAAGAAACAAATAAAACAAGTTACAATTACAGAATTGATAACAGTTGATTCTAATAATTTTCTATGTTCTATGACCAGCATAACAGTACTTATCTACAAATGTATTTGCTGTTATTAACTTTTCAAATGACATTTTAATTTCTTTAATTTATAAAAAAATATTTTATTTGTCACTTTTCTCAACAATTTAGTTTAGTATGTTGTAGTAACTTATTGAAGTATATGTTTGTCTAATTTTGTTTAAAATTTTTTATTGGATAGTTTTCCCCCCAGAAACCCCCTATCCCATAATCCCTCCCTCTGTTTCTATGATGGTGTTCCCCCACCCACTCCTGCATCCCCACCTTAGCATTCTCCTACACCAAGGCATCAAGCCTTCACTGAACCAAGGGCCTCTTCTCTCATTGATGCCAGAAAAGGCCATCCTCAGCTACATTTTTGGCTGGAGCCATGAGTCCCTCCATGTGTACTCTTTGATTGGTGGTTTAGTCACTGGGAGCTCTTGGGGGTCTGGTTGATAGTGTTGTTCTTCCTATGGGGTTGTAAACAACCTTCATCTACTTCAGGCCTTTCTCTAACTCTCCTTTGGGGAATACATTGGGGAGCCTGTGCTCAGTGAAATGGTTGGCTGTGAGCATCTGTCTGTTTCCTCTGTATTTGTCAGGGTCTGGAAGAGTCTCTCAGGAGACAGATATATCAGCCTCTGTCAGCATGCATTTCTTGGCATCCACAAGAGTGGCTACCTTTGTAAACTGTATTTAGATGAATCGCGAGGTGGGGCAGTCTCTGGATGTCCTGTCCTTCATACTCTGCTCCACATTTTGTCTCCGTATTTCCTCCTGTGAGTAATGTGTTTCCCCTTCTAAGTAGAATGAAGCATCCATACGTTGGTCATTCCTTCTTGAGCTTCATGTGGACTGTTAATTGTATCTTGGGTATTCCATACTTTTGGGCAAATATCCACTTATCAGTGATACATACCATGTGTGATTTTTTGTGATGGGTTAGCTCACTCAAGATGATATTTTCTAGTTCTGTCAATTTGTCTAGGAATTTCATGAATTCATTTTTTTAATAGCTGAATAGTAGGCCATTGTGTAAATGTACATTTTCTGTCCATTCCTCTGTTGAAGGACATCTGGATTTTTTTCAGCTTCTGGCTATTATAAATAAGGCTGCTATGAACATAGTGGTGCATATGTCCTCGTTAAATGTGAGAGCATCTTCTGGGTATATGCCCAGGAGTGGTATAGCTGCATCCTCAGGTAGTACTATGTCAAATAATCAGAGGAACCTTCAGACTGATATTCAGAGTGGTTGTACCAGCTTGTAATCCCAAAAAATATGGAAGAGTGTTCCTCTTTCTCCACATCCTAGCCAGCATTTGATGTCACCTGAGTTTTTGATTTCAGCCATTCTGACTGGTGTGAGGTAGAATCTGAGAGTTGTTTTGATTTGGATTTATCTGCTGAATAACGATGTTGAACACTTCTTTAGGTGCTTCTCAGCCATTCTATATTCCCCAGGTGATAATTATTTGTTTAGCACTGTACCCTGTGTGGTAAATCTCCGACCCAAATAAGACCAGTCAAAGGAAAACACAACTCAATAATTATGGGTATAAATTGCACACCTAGATTGGGCATATTTACCATTACACTACTCTATTCCCCAGCATATGAGATCCCTTATAACTTGTGGTTTATCCCGGCCACGTGCTTGTCCTTCCACCTCCAGCTCCTCTGTTGTTGACTTCCTACTCCTTCACCTTCCTGCGTCGACTTCCTTCTCCTCCTACTTCCTCTGTCGACTTCCTCTTGTATCGAATTCCTCTTCTTCTCTCCTCCCTAAACCTTTTTCTCGCCTCCCCTTCTACTGCCCCATCACTGGCTCTAGCCTTTATTTTACAATTTTAATTGGACAGATGGTTCACAAGATGTCACCTGTGTACAGATTCAATCCTCCTCTGCAGCCCCTCCAGGAAAGTGGAACTAGGATCAAAATACAAGGCTGGGGCTATCCACAACAGTACCACATTTTTAATTGGACTATTTGGTTCTCTGGATTCTAACTTCTTGAGTTCTTTGTATATATTGGATATTAGCCCTCTATCAGATGTTGGATTGGTAAAGATCTTTTCCCAATCTGTTGCTTGTCATTTTGTCCTATTGGCAGGGTCCTCTGCCTTATAGAAGCTTTGCAATTTTATGAAGTCTCATTTGTCTATTGTTGATCTTAGAAACTAAGCCATTATCTTCTGTTCAAGATATTTTCCCCTATACTATGTGTTCAAGGCTCTTCCCCACTTTCTCTTCTATTAGTTTCAGTGTATCCAGTTTTATGTGGAGGTCCTTGATCCACTTGGACTTGAGCTTTGTACAAGGAGATAAGAATGTATCAATTTGTATTTCTCTACATGCTGACTTCCAGTTGAACCAGCACCATTTGCTGAAAATGCTGTCTTTTTTCCCACTGGATGGTTTTAGTTCCTTTGTCAAAGATCAAGTGATCATAGATGTGTGGGTTCATTTCTAGGTCTTCAATTCTATTCCATTGATCTTCCTGCCTGTCTCTGTACCAGCACCATACAGTTTTAATCCTTAATATCTAGCTTGAGGTCAGGGATGGTGATTCCCCGGTGTTTTTTTACTGTTACGAACAGTTTTCACTATCCTAGGCTTTTAATTATTCCAAATGAATTTGCAAATTGCTCTTTCTACTCTTGAAGAATTGAGTTGAAATTTTGATGGGAATTGCATTGAATCTATAGATTGCTTTTGGCAAGATGGTCATTTTTACATTTTTAATCTTGCCAATCCATGAGCATAGGGATCCTTCTGTATTCTGAGATCTTCTTCAATTTCTTTCTTCACAGTCTTGAAGTTTTTGCATACAGATCATTCACTTGCTTGTTAAAGTGACATTGAGGCTTTTAGTATTATTTGTGACTTTTGTGAAGTTTGTCATTTTCCTAATTTCTTTCTAAGACTGTTTATTCCTTGGTTAGAGGAAGGCTACTGCTTTGTTTGAATTAATTTTATATCCAGCCAATTTGCTGAAGTTGTTTATCAGGTTTGAGGTTTTCTGGTGGATTTTTTGGGGTTGCTTAGCTATACTATCATACCATCTGCAAGTAGTGATAGTTTGACTTCTTCCATTTCAATTTGTATTTCTCTGACCTCCTTTTGTCATCTAATTGCTCTGGCTAGGTCTTCGGTACTACACTGAATAGGAAGAGAGAGTGGGCATCCTTGTCTAGTCCCTAATTTTAGTGTGATTGTTTCAAGTTTCTCTTCATTTAGTTTGATGTTGGCTACTGGTTTGCTCTATATTGCTTTTACTATGTTTAAGTATGGACCTTGAATTCCTGTTCATTCCAAGACTTTTAACATGAAAGGATGTTGAATTTTGTCAATTGTTTTTTTCAGCACTTAATGAATTGATCATGTGTTTGTTTTCTTTGAGTTTGTTTATATAGTGGATTATGTTCATGGATTTCTGTATATTAAACCATCCCTGCCTTCCTAGGATGAAGCCTACTTGATCATGATGATGATTCCTTTGATGTGTTATTGGATTCAGTTTGTGAGAATTTTATTGAGTATCTTTGCATTAATACTCATAAGTGAAATTGGTCTGAAGTTCTCTTTCTTTGTTGGGTCTTTGTTTAGGTATAAGCTGTAATTGTGGCTTCCTACAATGTATTGGGTAGGAAGTTCCTTCTCTCTCTATTTTGTGGAATTGTTTGAAGAGTACTTGTATTAGGTCTTGTTTGAAGTTTGATAGAATTCTACACTAAGCCCATAAGGTCCTCAGCTTTTTTTGTTTGGGAGACTTTTAATGACTCCTTTTATTTTTTAGGGGTTATGTGGGTATTTTGATCATTTATATGATCCTAGTGTAACTTTGGCTCCTGATATCTGTTTAGAAAATTGTCCATTTCATCCAGATTATCCAGTTTTATTAAGTATAGGCTTTTGTATTAGGATCTGATAAGTTTCTGGATTTCTTCATTTTCGTTGTTATATCTCCCTTTTCATTTCTGATTTTGTTAATTTAGATACTCTTTCTGTGCCCTCTGTTTAGTCTGGCTAAGGGTGTATCTATCTTGTTAATTTTCTCAAAAAACAGCTTCTGGTTTTGTTGATTCTTTGTATAGTTCTTTTTGTTTCTACATGGTTGATTTTAGCCTTGAATTTGATTATTTCCTGCCATTTACTCCTCTTGGGTGTATTTGCTTCTTTTTGTTCTGGATTTTTAAGATGTTCTGTTAAGCTGATAGTGTATGCACTGTCCAATTTCTTTTTGGAAGCACTAGAGATATGAGTTTTCCTCATAGAACTGCTTTCATTGTATCTCATAAGTTTGGATACGTTGTGCCTTCAATTTCATTACATTCTAAATAGTCTTTAATTTCTATATTTCTTCCTTGACCAACCTATCATTGAGTAGAGCATTGGTCAACTTCCATGTGTATGTGGGCTTTCTCTTGTTTTTGTTGTTATTGAAGCCCAGCCTTTTCCATGGTGATCTGATAGGATACATGGGATTATTTCAATCTTCTTGTATCTTTGAGGCCTGTTTTGTGACCAGTTATATGGTCAATTTTTGAAAAGGTAAAATGGGGTGCTGAGAAAAAGGCATTCTTTTGTTTTAGGATGAAGTGTTCTATATCTATACGTCTGTTAAATCCATTTGATTCATAATTTCTATTAGTTTCATTGTGTCTCTGTTTACTTTCTGTTTCCGTGATCGTTCCATTGATGAGAGAGGAGTGTTGAATTCTCCCACTATTACTGTGTGAGGTGCAATGTGTGCTTTGAGCATTATTAAAATTTCTTTTATGAATTTCTGTCCCCTTGCATTTGGAGCATAGACATTCAGAGTTGAGAGTTCATCTTGGTATATTTTTCCTTTGATGAGTATGAAGCATCCTGCCTTAACTCTTTTAATAACTTTGTGTTGAAAATCAATTTTATAAAATGGCCCTTTTTACTATGTTAATCCTACCAATCCATGAGCATGGTAAACCTTTCTGTCTTCTAATATCATCTTCATAACTTTCTTCAAAGACTTGAATTTCTTATCAGACTGGTCTTTCAATTGGTTGGTTAGGGTTTACACCAATACATTTTATGATTATTTGAGCTAATGTAAAGTGTATTGTACCCAAATTTCTTTCTCAGAGCATATCATATTTATGTAAAGAAGGCCTACTTATTCTGTGAGTTGATTTTCTTTTTCACCTTCTTTGCTGAAGGTATTTATCAGTTTTTGGGGGCATCTGGTAGAATTTTTTTGGTCACTTGTATATAGTATCATATCATGTGCAAATAGCAATACTTTGACTTTCTAATTTGTATCCTCTTGATCTTCTTTAGTTTTCTTCTTGTTCTAGTTAGAACTTCAAGTAGTACTCTGTGGAATAAATAGTGAGAGAGGAGGCAGCCTTATCTTGCAGCTGAATTTAGTTGGATTGTTTAAGTTTTTCTCCATTTAATTTAATATTGGTTAAAGCCTTATGGTACATTGCTTTTATTATGTTTTGGGATGCACCTTGTAACCCTAAACTTTCTAAGACTTTTAACATGAAAGGATGTTGGATTTTGTCAAAGATATTTTTGCAACTAGGGAGATGGTCATGTGATTTTTTTTTCTTTCAATTATCTGAACAAACTGAATATTCACATCTGTGGAAGCCAAAATATTCCAGCATTTATCTGTGCTTTATTTTTAAAACAAATCTTTTAAAAACAAATTGTTTTCAATTGGAAACAGATATGTACCTCGTTTAAATTTTAGTTGTTTCCTCTATTCTAACTTCATAAATTATCATTTTCTGATCAAGTAATTCAGAGACAGAATGCCTTTCATCATTAATGCTAACATTCCTTTTTTGATGCACTATGGCAAATAGGCTAGGCCAAATGAAGACTGAAGTAGACACAGGATCAAGCTGTAGAACTGTTTATTTGTTCCTGTTTTTAAAATCATGTGCTCTAAGACTGCTGTTACAATTTCACACGCCTCAGCAAGATCATCAAAATTCTTAGAATCTGACCCTAAGTCAACACCCTGAAATATTTCCAGGCAAAAACATTCAGTTGCAAATTGTTTTGAATGTTTTCTCTGCAATGTTTAGCCTTCTATTATACTTGGAAGAAATACACTTCAAAAAAGAGCCTTTACATATTCTTCACCTTAAATTTCTACAAAAATCAGCATTGCCAGTGGTTACTGGCCTCCTGCCCTTCATCTATCGATTATGCCTCCTCATTTATTTCCTCCTTTCAGGATTCTCTAGCCAAATTCACCTTTCCTCACCTGCAAATTATTTTTGTTCAGTAAGTGACCTTGCTATTATGTCTTGCAAGCACAGACTCTTTCCATTTCCATGGACTTTGAAATATATATATATATATTTGTGGAATGCAGACAATTTTGAAGTGTTTTTATCATTATACATTTTTACTGGTTTTTGTTAAAATGCTTCCTTCTCACTGATATCTATAATTGCTGTTTGACTGCTTTGGATATACCAAAGTATATCCAAAAAGTATATCATGGTACTTATACACTTTGTTTGATTCTCATCACATAACAACTAAATGCAATAGTCTATTTCAATTCATGCAAATTACAAGATTTATCTAGCCTCAGATCAAAGCTATTAATTTGACTCTTGCCTTCACTGTTCTTAGTGTTTCCAAAGAAAACAAAGCAAGTTGGACAAAGACATATCAAAAACTTCAGGATGCTCCAAGCTCCTCTTCAGATGCAGATATCATGCTCCTGACATCTGCAGCTCTTTTCTCGGTTCTTTACAGCTCAAGTTAACCAGACACTCCTGGTGGTAACTAAAATGAGTCAGAAAGAATTTTCTAGATTTAGCAACTCTGTTAATAATACTCTTGACCACATTATATAGAGTCTTCATCATATTTAATTGTGTTATTTCTTACACTACAACAATGTATGCATCATTTAGTTAAGGACCTCACTTAATTATTATTTACTGCTTGTTAATTGTCTTCACAAATCAAAAATAGCAGTTTTTGTTTAATTTCACTCCTTTGTTTTATTATTAAATGAATAATGAACATCCTTGTCCTCTAGCAGTGATTTAATTTTTCAGTATCTGGAAGATGTACATCTGATCTTACATGGCAAATATTTTGAAGAAATGAGAAAGTCAACAAGAATTTAACCTAGATCTTCTAGATAAATATACAAATCTATCACAAGTGTCTTCATAAGATATGAGATCAAAGAGAACAAACCTATGTCATTTGAAGAAAAATGTAAGCAAGTGGAGGTTATTTTGTGAAGCAAAAAGCTAGTCTTATAATGATAAATATCACATATTATCCCTTATCTGTGGATCCTAGATTTACTGTGCATAAATAAAATCATATAGGAGCATATAACTATAAAGTAAATGTGACTCTATCTAGCTCAACATACAGGAGCATTGGAAATGGCTGGAAAAAGGTGAGGAGAGAGAGAAATGCGAGGAAATACGTTGAATGTATATTATATAGTCATTAAAATTTTCTCATGGAATCCTATTCTATACATGATGAATACACAGTGTAAGATTTAAAAAACATAACACATTAAATAAAGAGTAGCAAGAAAGAGAAAAAGAAATGAAATTATTCTTTTATTTGTTTTTATTGGTTATTTTATTTATTTACATTTCAAATGTGGCCCCACTTCCCAGTTTTCCCCTGAAAACCTCCAATTCCACCCCCTCCTCTTTGTCTCTAGGAGGGGGCTCCCTCTCCTAACCTCCCATTCCCACATCACCTCTCTAGTATCCCCTTAAGCTGGAGTATCACACCTCCACACTAGAATATCAAGTGTTGGGACCATAATGGGAAAAGCTAATGATTAGTAGGTGATCATCCTGAAATGCTTGCCTCGGATTATAATCTGGACGAGTACGCTACACTAGCAAGGCTGTGTGGACATTTTTTAGGAAAAATTCCTGCTATTAATATGCTTTTCCTATTCTTATTATTAAACATTGTAACAATCACTAAGCAATAGCACGCCCCTTTGGAGCAGATCTCTGCAGACCCATGAAGATGTACTGTCTTGTAGTGATGCTATATAGACAAACAGACAACTTCTTAAATCTTGATGATTCCTATAAGAATTCCTAAAATTATAGCAATGATTATTTAGCTCTTTTATAGTGGGACTGGTATTAAGTCCCTTTCTGACATCAATATGCTATGAGAACTCTGCCAGTCTCCCAAGTGTCATCGGTTAACAGCTCTTAGATAGTAACCAGACTTCTCCTGCTCAGAGCACATTCCAATGTGGTTGTAAAACAATTAAACAAGGGTCACTAAAAGGGAACTCATGATTTATTATAGGTGCTAGGACAGAAGAGAAAATATTGCCTGGGTTTAACTATACAAAACTTCACTAATTTCTTAAGTTATAGTTTTAAACCTTCGATGAACCTGTGGAGCTAGAAAGGTTATGGATGTTTAGTCAGATAATTACTCCCAATGGATATGCATTGTAAACATTTTTGTTGTAAACTTCTATTTCAATTTATGATTTGAATTTTGGTGTGAACTTGTGATGAACTTTGTAACATGTGATCATATACTCTGAATGAGGTATAAGACAAAGGGACGTTCGTAAGCGGCTCACTTTTTCTTCTCCTTCTTCTTCTCTCTTCCTCTCTCTCTCTCTCTCTCTCTCTCTCTCTCTCTCTCTCTATCTCTCTTCTCTCCTTTCTCTTTGCTCTCTCCTCTCCCTTCTTCTCTTCCCTGCTTAGAATCTCTCCATTTAGGACTTTTCCACTTTTTCTCTTAGATAGCTTTCATAGGAAACTTTTTACACTTAATAATAAACTATAATAACTTCTTTAAGTGTCTTTTCTTCCTGCAACCTCAAACTAACAGACCTAAGTTAGAGCCTGGCAGGCCTTTAGAAAGTGTACAAAGACCATTTGCCTAATCCTCTGCTGTCCCTGGCTGAGGTGCTAGTGCCAGAAACAGCAGTTTCTGGAGGATACCAGTGGCAGGCCAGCTACAGTAGCCTAACCCTAGGTCCTACCCCCTGTCCTACGCTCTTCCCATCTCCAGGGGCGCTGACTCAGAGAGACCGAAAGAAAAAGAAGATCACTTCTCCTCCCACCATGCGGGCCAGGCTCCTGGCAATCAAGGGCTTCCCCTCCCATTGACCAGATAAAGGAAATTCTCTGCTACACATGTAACTGTAACCATGAGTCCCTCCAGATGTACTCATTGGTTGGTGGTTTAGTCCTTGGAAGTCTGGGTGGTCAGGTTACTTAATACTGTTGTTCTTCCTATGGGGTTGCAGTCCCCTTCAGCTCCTTCTGTCCTTCTCCTAACTCTTCTATTTGGGGTCCCTGTGTGGAGTCTGATGGTTGGCTGTGAGTATCTGCATTTGTATTAGTCAGGAGCTGGCAGAGCCACTCAGGGACAGCTATGCCAGCCTCCTGTCAGCAAATGCTTCTTGGTATCATCAATAGTGTGAGGATTTGGTGTCTGCAGATGGGATGGATCCCTTGGGGGGGGGTGTGGATGCCTTTCCTTTCAGTCTCTGTTCCTTTTTTTTTTTTTCCGTCCCTGTCATTCTTTTGGACAGGGACATTTTGGTTTGGTGTCTGCAGGTGAGATGGATCCCTAGGTGGGGCGGTCTCTGAAGAGATAGATAAAACAAAAGTTAAAGGATGCCAGAAAGAAAGACTCTACTGTCAACTACAGAGCGAGTATTGTTCTGTCACCACTTGCTTGCTTGTTTATGAAATGAATTATGTATGCACATACATCTGATAAACGATAAATAATGAGATAAATATCTGTAGTGTCAAGTCAGTAAGTTATATTAGTTTTTTATTGTGGCCACAAGAAACTTTCAATGCACAGGCTTTTCATCTTGCACATGATAATATAGGAATCTACTGAGAATATATTCCTACTCAAATGCTGTTTTTACATAGTTTCATAAATTGTTATAGATGTAAACCTGTATACACTCTTACAACAAGGATGCTTTCTAAAAGGTGTCTGAAATTGGCTGGAAGCTCACACATCCGGTTTTTATATTTGACAACACATACAGGCAACACTAAAATGAATACACCTTCCGTAATGGTAATGTTTATATAGACTGTATACCATGAATATGCTGCATTGTGTTTTAATCATTAAATATTACATTTCCGCATTTGTCATGCAGAAATTTGCAGTTTCAGTACACTTATTAATTATACAATATTATTATTTTCTGTCTTATAAAGCAGATTTATTTTATTCTATAAACACATATGTGGTTTAATGTTTTAATTTTTAAAATATAATTAATGACTAAGTATATTATAATAGACATATATTTGAGATTGCCTTAAGTTAAAATTTATAACTATGCTAGGCTATTGGAAAGAACACATATTCAATTCAAGAATATTGACAAATCACTAAGCCAAAGATAATATACATATATAACTCAAAATTATATATATAATATTATAATATATAACATATATTTTATGTATATATTATTTATATAACTAATTTTATTTGCCACATTCTAGGCAAAACAGACTACTAAGAAATATGATAACAACTCAGAATTTTAATGTTTTTTTCATTATCAAGTTAGTGATATTTACAGACCTTATTTTACTGTTTGACTTTTTTTAATTTTTAACTTTGACTGTAAATATATTTTTGACCATTGTATGTGAAAGAGAAAAAAATTCTTCATATTATCAGTTATTTTATACTATGAATGATACTTTTGAGTTCTATTTAAAATATCTTTATTCAATAGTTTGTATATGCTTCTCCCCACTTATTCCTCAGATACTTGCTTTTTTCTTAGATTATGTTTATGAGAAGTACAAGATCCATACTGTATTCAGTATTCCTTCTCTGCTATTCCAATGGTCCCACTCTTGCAGTGCAGTCCACATTCATGAACTCTTTCTCTTCTTTCTTAATATTTACATTTACATGCTACTTTTGCTTTCTTTTTGGCAACTTTCGATTGGGTAGCCTATCTAGGGGTGTGTCATTGGAGAAAACAAATTCATCTTTCTCAGCGGCCATAAATTTTGGCTTCATTTGAGGGAGAAGCCCTGTGCTATTTTCCCATCTCCATCAGCATGTCAACTGATGTTGCAATTTTTCTTCCCTTTTTAGATATGCCAATATTTTTGAGATTTTTGTTAGTACAACATAACCTGATTCAAGGTCATATCACAGAGTTCTAGTCCTCTGGCTCTTAAAATCTCCCCACTCCCTCCTCTGTGATATTTCGTGAACATATGAAGTAGAAGATTCAATTTAGATATGTCAGTTGGTAATGTTAACTCTACAGTATGTTGTTCTCTGCATTCTGATGACTGTAGATTTCTGCTGATAGTTTCTGTATCAGAAAGCTTTTTGATGATGAAAAATATATACATTTATCTATGGGTATAAGGAGACATGTTTGTAATGCAGTTGCAAATCATACTAGTTTGGGCAAGTGACAATACTAGATTCCTCTATAATTTTGAACTCCGCAGTCATTAAAATTACTAGAATATACAGCACCAAGAATGAATTTTTTCTACTGAATGACCTTACTGTAAAAGAACTTTTATTCACCAGATATAATCGTCATCTTATAAGCTTACTGCTGAATAAACTCACCCTTTCTAGATCCTTCCGCACTCTGGTTGGCTGGTTCAACTCAGCTGTTCTTGCTCAAAACTTATCTCTAAGCTGACTGATTCAAATTGGCTTCTCTCAGCTTTTCACTGAATTGCTCTTAAGGGAAAAACTGAGTCTGAATTCCATGAACTGAACTGCACTGACTTGCATGAACTGAATGGAGCTACATAAACTCAAATGCACACTACTCCTTGCCTGAATTCAACTGAACTGTACTTGCTGAACTGATATCCCTCAATTAAACATCACCTTCAAACATAGATGCTTCTTTCTACAAACTAACCTTACCTTCATTATTTGGTACTAAGTTGTGTAGTAAGGGCATGTTTTTATTATGGCCAGAGGGCTTGGAGAGACCTGGCATGTCTGCATTATAGCAGGATAGCATAGACCTAGCAGGTCTTCAGATGTGATCCCTTGCCAGAGCAGCCATGATGCTGGATTAATATTAATATCCTCTACATCTTCATGCTTTGTGTTTAAGCCAGAAATTGTGAGCACATTAAAATTACAACAGAAATAATTATCAGTCTTATAAACTTAACAGTCCAAATGTCCTCATGAGGATCTGTTGATGCAATGAACCTTTATAACTGCAGTCCTGATCATCTGTCCTTCAGCAAATGTCCATTTCAGCATCAAGGTTTTTATTCTGTCAGTCTGATGAACCATCTGTCCTTCAGCTGGTTTGTTGAGCTGTCTCCATGTAGGGAGGTTCAGCTTTCTGCATCATCTGCCTTTCTTTCTGTGTTTCTTCCTTTCTTGAGTTGTACCTTTCATATGGAAGCTTCTTTTACTCAGATAGGATGTTTATCAACTTTGATGGAACCCATAGTCTCTCATAGGCAAAACTTCTTCATAGGTGAAAACTCTTGTGTGTATGTGTGTGTGTGTGTGTGTGTGTGTGTGTGTGTGTGTGTCTTTTCCAAATAGCTTTAATGTTATCTATGATTCTAATTCTCTACCAAGATTCTTTTGTTGGTGAAGATTGCTTAAATTTCAATGTAACAACTTTATCTCACAATATATTTGTTCAATGTCAGAGATAAAAGTATATGTCTTGAAATATTTGTTTAGATTTGTATAGTCAGATATTTAATCTAATATCTATAATGAACTTTTATAAGAGTATGGTGAAGACATTTTTATCTCATTGTCACATTGTAAGATAGATTTCCTGGTACAATTATTTAACTTAGAGATAATAAAAGAAATGGTTATAGGGGAAGTTAAAAATTGAACCCATCCAAAACATTTAAAACCCATAGGAAAATGTGGTGTCCCAAATGTTTACATATCTTTCAGTTTAATCATCTCCCCTTCTAAGCCATGCTTGGGTTCTCCAGTTCTTAGAATATTTGCTTTCCTTTTATTATTGACACAAGGGATCTTAATCTCATCAGAAATCCTTGTTTAAAGTAGACTAAAAGTAAAATTTTATGTCAATATTTAAAGTGGCAATCACCTCTCTTGAAGTCTCTAATAATCATATCTCAAAATTGTATGTGGAAAGTTATATCTATAAGGTGAATATGCTAGTTTTTCAGGTGCCAGCTGCTTAAAACCATATCATTCGTGTCTCATGTCTCCTTCAGTAGTTAAATCTAGCTGTACAAAAAATAATTCATGGTTCCTGGATTCTAGAATAAAGAAAACCTCAATGAGGATGAAAACTTAAATTAGGTAGGTATAATAAATAGAATACCTAAGACTATTGGCAAATTATATCAATCATAGAAAAGCTAAGGATATGCTAAAGAGTGACATAAAGGATTTGGGGAAATTATTTCATGATAATGGAAGGAATTTCTATGAAGAAATTATAAACCACTTTAAGATTTTCTTTTTGCTATTAATCAATTATTTTATTTATTTATTTCCCAAATGTCCATCCCCTTCTTGTCCCCCTTGAATAGTTCTTCTCCCCATCTACCCACTTCACCTCTAAAAGGGTCCACCTGTGGGCATGTCCCCTCCTTGGTGCAACAAGACTCAACAGAATAAGGTGCCTCCACTTCCACTCAGGCCAGACAAGGCATGCCTCTGCTATATATGTGCCAGGGGCCTTATACCAGCCCAGAATGCTGTTTTATGGGTGACTCAATCTCTGGGAGCTCTCAGGGATCCAGGTTAGCTGATACTGATAGTATTCCTTTAGGGTTGCCATCTGCTTCAGCTCCTTCAATTCTCCCCTAACTCTTCCATAGGGTGTCTGACATCAGCCCAATGTTTGGCTGTATCTGCATCTGTCTCAGTCAGCTGCAGTGTAGAGCCTCTTAGAGCCATGCTAGGCTCTTGTTTGCAAGCACAATATAGCATAAGTAATTGTGTGCGGGTTTGGTATCCACCATGAGATGGATCCCATGTTGGGGCAATCGCTGGTCAACCTTTTGTTCAGTCTCTTCTCTATTTTTGTCCTTGTATCTTTTAGACAGGGACATTTTGGGGTTGAAAAATTTGATGGGGGTTGGTGTCCCTATCACTCCACTGGGTGCCCTATCTAACTAATAGAGGTGGTCTCTTCAAGTTTCATATCCCTACTTCTGGGCATTTTAGCTGAGATCACTCACACTGAGTCCTAGAAGTTTCCTCCATCCCAGGTCCGTGGGACTTTCTAGAGATTCTCCCAACACACAATGCTGGGCAGCTGCATATTTCCATTCATTCTTTTGGCCCTCTGGGCTTTTCTCCTGTCTCACCTCATACCTGATCCTTCCCTAGCTTTTCTCTTCCCCTCTCCTTTCCCATTAAAGTTTCTCTCTTTCTGGTTCCCATGATTATTTTGTTCCAGTTTCTAAGTTGGAATGAAGCAGCCTTCCTTCTTGTTTAACTGTTAGGGTCTGTGGGGTGCATCATGTGTTTCTCTATATTTTGGTTAATAATCATTTATCAGTGAGTATATACTATGCATGTTCTTTGGGCCTGGATTACCTCAGTCAAGATGATTATTTTATAGTTACATGCATTTGCCTGCAAAATTCATGATGTCCTTGATTTTAATGGCTGTGTAGTATTCTGTTGTATAAATGAACCATATTTTCTGTACCCATTCTTCTGTTGAGGGGTATCTGTGTTATTTCTGGTTTTTGGCTATTATGAAGAAAGCTGTTCTGAATATAGTGAAGCACATATCTCTGGAGTGTGGTGGAATATCTTTTGGGTATATGCTCAAAAACAGTGTTAGCTTGGTCTTCAAGTAGAACTATTTCCAATTTTCTGAAGAACAACCAGATTTATTTCCAGAGTGACTGTACTAGTTTGCAACCACATCTGCCATGTTGTAGTGTTCTCCCTTATCTACATTTTGGCCAGTATGTGTGGTCATTTGAGATTTTATCTTGTTCCAGACATTTGAAGCATGCTTCAGGAAAAAGATAAAGAACACGAATACTCTGTCTATACTTTTACTTTAAAATAAATGAGAAGACCAGAAGATCAAGAGCCAAGGAAAACAAGAAACTGAATCCTGAAAGATGTGTTCTATTCTAAGCCCCTTGTGAAGACAGTTTTAGGGCAGGTGTACTGCACCTTGATTTATATTTCAAAGACTTGTTTTGTCAATACACAAAAAGGCAACTTCATTTGCCTAGATTGCAAATTAAAATGTATTAGAGATTTTATCCCATTCTATGAAGAAATACTCAAGTCTTTAATAAAGATATATTATTAATGATAATAATATAAAATGTTACATTTAATTTGTTATTCTCTCTATATTAAAACTGTATATTGCTTCATATTCTACAAGCAAATTATTTAAGAGGTTTAATAAAGAAAAAATAATTTCAAAGAAAGAATGATTAGTATCTAGGAAGACTTTACCTAAAATATTAAAACAAAATGTGTGTTTGTAGAGTATACTTAGATGAAGACATTAAAAAATTAAGTTCTGGCTTATATACTATTTATTAGATATTTATGATATCTATACATATGTAATTACAAACATATCTGTAGCTACATTTTATCTATGTACACTTACACAAACACACATACACACACATATCCTGCAAAATGAATTATTCAGCAGTTTTGTTGTAAAAACATCGCAATTATGCTTAGTAAAATGAAAGTGGATACAACAGTAGTTAGCAGACAGTCACTGATGATTTGATGCTGTCACTGTCACATATAACATCAACACTTGACTGAAATGGCATTTCACTATACATAACTACATAGATCTCAACCAAGGCATTTTTAGTCAACCTTAATTAGACATGATTTTTAAATCTGTGGATTCAAGAAACTGAATTACAAGTAGCCAAAAACTTCCATAAATTTCATAATGTAAAACTTCAGTCTACCACATGTTTGACACTATACTGAATCTCCACAAAAATCATATGTGAGCAGACTTTACCCAGATTTCTTCATTGTCACAGATCCTCAGTCTCTCTCTAATACTAACTACTTAAACATTGAGCCATGCTTGGTTAATATAGCATTAGTTATAAAACATAAAATTACCATCTCCTCTAATATAAGTACATTCACTCTTGCTATTTACCAAGCAGTAGAGATAAACAAATGCATCATCTGAATTGTATTAGATAGTGTAGGCAAGCTATAAATGATTTAAAACATGATAAACAGGATCAGACAATATAAAACATTATATCATTTTTTACATAAGGGACTTTAGAATCTGTAGGGTTGAAGACAGTTCCTTATAAGTACTGAAGAACCACTGTGAAGCTCAAAATCACTGATATAGAGTTTGTAATTTAAATGTATATGAAACATAAGATAATAAGAATAACTGAAGCATTCTTGAAGAATAGTAATAATAATAATAAACTAGGAGCTTTACAAACATTTCAACTTCAGAATTTAAGAGAAAGTTCTAGTAATAATAATGTATTACAATGCTAGAACAACAGAAACAGGGTAGATCAGTACGGCAATGCAGAAATTAAGCCAAACATCTATGGATGAATTTTGGCAATGGTGTGAATGTTATTCTATACAGAGAAAATGGCTTCAAACAATGATTAGTCATTCACATGCAAAATGATAAAGCAAGTCAGGATCTCAAGCTGGTGAGTATCTCATGTCAAATATGTAAGTCAACAATAGATCAGAGACCTAAAAATATAAGATATTCATCTATACAATTTTAAAGATACATGAGGGAAAATGTTAATGCAAGCTGACGTTTGGCAACATTTTCTTAGATTAATACTAAAAACTCAAACAGAAGAAGAAAAGTTTCTTATTGATCATCTTCAAAAGTGAATGTTTCTTTGCATTTTAGATACTGTCATGAAAATTAAAATAAAACCAATGAGAGAGAGAAAATATATTCCTATATCAAATAGGAATTTAATTGAAAAATGTATTTAAAAATACAAGTCAACAATTTAAAGGACAAATAGCCATTGTAAAATAAACCACTTACCAGAAGCTATCTCATTAAAGGAAGTGTACGAATAGGCTATGTACAGATGAAAATTTATTTAACATTTTTTCATTAGGGTAATAAAATTAAAACAATCAAGGTGGACTATAACAATGTTTCTGGAAAAATTAAATCCTATATGTTCTGTTGATAGTATTGCAAACTGTTGCATTTGCTGTGATAACATATTCTGGTGGTTACAGAAAAAAAAAATTTAATATAAACATCATATGACATAACCCTTCCACTTTTGTATGTAAGAAACATATATTCATGGCAATATGCATACAATATCCAAATTAGCATCATTCATGATTGTTAAAATGTGAAATGAGTAAAATATCCATGTATGAGTATAATAAAGTATATAAGATCAATAAAAAATTATTCATCATTGCAAAGCCATTAATTAATGATATATACTAGAAAAAAGAATGCATCTTGCCTGCATTACATATTGAATTTATCTAGTCAGAAAAAAGATACAGTGTACGATTCAAATTATATTATTTATATGATATATATATATATATATATATATAATATCATAGCTCTTTATAAAACAAATGATAAATTAATGGTTTTCAAGAATGAATGGATCAGAGCAGACCTTAAGTGTCAACTCTGTACCCAATCGCACAAAATCCAGAGAAGGCTAGACTCCAGGAGGTCTAAAACACCCAGAACATAGAATCATAGGATCACAGGATCTCAGGAGATTGGTCACACTACGATTTCAGGGTTCCTGAGCATCCTGACTTTCCAGGAGCTCTTACACCCATTATCTCAAGATACAGGATCACAGAGACAGCTGGACTCTGAACAGTTATAACACAACCAAGACAAAAGGAGAAACAGTCTCCAGTCAGAGGTACTGAGCACAGGTAGCACTAGAGATAACCAGATGTCAAAAGGCACATGCAAGACATAAGCAACAGAAACCAATGTTACTTAGGCATCATCAAAGCCTAGTTATCCTACAATAGCAAGTCCTGAATACCTCATCACAACAGAAAAGGAAGTTTCAGATTTAAAATAACTTCTCATGATGGTGACAAAGAATGTTAAGAAGGACATAAATAAAATCCTCAAAGAATATAGGAGAATATAGGTAAACAGGTAGAAGACATTAAAGAGGAAACACAAAAATCCCTTAAAGAATTACAAGAAAACACAACCAAACAGGTGAAGGAATTGAACAAAACCATCCAGGATAGAAAAATGGAAGTAGAAACAATAAAGAAATCACAGAGGGAGACTACCTTTGATATAGAAAACCTAGGAAAGAGACAGCAGTCATGGATGCAAGCATAACCAACAGAATCCTGAGATAGAAGAGACATCTCAGGGGCAGAAGATACCATACAACTGTCAAAGAAAATGAAAAATGCAAAAGGCTCCTACCAAAACATTTAGAATCCTGGACACAATGAGAAGATCAAACCTAAGGATAATGGGTATAGATGAGAGTGAAGATTCCCAACTTAAAGGTCAGTAAATATCTTCAACAAAAATATAGAACAAAACTCTATAAAGGAAAAAAAAAAGCATGGGGAATAGGATAGGGTTTTATTGGGGGTTTTGGGGAAGGGGTTAACATCTGAAATGTAAAGAAATAAAATATTCAATAAAAAATGGAACAAATGGGTCAACAGGATTGAGAATGGCTAAGGACTGGGCATATGATTTCTTGAACGAAAACAACCATGTTGTGAAATCTGAATTGTCATATGTGTACAACTCTATGACTATACCAAAAATAGATTGAATTTTGACTTTAAACACATAAGTTGTGTAGTACTGTACTTTTAAGTATTCATCAAAGGTACATGTCTAAGTGATCAGTCCCCATGTTACTGGAAGATTCTGTAAACTATTAGGAAAATGGTGTTCACAAGAGACATTAGGGTCAGTGTGCCTATACCCTTGAATGTTGGGTAATCATATTTCTCTTTATAATATTCTTCTTGACCTAATTAATGCATAGGTTGGTCCTGCTTCTTGCTTCCAAAATTAACTGTTATTTCTCCAGATGCCAAAGCAATGGAGCTACTCAGTTAAAAGTGGAACCTCTAGAATCATGAGTAAAAATAAATTTAACTCAATATAAGTTAATTCTCATTGTTGCTTTTTATGTGGCAAAAGTTAAGTATAATATAATCATATATATATAAATATATATAAATGCATATATAATAATAAACAATTAAAGCATATACTAAATATAAATTGCAAACAAAAGATTGAAATAAATGAAAGCTATAGTGAAAATGTATTCTTTGAACAATTGTTGATATTTATTACAAATATGATTGCATAAAGTCTTTAGATAATAACATGCAAATTTCATATAAAATATTTAATGCTACTGTATCATTTTCTGTGTGTATGCTTTGTAAATAATTGGTTTACTAAATTCTAATTACATATTTGAAAAAATTTAAAGAAAAGTAAGAAAATAATAAATAAACATATGGTAATTCCTGTGCTAATTTTTCAGTAGCTAAGTTTTCACCCTACTTTATATATTTTGCTTATTGTGAATAATAGATGATATATAGATACACTCATTATATATAGATCAGCATAGCATAGTCTAACTTATCTTGAGATAACATTATGTCTGTTAACTGCACATTTAAAGGCTTGTGTCTAAGCTTTGTTTCACTTACTTTTGGAAAAGCAAAATTACATAAACATTTTTTCATCTTGTGGAGGGAAATAAAATGCTAGAGTAATTAAACCATAATATTAAGACCAGTTATATATATTAAAAAAAAAAAAACTCACTGCTCTACTTGTGTTTGAAAGACTCGGTATACTTGCCACAGTAATTTTCCTATTACTTCACAAACTGTCAGCATCTAGACCATCTTTTTAACTTCAGCATGATAGTAATTTCATATTAATAAGATATTTTGGTATATAATAGGATCAAAGGATGGTGAATTATTTTCACTGCCTATCTTATTAAAGGGTGAGTTCATCCTTTGGTCACTTTCAAGATTACAAAGCATAACTGATCCAATTTCTTATAAAGTCAGTAACTCATGATCTAAACTTAGGAAAAGTGTGAGTAAATTTCACCAACATCTTTAAGTTTCTTCATTGTATCACTATCCCTTATTCCTAGTATATACAAATAGCCACATTAAGTAAGTTAGATACTATGCCCTCCATTGATTACATCAGACATTTGACTTTCATCAGAAGCTACTTTTCAAGTTTATCAAGTAAGGAAAAGATAGGAGCCTAGGTTAAATGAAATCTTCACAGACTTGGGATTTAACATCTACAACTTATTCAAATGTATCTTTAAAAGATTATAAATAAGTAAATAGCTAGGCTTGTGACACATTCATTTAATCCTGGCACTCTTGAGACAGAGGTAAGCAGAACTTTGTAACTCTGAGACTAGCTTGATCTATATTGCAAGTGTCAGGCAAACCAGAGATATGTTGTGAGATCATGTTGAAAGCAAAATTCAATCACACACACAAAAAAATCCTCATTAAAAAAACCTCAATAATCCAAAAATATCAACATCATTTGTAATTTTGTTGAATTTATAATTTCTAAACACTAACTATATGCACTTGAAATAGATATTAAAATGTTTTAGAAAAATGTCAATGCATGTTCTTTTAAATTACTAAAATTTTGATTCTTAAGAAGTATCATGCTTTTTTGTAAAGAATTGTCTTTGTATAAAGTTATATTTCCAGTTCTACTTCACCTCTTTCTTTTGTGGAATATTTATGTCTATAGTCACCTCCTTCTCTGGTAGCCTATCAACTTGACTCAACTATGTGTTGTCCAAAGGAAGATTATTTGAGGAATTACTAATTATATGATTGATTTGTGTGTATATCTGTGAGGATTATCTTGATAATTGAGTTCACTGTAGGCAGCACCATTCCTCAGGAAAGCAGTATGGGGCTGTACACATAACTAGCTAAGCATACATCAGAAATCAAGCCAGTGAATGAGCCAGCAACTAAGGTTCTTCATGTTTCTTGCTTCAATTGTCCATAATTCCTTTGTCCAGCACATACTTTATATATATGATTGTTCACTTAGAAGCTAATTTAGGTCTAAGAACAGTAGTTTCAATATTACAGTGCTGTTCTGAATTAACCTTTATTTTATTTAATAATGGCTCCAATGCAAGTACAAGGATAATGCTAGTGATTCTGTTTAGATACATCAAAGAAAAGTCATACAGTATTTTTTAATAAAAAGATACCTTTTCAACTCAATACAAAAAAAAAAAAACAAAACAAATGTGTGTTGAGTTTGTTTGATTGAAGAATAATTAAAAATCGTATGTTAAGTAAATGAAGAGGTTAGAAGTAATTATTCTAGTGTTAATGTTACACCTTTAACAGCAAAAACAATAGCCATAATGGGTGGCAAGATCTTGATTACAGTGTGAAGGATATTACACTTTTGGCTCAGCAGTACTGTCAGTTTTTGAACATATCTTTCATGGACACAGACAATTCAGTGTGTGCCAAAACCTCAACTATTAAAATATTGGTTCCTAGATGATAAAATTATTTTAAAAAGTAATAAGAAATTTTGATAGGAGAAAGAATCATGAGCTCCATGCTCTTGAAAGCTCTTATATCTAAAATCTCTTTCTGCATGTGTGTTCACGCTACATTTCACTTTCTGTCTACAGTTATATGAACAGTCTCTATATTAGTCTCCCTTCACTATGATGCTCTGCTTCACAACGAGCCTCCAAAGAAGCATCCAATTGCCAAGAGAGTAATCTTTCAAATCTGAGACAAGTATATTCATTCTTTTAAGTGATTTATGTCAGGTATTTTGATAGACCATATGCTAAACAAGTTAAATATATGCTCCCTGTTTTTGTCAGTTACCTGTGTTCAAGAAGAAGAGTTTTTAAAATGTTTTGTTTGAAATCTAAAATAAAATTTTAAATCTTTTATGATTTTCATATAAACTATTCATGTTCATATACAAATACACATGGACACAGAAAGACAAATAGACAGATTTAATGTGATTGAATATCTCTTCCTCATTTATTCATACTTTTCTTGTTTATGACAAAGTTTGGAGGGATTATTACTAACAATAGGATTATGGATATTCATAAAGTAATATTAAACAATTATTTTTATGGTGTCATTTGTTGTATATTCAGCAAATTTTGCAAGCATTGGTGAATAAATTAAGCAATTTAAAACAAAAAGTTGAAAAATTTAGAATATGTAGAATATTAATATTATGTACAGTGTTTAACATGAGAAGGAGAGATTCACTTTAACATTTCTTTCCATTTGCATATCTTGGTGTTGGTGGCAGTTTTTATGAGAATGTGTTTTTAGAGGAAAAATATATATTAATTTCAGTCAAAAAATGAATCTTTCAAGAATTACAAAAGGGTTTATAATTTTTCTCCATAATGATTTGAATATCCCACTCAATATTCACGCTGAAGTTCAATTGTCCCTCTAAAAGTATAACTGTGATCTGTAAGAATGGTGGCTTTATGACTAGATTAAGGTTAATACCTTAAGAGTACACTAGTTAGCAAAGTAGAGGCTGTGCAAGAAAAGCAAGTTCAGTTTTGGGAGCTCTCTCTTTCACATTCCATGTCTGCTTGCATATGGGCCCCCTTAATATGTATCTCCTACAACAGAAGAATTTGGCACACCAAGTTGTCATTTATAGATGCCAAAATCATGACCTTAGACTCCTCAGTCTCCAGAATCATAAGTCAGATAAACTGCTTTTATTTATAATTTATCCAGAATTCTGGTATAGCAACAGAATATAGACTAAGATGTACTTTGAAATATAAATACCTAAAATAGGCATATTTGTTCATTTAAAGTTTTATTTAAAAACTTTTGTAGATAGGTTTATAGATACTTTTAAAAGATATGTTGACCAAAATTAAATATTTTCATTTAAAAGACTCTATGTAAATGTATAGACTTTTCAGTTGTTGAATAATTGTTCCCAAAAAATTTCACATTAATTACATAATAGAGATGTGTCATGTGGAATATGTGATATGAAGAGCTTGGTGATGCATCACTTGGATCTTCTGATTCCCTTAATATTCTAATTATGCAGTGTCTGTTTAACTCAGGATAAACTTATTCAAACATTGATAAAAACTTCAATCATGTCACATTATTTACTAAATTAAAAGAATATCTACCTGCTTTTGATCTATTTCTTTCCTATCCTCACTCAAGCTGTCTTGCACTTTAGTGAAACATGCTTTTGGTTTTCCATTTTCCTCCCCTATGCCTCATCTTCTCACTGTTCTCATTATCCAGTTTTAAATGCATTCTCTGATTAAAGTCACTCCCCTTTGGAGTTAGCACACACCTAGTAAATATCAACACTGATAAATTTCAACTAGTTTCTTAATCTTCACATCTAAAGCAGACCATGCCAGGAAAAGTAATGGAGGACAGTTTCCATCTTAATCACTTGAAATTTTGTTTTATTGAGACAGGTTCCCATATAGCCCAGACTAGCCTCCTGTACTTTACATTGCTGAGGATGACCTAGAATTCTACTTTCTAAATGCGGAGATTACAGATATATGCCACCAAGCCAAGCATCAATCTCTAATGTTTGACTAAACACCTTAGATGAATACAGTATTCTGGCCAATAATACACCCAAGCTTTTCTGATGATTATTTTGTAGTGTCTCCTTGTTCTCTAATCTCTATTCTCTTCTCTGACTCATGATCAATAACTACTCTGTGAAATTGTTAATTGAAAAAAATAGAAAACTTTTGATAGGCTCACCTGCATCTAACCATACAGGATTTGTCTCATTACTATAGTCTAAATGTATATTGCTGCCAGCTCACACTGTCTTTCTTTATGATGGTCTGAGTTATTGCTATGTTGATTCTAATTTCCTTGCTGGCTATATAATTTTAGAAATGAGAAGATGAATCTGAAAAAAATGAACTGTCATGGTTAATAGAATAAGATTATGTCTCTCTTGCAGATGTTAAAACTGGGCAATTTTCAAAGCTCTTCAGAAGTCTCTCTTTACACGGTTCTAATAGAAGATTGTTTCCTGGGACTGTTATACTTCATCCAAGACCCACTCTTAGACATTACCTTCGAAGTTCCTTCCCATTTGCTTGATGTATTTACTGGACATAAATGGCTTTATTCCACACATTCACCTACCCTTGAGGTAGAGAGTGGTCACATATTCTTTGTCATGGTCTATTGTATGTCTGGAGCATCTCATTTCTGCTCACTCACTTTGCTTTAGGTGTAAATCTTAGCTCAATCTCTGAGCTGCAAAGAATTCAGAGAAGGTTCAGGCATGCTTCATATTTCAGATGTAACTTCAGGTACTCTACAGTCTGCCTTTCTTTATATGCTCTCCAGTATAATGTTGGTGGTTCTTTCTTCAATTCAGTTCTGTGGTTGTCTGTGTTATGTAACAAACCGCCTGAAAATGTACAGATATACAATTTAAATTTTTTGCCTTCACAGATTCTGTAGGTCAGGCATCCAGACACAGCACAGGGATGCTGGTTTTTCCTCTGTTTTATAATATCCTCTTGAGGTTAGGGGTGACTTGATAATTGGAATACAGAATCCTCTAGTTCATACTAACTATTAACTGGAGCTATAGTAAAGCTTTTGGACAAACACATAATCTGACCTCTTCTGCTGGCCCCAAAGCATTTGGATTTTATGTGCAGTTATTTAGACTTCAAAATGAGTTTGGAGTTAACAGTGTGAAAGTGTCCTTACTTTTTTTGCCAAAATGTCAAAAAACCGAAAACATGACCTGTCTGAAAAACCAAAAAAAAAAAAAAACCGAAACATGGAGCATCACTTCTGCCACTATCCTTACCAGCAAGTCACAGTATCTCAGAGATAAAGGAGTGACAATCTGTCTTCTTAATATAAAAAAGCAGAGATTCTAAAATGACACCTAGTGAGTGGCAAACAGTTGAAGCCAACATTTATAAATGCAAAATTTTCTTTCAAATAAGTTTTACTACATAGATTCTTTCTTCATATACATTCAGAGTATTTTGTTTTATCTGATTATAGAATTGATCTAAAAGATCCAAGTGTCACAAAACATTTTATTATACATTCTCTTAGTAAATTATGTATTTTTAGTGTCACTTAAGTTTTGAATGCCACTTCTTATAAAACTTTCATATCTTGTTATATAAAAAGAAAAATGTGAAGTTCCTCTTCCTGAGCCCTCTGGCATCAACTCCCTGGTATGAACCACCCAGGGTTGCCCTAGACAACAAAGGCAGATTTCATGTGATGCTCAGGATGGGGCTAGCCTTTTCCTGCTCATCACAGCAACCTTTCCTTATTTCAGTTTTCTACATAAAGAGGAAAATATATCCTTTCGGCTTAAACTTCTGGCTAATGTTTAGACCTAAGTATTGTATGCCTCTTACAAGAAATATATAAATAGAGAAAGGAGGTAATTGTTTCAGCAGAAAAATCTAACTTTGTCTTTAATAAGATATTCAAAATAAAGCAGTGACTTCAAATAGTTGTAAAGCCATTTGGTATTGTATCATTACAGGAAGCAATATTATATATATATATATATATATATATATATATATATATATTATTTTGAGTTTGCTGATGAATTTTACTCTGCATGCATGTGCTTATGGGTTCATGTGACTACAGGAGCATTTTGGGTGATAAAGAAAAGGAACAAAAGAAGTTCACAAAATACTTAATACTTAGTGGACCACCAGCAGCAAATGGGATGCTCTAGTACTTTCAAATTTTTTATTTAATTATGTGTAATAATACTTATTGTGAACATTCTAGCTTTTAAAAAAACCTTGGTATAGTTGTAATCACTAAGATATAACTTTAACATTATATCTTAAAATAAGACCAAAAACATCTCTCTAGAAAGAAACCTTTATTTTTATTTTTGTTTGTTTAAATTATGATAGTAGATACAAACAAAAGATAAACTGAGGATATATATCCTGTATTAAAGACTGACTTATCACTCTTGTCCAAGATTTTGCAACTTCATTTTGAGTAGGACAGACAAGTCTAAAAACATTCTCACTAAGATACAATGAACTGAGTAGACATAGAAGGGCAAACATGGAGCTGAGCTGGGAGATGCTTCTGCTGAATTTCTTGAAACTTGGGTCTCAAAAGACCTAAAGAGAAGCTTTAAATCCTTAGCCTTTGTGCTATAAAGCTAATCTCTAATCTCTGAACTGGTTGAAGTTGGCTTTTATTACCTCTTACTGGAGGATGACTCTTTGAACATACAAAAAAAAAAAGTACTTGAAGTTAAGAAAAAGCAAACTCAATAAAGGGGTTACAGACAATATTGAAGTAGATTTAAAATACTACTCAATATCCTGTACTGAAACTTCAAAGCAAGTGTATTTAGGCTACTGTGGTAAAGTAAGTGGCAATCAAGGGATACTTTTATTAAAATATGTGTTTTGAGTTTATGTTCTTATTCTTCCTTTTATTCTTGGTTTCAAATTTTCTATAGGGATAATCACAAAGCAAAGGGATGCAAAATGGTGATTTGATGTTTATAAAATGTCCATATATTGATTTCCTAATAACAAAGTTATGTAACAGCATAATAAAGTCTGAACACAAGATGAAAAGATCTAATACTCAACTCACTTATCAGACACATATCTTTTACATTCATTTTCATATTAAAATATGAGAGAAGAAGAAATATTTAGACAAATAAAATTTATAAGAGGAAATTGATAACATATTTGGAAAAATGAGGGTGGTTTTGTTTTATTGGACTACTGAAGCAAAAGAAAACCCACAAAAGACAGAATTTCAAAAGTATGTTGTATCTGTTCAAACAATATGAATGTCTCTGCTACTCAGAGCAAAAATGTTAAGTGTTATGGACAAAGGAGTAACATACTCAAGGATGTTCACTATCAAGAACAAATTCATAGAATCAGATAGGGAGTTTTAGAAACTAGAAAGAATGTAAGCAGTGATGCTGGCTAGAATAGACTTGAAGTATTCAGTAAATCAAATGTATATCTGAACATTGTAGGAGAGAGAGGAGCAATGGATCTAAAAGTTGTTAAGGAACTGTAGTCAATAAGGCTGGGTGTTTAGAATCATTAAAACAAAATAAACAACATTGGATATGATATTAATGTTCAAGAATAAAAGTCATGGATAGTTAAAATACAAATGGGGATGAATTTAAGAAATTCATACTAATACCAAATTGTAATTTTCAGTATATTCTTTAATGAGGAATATAACTACACAGGTAAAAATATTCTCTCCCACTGATCTTTCTGAGTCAAAAGAAAGATATCCTTAATGGTGAGGTCTTAAATTGTGTCCTTTTGTCTGCCTTGAGAGTTACATATATCCACTAGACCTATTCTTGTATTGACTACTTTTTCCTATCTTCATCTGTGAAATGTACAATGAACTTTTAAATAGCAAACTTAACCATATCAATTTTTATATAAACTGGGACTTATAAGAGTGAGGAAAATGCTAAATATAAAAAAATATAAAATTTAAAAAGTTCCTTTGCAAAAGTTTTCATTACAAAAATGAAGGGTATATGAATGGGTATATATATGAATATTTATATAAATATTTAAAACGTACAACTTCTACATGTCTGGAAATTGCTATTCCTGAAAGTCAAGGGGTACTAGGAAAATATTTGACATACCAGATGTGTGCGATTTCCCCAAACAATATAGTTGTTCAAACTCATCTTGAGTATCCACCAGAGCTAGTTGATGAGACACTAATGATGATGTCACACACTTTGATGGCAAGATGTAGAGAATAAAGCTGGAACTGAGTTGGATGTTTTCTCCCTGTTAAGTCATTTTGAAGTTGGAAGGTTCTGTGCAGGCAGCTGGAAGAGAATGGGTATAAGTGGTCTCACCGAAGAGTCCACTCTACACCCTATAATATCAATCTTTCAATAAGGATGTGCCACTGGAGATGTGCTCATAGTGATATGAGCATTACCAAAGTAATTTTCTCCTCTGTAACTGAATTTAAGAGTCAACCCATAAAAGGGAGATATATACTGATACTGTGCACATAGTTTAAAAATATGGAAAAGCAGACCATAATATTTAGGGCTAAATTAAGACCTTTGTTGGGCATAGGTGAGAGAGGAGGTCCTTGATTCTATGAAGGCTGGATGCCCAGTGTCAGGGAATTTGAGGGCAGGGAGGTGGGAGTGACGTGGGTAGGTGGGGGCA
Organism: Mastomys natalensis; assembly: GCA_021653895.1. Lineage (NCBI taxonomy): Eukaryota > Metazoa > Chordata > Mammalia > Rodentia > Muridae > Mastomys > Mastomys natalensis. Next base: position 314,068 of record JAJTUV010001058.1, read on the forward strand.
CATTCTCATAGAAGCAGGAGGAGGGGGGATGAGATAGGGAGTTCCTGGGTAGAGGGACATGGGAAAAGGGATGCATCTGAAATGTAAATAAAATATCCAACAAAAAATTAATTTAAACAAAACAACAACAAAAAAGAATCCCATTATTGAGCCAACCACATGCAGGTTATTAAAGTAAAACACGAGTCCCTCGTGAAAAGAAATGGCATTGACAGTGAGTGGCATGTTCAAGGCTGACAATAAAGTCAAAATAAATACTTCTTCAAAAAAAAAAGAAAAGAAAACTTTCATGTTGCTAATCTGCCTCAGTATGTTTGTATCCATAGACACATATTACACCTGTCTTTAATCAGACAAGCCTCTTTTGCTAGTGAAGAGTATTGAATACAGGGATCTATGTGCTCAAATGCTGATGCTAAGTGAAGGTTGTGTGCTTAATCATAAAGAGGATATTTGTGTTACCTGTCATAACCCTGAAAGTAATTTTAGGAGAGAGAGTGGAAAGAAGGTAAGAGTTGGAAGATGTGGACAACATTAAATTAGTCATGAATATGGTACTGGACTTTGAGGGGAAATGAGTAATAGTAAAGATGTGAGGATAATTGGAGGTTATAATCAACAGAATATATGTTATATGTACATGAGATTGTCAACTAATAAAAATCAATCAAAGTGTTCTTGTCTATGGTTGTCCCCTAAACAGCTTGGTGATGGCCATGGATTCCAGGTCATCTTGCCTCTTAATATCTTTCAGATTGATTCAATCATAACTTCAGTCATGCTATGAGCCTTCCAAATATTCAGGTACTGGATAACAAATGCTAAAACTGGGTTTTTTTTAAGTCTAACCAAATTTTCTAATTTTCCTATCCCTCCCAACCCTTTAAAGAATTTTAATCACCCATATTTAAGCAAGAAAAGTTTGTGGAGAGTCTTCAGCACAATTACCTTGAGTTAGTTATCTAGTAATGGTTATTTTACAAATTATAGATAGGTTGTAGTTTTAAGGGTTAATTTGGGAATGGTGATAATTTTGTACAGGGAGGAAATAGGTGGAACGAATTATTAAATGTTATTCTTGAACAAAGCATTGTGTATACATAATCTTAATTGATAGAAGTCTTTATAATTGATGCAGAATTGAAGTTATAATTTCTTAGATTTGTACACAATTTAAATATTGATATAGAATTAAGGTTTTCAGTGATATAAATTTATTATATAGATACAAAATTTGAAATTAATATTGTTACTCTTAGAGATTGTACCTATGCAACTCATTTAAGAATACAAAGCTTAGATCCAGTCCTTCTAATACCTGTTATTATAAACTGTTTTTAGATAATTAAGTAACACAAGTTAAGGGCCAGATAGTAAACTCAGGGTTCTGTTAGATTCTGATGTAATTATAAGGAAGGTTTTCTATCTTATTCCATTAGAATTTGCTAAGAATAGTCAAGGCTTAACAGTTAAAATTTATATAGATAGGTAGTATTAAAAAACATCAGAACTCCACAAAATCTAACATTCAATCATTTCGTTAATATTTGGTCATTTGACTGGAGGCATGTCTGCTTCTGACAGCACTCCCTTCTTGGTTCGAAGAAGTAACTGAGCATCATTGCCTCAAAGTAAGGATGCTACTTGTGGCAAGATAGCCACAGGGCAGAGATTGACTATTTCATCTGCAGACAAACTAATTTCCAGGAAACGGACACATTATGCAGAATAGTTCACTGGCAGCTCTGCCAGTACAGGATAAACTGTATTTCATAATCCTGCTTGGGAAAGGTCTTTCAGATGGTACTAGGCCAAAAGGCTGAAGACAGATGCTCGAATATTATAAGAAATTAAGGAGCTGTCCAGGTAGTCAGCAGTCTCTAAAACTGTTTACGTTTGAGAAGCAGTGTTTGGTACTTCCCATTTACCCAGGTAATATTTGAATTATTCTCGGATTTCTAATGGGATTGCAGACTCATTTTAGTCTCATAAACTCAAGTTGTTTAACATTGAGAGAGAGAAAGAGAGAGAGATTATAGAGTAGAAGACACAGTTTTCAGATGGCATTACAGGCTAAAATCTAAATATAATCAAGGGATAGAATATAATTCTTTAGTTAGGAATAAGGGTAGAATATTTTATCTAATTGACAAATATGATAGACTAGATGTTAATTGTGTATCATACCTTGTAATTTACATGGCTGTTATGGTTTTGTTCAATATATGTCTGGGAGAAGAGTTTTATTTTATTTTATTTTATTTTATTTTATTTTATTTTATTTTATTTTATTTTATTGTTTACTAAAAAGTGAGATGTAGGAATGGTTCTTATGCCAAGGTACTTTTCACCAGTTGGTTCTTGATCAATCAGTAAAGATGTCATGGGATAATTACTCAGTGGAAGGAATAAGAAGAACTTACAGAGCTGGGTGGTGGTGGCGCATGCCTTTAATCCCAACACTTGGGAGGCAGAGGCAGGCAGATTTCTGAATTTGAGGCCAACCTGGTCTACAGAGTGAGTTCCAGGACAGCCAAGGCTACACAGAGAAACCCTGTCTTGGAAAAAAAAAAAAAGAAGAAGAAGAAGAAAGCAAGCAAGCTGCCAGATGCAGGAGAGGAAAGGAGTGTTTGCCATGCTTCAGAAGTAGAAAAGCCAACCAGCCATGTGAGATCTCGAGTAGAGTCATCACAAGCTGCTTCTACAGGCATACGATTGGGAAGTATAGTTAGGACTAAAGGTAACTTAGCAACTGAAATTAGGACAGACTGAAAAATGATAAGCTAAGAGTATGGGAAGGGTACACTAGGGACATGAGATTGGCAGTGCCCAATAATTGAGACAATAAGGCAGGATGAAATTGATCAATGTGTATGTGTGTGTCTGTGTGTTTCCACCCATGGATCCAATATCCTTTGAATGGGGGCAAGCAGAGCAGCCATTCCCAGAACATTAAGGCATGATAGCAAAAGATACATACAATAAAGTGAGTACTTACTTCCTTGTTGACATGTGACTCCCTCTTTGCTCTGCCCATTTGTGGCATATCTACAGAGCTCAAGTTCAGTGAAAAGAAAGAGATTAGAGGATTGGAATCTCATTTTTGACCTTTTATGGATCTTGATATACTACTACATTCAAATAGAGCAATACAGCAGGTAAAAAGATTAAAGGTTCCAATGTTCAGTCCACAACACCTATAAAATCAATGGTAAATTTCCTCCAATATTACATATGCCTTTGCTGTTAACATTCTAGAATAACAGATATATTTCTTGTAACAAAATGTTTTCATAACTATTACTTTTTTCTGTTTTGTTTTTATTAGTTATTTTATATATTTACATTTTAAATGTTATCCCCCTTCCCGGTTTCCCATCAGCAAACCAACTATACCACCCCCCATCCCTGCTTTTATTTGGATGCTCTCCCCACCCACCTACTCTTGCCTCACTGCTGTAGCATTACCCTATAATGGGTCATCCAGTCTCCACAGGACCAAGGGCCTCCCTGCCCACTGATGCCAGACAAGGCAATCCTTTGCTACATAAGCAGCTGGAGCCATGGGTCCCCTACATGTGTACTCTTTGCATGATGGTTTAGTCCATGGGAGCATTGGGGGGTCTGGTTGGTTGATATTGTTTTTCTTCTTATGGGGTTGAAATCCCCTTCAGTTCCTTTAGTCCTTCCCTAAATTCTCCACTGGAGTCCCAGTGCTCTCAGTCCGTATGGTTGGCTGAATGCATCCACATCTCTATTGGTCAGACTCTGGCAGAACCACTCAGAGGACAGCCACACTAGGTTTCTATCAGCTTCTTGGCATCAGCAATAGTGTCTGGGTTTGGTGTTTGCAGATGTGATGGATCCCTAGGTGGGGCAGTCTCTGGATAGCATTTCCTTCAATCTTTGCAACACTCTTTGTCACTAAATTTCTTTTAGATAGGAATAATTCTGTGTTAGTATTTTTGAGATGGGTGGAGGGTCCCATCCCTCAACCGGGGACTGTGCCTAACCTCTAGATATGGTCTCTACAGGTTTTCTCTCTCCTTTCTTGGGCATTTCAGCCAGTTCCATCCCAGTATGGTCCTAGGAGCCAAATTCTTTCCTGGCTTCTGGGACTTTCTAGTGGCTAGTCACAATTTTCCAACCCCAGTGCTATACACTGCTGTTCTATTTGTTGACTCTTTGTACTTCCTCCCTTTCTTCTCCCACACCTGTCCTAACCCTCTATTTCATCCCTTCCTTTTCCCTCCCAGGTCCCTCACTCCCTTTACCTTTCATGGTTATTTTGTTCCCCATTCTAAGTAGAACTGCAGAATTCACACTTTGGTCTTACTTCTTGTGCTTTATATGGCCTGCGAGTTATATTGTGAGTATTCTTAGCTTTTAGGCCAATATCCACTTACCAGTGAGTACATATTATGTGTGTTCTTTTGTAACTGGGTTACCTCACTCAGAATGATATTTTGTAGTTCTATCCATTTGCCTAAGAATTCATGAAGTCATTGTTTTTAATAGCTGAGTAGTATTCCATTGTGTAAATGTACCCCATTTTCTGTATCCATTCTCTGTTGAGGGACATCTGGATTCTTTTCAGCTTCTGGCTATTATAAATAATGCTGGTATGAACATAGTGGAGCATGTGTCCTTGTTATCTGTTGGAGGATCTTTTGGGTATATCCAGGGGTGTTATAACTGGGTCCTCAGATAGTACTAGGTCCAGTTTTCTGAGGAACAGACAGGCTGATTTCCAGAGTGGTTTTGTGTACCTCTTTCTCCACATTCTCACCTGCATCTGATATCATCTGAGTTTTTGATCTTAGCTATTCTTACTGGTGTGAGGTGGAATCTCAGGGTCCTTTTTGATTTGCATTTCCCTCATGACTAAGGATGTTGAACATTTCTTTAGGTGCTTCATGCCCATTCAGGATTCCTCAGTTGAGAATTCTTTGCTGAGCTTTCTACCCCATTTTTAATAGGATTATTTATGTCTGGAGTACAACTTCTTGAGTTTTTGTATACTTTGGATATTATTCCCCTTTTGGAAGGAGGGTTGGTAATGATTTTTTCCCATACTCTAGGTTGCCCTTCTCTAATTGCTCTTACTATCTTGTGAAGAAATGAGTTGGAATTTTGATGGGGATTACATTGAATTCTCAGATTGCTTTTGATCAGATGGACATTTTTCCCAAGTTAATTCTCCTGATCCATGAGCATGGAGATCTTTCCATTTTCTCAGGTCTTCAATTTCTTTCTTCAGATACTTGAAGTTCTTGTCATACAAATTTTTACTTGCTGGGTTAGAGTCACAACAAGATATTTTATATTATTTATGACTATTTGAAGGGTATAGTTTCCCTAAGTTCTTTCTCAACCCAGGTTTATCCTTTGAGTAGAGGAAGGCTACTGATTTATTTGAGTAAATTTTATATTCAGCCACTTTGCTGAAGTTGTTTATCAGCTTTAGAAATTCTCTGGTGGAATTTTTGGGGTCACTAAGTATACAATCATATCATCTGCAAATAGTGGTATTTTGACTTCTTCCTTTCCAATTTGTATCCCTTTGACCTTCTTTGTTGTCTAATTTCTCTGGCTAGAAATTCAAGTACTATACTGAATAGATGGGGAGAGAGTGGGCAGCCTTGTCTTATTCCTGATTTTAGTGAGATTGCTTCAAGTTTCTCCCCATTTAGTTAGATGTTGGCTATAGGTGTGATGTATATTGCTTTATTATGTTTAGGTATGGATTTTGAATTCCTGATCTTTCCAAGACTTTTAACATGAAAGACTGTTGTATTTTGTCAAACATTTTTTCAGAATCTAATGAGATGACCATTTGATTTTTCTTCTTTAAGCTTATTTATATAGTGAATTACATTGACATATTACTGTATATTGAATCATCTCTGAATCCCTGGAATAAAGCTTACCTGATCATGGTGATATATTCTTGGAATCCATTTGCAAGAATTTTATTGAGTATTTTTTCATTGATATTCACAAAGGAAATTGGTCTGAAGTTCACTTCTTTGTGGGGTATTTGTGTGGTTTAGTTACCAGTGTAACTGTGGCTTCATAGAACAAATTATGTAGAGTTCCTTCTGTTTCTATTTTGTAGAATATTTTGAAGAGTATTGGTCTTAGGTCTTCTTTGTAGGTGTGATACAATTCTGCACTAAAACCATCTGACCCTTGTATTTTTTTCAATTGGGAAATTTTAATGACTGCTTCTATTCTTGTGGGGCTATAGGACTGTTTAGATGGTTTATCTGGTTTTGATTTAACTTTTATACCTGGTATCTGTCAGAAAATCATCCATGTCTTCAGATTTTCCAATTTTGTTGAGTATATGCTGTTGTAGAGGGTTTGATGATTTTTATTTTAATTTCTTCAATTTCTGTTGTTATGTCTTGCTTTTCATTTTTGTTTTTGTTAATTTGGATACTGTCTCTTATACCCTCTGGGTAGTCTGACTAAGGGTTTATCTATTTTGTTAATTTTCTCAAAGAACCAGCTCCTCATTTTCTTGATTCTTTGTATAGTTGTCTTTATTTCTACTTGGTTGATTTCAGCCCTGAGTTTGATTATTTCCTCCTGTCTAATCCTCTTGGTTTATTTGCTTCTTTTTGTTCTAGAGCTTTCAGGTGTGCTGTTAAGCTGCTAGTGTATGCTCTCTCGAATGTCTTTATGGAGGCACTTAGAGCTATGAATTTTCCTCTTAGCACTGCTTTCATTGTGTCCCATATAAGATTGAGTATGTTGTGCCTTCATTTTCATTAAATCCAAAAAAGTCTCTAATTTCTTTCTTTACTTCTTCCCTAACCAATTTATCATTGAGTAGAGAGTTGTTCAGTTTCCAAGAGCATGTGGGCTTTCTGTTGTTTTTGTTATTTTCAAAGACAAACTTTAGTGCATGGTAAACTTATAGGGAAAGCATAGGATTATTACAATTTTCTTGAATCTGTTGAGGTTTCTTTTATATCCAATTATATGATCAATTTTGGAGAAGGCACCATGAGGTGCTGAGAAGAAGGTACATTCTTTTGTTTTAGAGTGAAATGTTCTATTAATACCTGTTAAATCCATTTAGTTCATACTTTGGTTAGTTTCACTGTTTCTCTGTTTAGTTTCTGTTTTCATGATTTGTCCATTGGTGAGAGTGGATTGTTGAAGTCTGCCACTATTATTGTGTGAGGTACAATGTGTGCTTTGAGCTTTAATAACATTTCTTTTACAAATACGGGAGCCCTTGCATTTGGGACACAGATGTTCAGAATTAAAAGTTCATCTTGGTAGACTTTTCCTTTGATGAGTATGACGTGTCCTTCCTTATCTTTTTGGATAACTTTTGTTTCAAAGTCATTTTGATTCAAAGAATGGCTACCACAGTTTGGTTCTTGGGACCATTTGCTTGGAAAATTTTTTCCAGCCATTTATTCTGAGGTAGTGTCTGTCTTTATCATGAGGTGCATTTCCTGTATGTAGCACTGATCTTAAGACATATTAAATACAAATGATGCTTCCTGTTATTTTTGTTGTTAGAAGTGTAATTATTTTTTGTGGCTATCTTCTTTCAGGTCTATTGTAAGAAGATTAAATTCTTGCTTTTCCTTAGGTGTAGTTTCCCACCTTGTGTTGGAGTTTTCCATCTATTATCTTTTGTTGGGCTACATTTGTGGAAAAATTTTGTTATATATGGTTTAGTCATGGAATATCTATTATTTTCTGTCTATGGTAATTGAGAGTTTTGCTGGGTATAATATCCTGGGCTGATATTTTTTGTTCTCTTAGAGTCTGTATAGCCCAGGCTCTTCTGACTTTTAGAGTCTCTGGTGAGAAGTATGGTGTAATTTGCATAGGTCTGCCTTTAAATATAACTTGATCATTTTCCCTTACCTCTTTTAATATTCTTTCTTTGTTCTGAGCATTTGGTGTTTTGATTTTTATGTGAGGAGAAATGACGAGAGAATTTTCTTTTTCAGTGCAATCTAATTGGTGTTCTATAGACTTGTATGTTTATGGCATATCTTTCTTTAGGTTAGAGACGTTTTTTTCTACAATTTTGTTGAAGATGTTTTCTGGCCCTTTGAGTTGGGAATTTTCACTCTCTTCTATACCTATTATTCCTAGGTTTGTCTTTTCATTGTGTCCTGGTTTTCTTTCATGTTTTGGATTAGGAGCTTTTTTTGCATTTTGCACTTTCTTTTACTATTGTGTCAGTGTTTTCTATGGTATCTTCTACACTTGAGATTCTCTCTTCTATCTCTTGTGTTCTGTTGGTGATGCTTACATCTGTGACTTCTGATCTTTTCCTAGGTTTTCCATTTCTAGGGTAATTTCTCTTTTGATTTCCTTAATGTTTCTATTTCAATTTTTTTTCCTAGATGGTTTTGTTCAATTCCTTCTCTTTGTGTTTTCCTGTATTTCTTTAATGGATTTATGTGTTTCATCTTTAAGGGCTTCTATCTGTTTATCTGGGTTCTCCTGAATTTCTTTAAGGGAGTTATTTATGTCTTTCTTCAAGTCCTCTATCATCATCATCGTGAGATGTGACTGTAGATCAGAATCTTGCTTTTCAGGTATCTTGGTGTATTCAGGACTTGCTGTGGTCAAAGAATTGGATTCTGATGATGCCAAATAACATCAATTTTGTTGTTTGCACACTTGGGCTTGCCTCTTGCCATCTGGTTTTCTCTGGTGTTAACTGGCCTTGCTATTCTGACTGAGCTTGTTCCTCCTGTGAGCCTGTGAGTCTGTGAGTTTGGGTGTGTCAAAACTCCTGGGGACAAGTTTTCTCTGAGTGGCACTGGGGTGATGAGGGCTGTGGCAAATGGTCAGCTCTGAGGAGCAGTTAGAGACCAGAAGGATCCTGTCTCATCTACACTGATGTTCCTGAATCTACTGGGTACTGCTTGGGTCCTGCTTGTGTCAAGTACTGGGGCGGTACTGGTACCTCTGAGTTTGGGTGTGACAACACTCCTGGGGGATACCTTTTCTCTGGGCAGGATCAGGGTCTCGAGGGCTGTGGCACAGAGTCAGCTCCATAGAACAGATGGAACCTGGAAGGATCTGGTCCTGGCTTGCCTGTGGTTCCTGAGTCCCCTGGGTCCCTGGGTTCCAGTCAATTCATTGCATTATTAATTTTTATTTAAAATGCTGAATCATTTCATTGAGTTCATAATAAGTCATAAACTCAATTCTGTTACTTATTTTGCTGAACCGATATAAATGCCACAAAGCTTAGCTTTTAGTTAATAGACTGAAAAGAGAAAAAGCAATCCATTACTAAATATGAATGAAAATATAAAAAATGATTACTAGCGGTTAAAATGAAGTTTTTAGAGGAGATGAGCATTGGTGAATTTTAACACACACACACACACCACACACCACACACCACATGTTGAAGAGTTTAACTGAAATGAACTGCTTTCAACTTCTCTCTGTCCTGTACAGCAAAATGTGTTTCATAGCATCTTGTATTGTAACAAAATACTACTATTAATAGCATTTGGCTTAACCTAATTGCCCTAATAAGTTATGTAATTTTTTTTGTTTAACCAACCACATTAGTATTGGCATCAAGGGCTACAATGCATTATCAAGTAAAAATACTTTGTGACATAAAATAAAATGAAACCTCTTATCAGGTACATTCTTCCTACTCTTCATACATCATATTATAGAATCTCTTGTGCACTGTGTGGAAGCATCACCTGTCAATAAAAAGCTGATAGCCTATTAGCAAAATGGAAAAAGTAACAGGTAGGAATTCTGGTAGAGAGAGTAGAATTCTGGGCATTGTGAGAGGCAGACGGATTTGTCATGGAATCTGAGCAAGACGAAGGCCTAAGCATTTATTCATATATAATTCAATCTCAGAGTCATTATTTCATGATCTGAGAACAGTGCAGAAGCACAATCACATACTATATGAGAGATAAACTCTTGCTGGTCCTTCATGCTGGACACATTTAATATATTCACAGCCTTCATTTGCTTAAGATTCCTGTAACTTGTGTCATTATAGGTCAAGGGTTTGATAGATCTTTCAGACCTAATACTGACATAGCATATACAATACTGAGGTATTTCTTTCATGGACCACTGGAAATCTCAAAAGGTAATGTCTTATTCTGTTTTCATATATACCACAACATGAGAACTGTTCTCATTCCTCTTGTGTCTCCCTTACTTATGAAACAGGCCTAAGTAAATAGGAAAGCATAAGGAGGGAAGCAAAGATATCCCTGGGAATGAGAAATGCTGGTAGACTGGGGACAGGTCAGTTTGGAAACAGGAAAGATCTAGTTGTGTGCATGGGGTGGGGGATTGGTTTAGATAGAGAGAAATGCCCTGAATTGTGGAGAATTTGGGGGATGAGATACAAACCTAATGCAATGAAAACTCCATGGAATTTATGAGAGTAACAAAGCCTCCTAGTAATGGAGAACATGGAGCCTGAACTGGCCATCTACTGCAACCAAATGGAGGAACTGGGACATCATCCCAGGCACAAAATCGTCAACCTACAGTTGGCTCTTTCTGCAGAGTATTCTGGGACCAGAGTCTAGCATAATTGCCATCGGAAGACCAGAGAGAATTCATCTCCAGCAACTTATGGGAACAGATACAGAGGCCCACAGCCAAACATTGTACAGAACTTGGAGAGTGTGAGAAGGGGATGGAGAAAGGATGGAACAAATCAGAGGATCAGGGACATCACAAGAATATGGCCCACAGTATCATGCAGGTTCACAAGGATCAGGGAAGCAGATAGGGATCTGACCTAGCCTCTTCATATATGTTATGGCTTGCTTCTTGTGTGATTCCTAAAATGGGAGCTGAGCCTGAGTCTGACTCTTTTGCCTGTTTGTGTTATCTTATTCATTCTACTGGATTGCCTTGTCCAGTCTTGATATGATGGTATGAACTAATCTTATTGTAGTTTGTTGTGCTGTATTTGGGTGATGTCTGTGGGAGGCCTGCTCTTGTCTGTTGGGAGCTGAAGGTCAAGGGGTAGACCTTGGGGGTGAGGGGTGGTTGGGCTGAGAGACTATTAGAAGGGAAAAAAGGAATACTGTAGTAGCTATGTGATAACAAAAAAGAAACCATAAGAAAGGAAACACACATCTTGCAAACACAAAGTTAAGGTTCACCTTAACCTAGTTCAATTATTTGTTGTGGGTCAATTGAATCCCAATTCTCTGCACACTGCAAAGAGATCTGTCATTAACATATTAATTAGAACAAAAAAGATAGTCCCTCTTTTTAGACAAGCAGAGAGGAACCACCCAGAACCCCCTCTGACTGGCAATCTGAATTCTTACTTAGGCTGGAGGCTAAGCACTGCAAGGGAATATAAATAAAAGTTAAATATATCTCTCTGGGTTCCCTGAGGACAAGCCTGACTGCATAGGGGTTGATGTCAAAAGTATCCCTTCTCCAGGAAAAAGACACCGGGATGGGTATGGCCTCATGCCTCACTGGACAATAATGGAGGACCGGAGCCATTACAAGGTCCCTTCAATTATTGGATGTCAGGCCTCTATTCCTGCCTTCGCAAGATTAGAATTGCCATGGCCCTTCTATACCTAGAGAAAAACCAAAAATAAATAGATAAATAAATAAATAAATATAAGAAGGAGCAGATGTCAGGGACAGCTCTGCTTATACACTCAAGGCCTAAAATCATCCTAGGCCTAAAATCAGCAATAGACCTGACATACATACATGCTAACACAAAGCTTGGGTCTCTGTGGAAAAAAAATGAAACAGATGGCTATAGGCTATTGTAAACAGGCAGCTTTTGTGGAAATTTACCAACCTGAGTAGTCATAAATCTTGTAAATAGGTAGCCTCGCAGACAGTACCAACTTAGATAAGGACAAGTGAATCATAGGCAGAGTCATAGTGACTGTCCCCTGAACTACACCAGCTGATACCCTGTTCTGAAAGGTATCTGTACTCCCCCTGAACACCTATGCTTCGGTGTCATCCCCTTCTCCACATCCTGCTTTTTTGTGTTTATAACCCTGTGTGAATAAGTAAATTATGATTTGATTTAAATAATTAAATAATTTTTTTAAAAAAGAAAAAAAAAACACAAAACAAAAAAGATATTCTAAATTATTTGCCAAAATGGTCAAATAAAGGTCTCAAAATGGCTCTTAGTGCTATACCACAGGTCAGAAAATCATTCACCCCTCATGTGAGAAGTTAACTCTTGAAGTAATTGATCAACAGAAATCCTCAAACTCGAGGTGCAAAGAATAAACGAATTTAGAGTGTATAGCCCTAAGTACAATGTGTATATTAAACCCCTTCCCCTAAAGATCAGGGATGTTTACTAAAGATGGGAGAAAAAGAGTGTAAGAGCCAGGAGTAATAGATAAATTAAATGATACAGTATTTTCTAGACATGACAAGAATAATTCACATAAGAACTTAGGGATTTTGAAAGCATGTATAAAACCAGCACAATCTTTAATAAGACAAGCTTCCACCACAGTTTTGGGGATTAAGGCACAAAATTACACTGCCATGAGGAAATACTGGCATATGATATTTGCTGGGAAAGGAAAGATCAATCAATATTTTTAGGAATAGGATCAACTACATTATAGTTCAACTACACTCCAAAAAGACCCTACTCTCAAGAATAGCTGGATGACAGAAACAGAAAACACAAAGGTGGGTAAATGGGAAGTCAAAGATAGAGAGGGTGGTTAGGGAGAATCAGAGGTTACTATAGTTAAAATAAAAAAGTATATGTAAACACCTACGCACATATACTTTTTTTTTAGCTTCTCAACAATATAGTTAATATCTCAAGATGGAATCATCTTATTTTTCTGGTGTGTTCTAAGTCTAATCAGCATGTAGAAACAAAGGGGAACATCAGGGAGAGCAAAAATAAGAGGGGGAGAGAAAGAGGAGGGAAGGGCAGAGGACAATAAAAGAAAGAGAAGAGAAGAAAATGAGAGAGATGAAGGTGAAAGAGAAAAGAGAGAATTTAAAATGAAAGCATAGAAGAATAGTTACAAAAAATAAAACCTGCTATTGTTTTAAATTCAGTCTCTTCCTCTTCCTCCACCTCTTGTTCTTTTTCTTCTTCTTCCTCTTCTATCTTCTATTTATTATTATTATTATTATAATTGTCATTATCATTATTTCTCCAGAAATGTGTAGGATACTACTTTCTCTTTGGGTAAACAATATTTGTTGGAATAATTTGTTATGTTATCCACAATAAACTAAAATACTGCCAATGGTATTATTTTGTTAGAACATAATATACCTTAAATCATACTTAAATTGGCAATATATCAAAGGAAAGCTTAAACTCAATATTGTCATGAAAAACTGTTTGGAATATCCTATTATTTTTTTTATCTTTCAAACCCTTAAAGAATAGTTTAAACTCACCATATCAACCATAGTATCAAACATACCTTTTTATAATCAATTTTTTCTTTTATTAGTCCATGATCTCATGTCTCCATTTGCTAGAGTTGAAGAGTGTCATGTGGCTCTGTTTTAAACTTACAGTGGAACCACTGAAGCTACTTATTTTAGTTCTACCTTTGAAATACTGTTACATGCCACCAATTAGTGACATCTCTATTTTTGGTTTATACATCCACGCTGCTGTCTTTCACCGCTTTCTTGAGAATTTCACTGTTTCTAATCTTGTTTCTTTTCCATGTTTGAATATAATAAACAAAAGGACCTACTAGTAGCTAATGCAAATCACATATCATCTAAAATAAGAGCTTTTAAATTGAATTGTTTCTTCCCAAATACGCAATTAAATCCTAACAGTATCTCAGATACTTACCCTGTTGGTGTAATTAGTTGACCTGTGGTCTATTCAAGGAAGAAATCTAGCTGGCCTCAATCTCATCTCTGTCTACCCCTTTTCTGTTGCTAAGAGAGGGAAGGATACAGAGTATGGCATAGGAAAAAAAAGGGCAGAATGCCAGATGCTGATGATGCAAAAGGGGAATGTCAAGAAACAGAAGTCACAACAGAAGGTGGGCACCAACAATGAAAGACCTCCTTGACCTCCTTCATAGCATCAGAGACAGTGTGTGATCACAGATATTTTGCTTACATCTGATTTTGAATATCTGAATTTCAGAACTATGTAAAAATAAGCTTACATTATTTTAATGCACTGAGTTTAAGGTATTTTGTGATGGTACCAATACAAAATGATGATAGCATGTCACCTAGTATGAAAATGAAAATTATTTCAATAGTTTGCTTAATTGATTCTAGTTTAGTTACCCTCATGTTCATAATCTTACTGTTTATTACTATTATTATTTTGTCTTTCCACTATATTCACTTTGGATTTCTGATGCTCTTCTAATGTTCTACATGTGCTGTTACCTAAGGAAATTGCATTTTTCATTCTATGAAAACTGATTCCTTAAATGTCTAAACTCATTATGTAATCATTATCTAATTTTGGAACAGTACTCATCTGTCAATATCTCTAATACATATTCTCTAGCTGTCATGGTCATATTCAAACTATATGTCCTAAAGTTTTACTCCAATTTCCTACTCTTATTGTGGCATTTTACATATATATGTTTTTATGAATTGACAATTTTCTTATCTTTATTACTACTATTTCTGAAAAACTTGCAATATAATCTGACAAATGTAAGTATGAAAGATATTTATATAATACTGAATAAAGGTAAAATTGAAAGCTTATTCAAGGTACTTTGAACAATTGAATAAGACAATGGTTGAATTTTCACTTTCCTGGCACAGTATGAAGAATTAGATGTCAGTTAAAATTAGTGTAGTGATCCATTGTAAATGTTATGTCAAATGTTTGGAATTTATTCCATAGGTGAGTACTTACTAAATTTCTGTCTTGAACTGCATTAGTTGTTAATAGTGAGACACCATGCATACACATTTTATTCACAAAAGGTCTATAACAGATAAGAGAAGCATCATGTGGGAGACAGCTAGCATCCTGTCCTCTGTTCACTGTCCTCTGTTAAACATCTGAAGGTCCCTAGGTTTCTGATGAACATGAATGAAAAACATTACTATAAGCAAGAGAGACTCTGTAGGAGATTTAAGCAAGACACTTATGTACTCAAGGTTACATTTTACTAATTACCAGAATTAACAATAAAGGAGAACTATTTGTTGAGTATGCTGTTTCTTTTTTCCTACTAGATGGTTTTGGCTACTTTGTCAAACATTAGGTGATCACAGGTGTATGGTTTAATTCTAGGTCTTCAATTCTATTCCATTGGTCTACCTGCCTGTCTCTGTATCAATACCATGCCTATTTTATCACTATTGCTCTGTAGTAGAACTTGAGGTAAGGGATGGTGATTCTCCCAAAATTTTTCGTACTGTTGAGAATAGTTTTCACTATCCTTAGATATTTGTTGTTCCAAATGAATTTGAGAATCACTATTCTATGTCTGATGAAGAATTGAGTTGGAATTTGATGAGGACTGCATTAAATCTGTAGATTGCTTTTGGTAAAATGACCATTTTTTTTACTATGTTAATCCTGCTGATCTATAACCATGGGAGATCTTTCCATCTTCTGAGGTCTTCTTCAATTTTTTCTTTAGAGACTTGAAGTTTTTGTTGTAAAGATCTTTCACTTATTTGGTTAGAGTCACACCAAGACATTTTATATTACTTGTGACTATTATAAAGGGTTAGTTTCCCTAATTTCTTTCTCATGCCATTTATTCATTGAATAGAGGAAGACTACTGATTTGTTTGAGTTAATTTTATATCCAGCCACTTTGCTAAGTTGTTTATCAGCTCTAGGAGTTCATTCTTGAAATTTTTGGGATTATTTAAGTAGACTATCATATCATCTGCAAATAGTGATATTTTGATTTCTTCCTTTGCAATTTGCATCCCTTTGACCTCCTTCTGTTGTCTAATTGCTCTGATTAGAACTTCAAGTACTATATTAAATAGATAGGGAGAGAGGGCTGACTCAAGTGGTGGTCAGCATGTAGAAGAATGCAAATTGATCTATTCTTATCTCCTTGTACAAAGCTCAAGTCCAAGTGGATCAAGGATGTCCATATAAAACCTGATACACTGAATCTAGTAGAAGACAAAATGGGAAAGAGCCTCGAACACATTGGCACAGAGAAAATTTCCTGAACAGAACACCAATGGTCCAGGCTCTAACATCAACTAGTAGACAAATGGAACCTCATAAAATTGAAAAGTTTCTGTAAGCAAAAGACACTGTAATCAGGACAAAATGGCAACCTACAGATTGAAAATGATCTTTACCAATTCTACATCTGACAGAGGGCTAATATCCAATATATACAAGTAACTCAGGAAGTTAGACTCCAAGAACCAAATAACCCTATTAAAAGGGGAACACATGTTTCACTATGTTCACAGCAGCCTTATTTGTGATAGCCAGAAGATTGAAGCAACACAAATGTTCTGCAACAGAAGAATGGATGCAGAAAATGTGCTTCATTTACACAATGGAGTACTACTGAGGTATTAGAATGAGGGCAACACGAGTTTTACAGGATTAAACTATAAAATATCATCCTCAGTGAGGTAACTCAGACCCAAAAGTATATGCATGGTATGTACTCACTAATAAATGGATATTAGTCAAAAAAAAGTACAGAATTCCTAGGCTATAGTCCATAGAATTCAAGACTATTTCCAGAGGCACGCCCCTGGGATGGGGCCACACACCCATCTCAAAAATTTTAACACAGAATTGCTCCTGTTTAATGGACATACAGAGACAAAAAGTGGAGTGGAGACTGAAAGAAAGGCCATCCAGAGACTATCCAGACCTGATGATCCATTCTGTATTGCAGCAACCAAACCCAGACACTACTGCAGATACCAAGAAGTGTTTGCTGACAGGAGCCTGATATAGCTATCCCCTGATAGACTCTGCCAGAACTTGACCAATACAGATGTGGATGCATGCAGCCAACCATCAGACTGAGCATGGGGACCCAATGGAGGAGTTAGGGGAAGAACTGGAAGAGCTGAAGGAGTTTGCAATTCCATAGAAAGACAACAATATCAACAATCAGACAGATCCCCCAGAGCTCCCAAAGACTAACTCACCAACCAAAGAGTACACTTGGAGGGATCCATGGCTCCAGCTACATATGTAGCAGAAGAATGGATGCAGAAAATGTGGTTCATTTACACAATGGAGTACTACTGAGGTATTAGAATGAGGGCAACACGAGTTTTACAGGATTAAACTACAAAATATTCATCCTGAGTGAAGTAACTCAGACCATGCAGATATGACCTTATCTGACATCAGTGGGAGGGAGGCCTTTGGTCCTGTGAAGACTTGATGCCCCAGCAAAGTGAAATGCTAGTGCAGTGAGGTAGGCATGGGTTGGTGGGTGGGGGAGAACCCTCATAGGAGCAGGGTGGATGGGGGATGGGGTAGGGAATTTGTGGAGGGGAAATCAGGAAGGGGAATAACATTTGAAATACAAATAAAATAACCAATAAAAACGAAGGAAGAATTAGAACCTTGCAACTCAAGACAAAATGATCAGCTGGGAGAAATTTGCCATATACCAATACAGACTCAAAAAAACTAAGACAAAGCTCAAAAGATGAAAAGGAAGAGAAGGTGGAGGGAAATTTATCCAATAAATGATAGGGTCATTATTATTTGATTGATTAAATAAGAATATAAAATTGAGTGAAAAGAAACAGGAAGCTGTTTTGTTCTAGGTTGGCTAAGAGACAATGCAAAAGAGAAATACAAATTAACAAGTAAATTGAACTTGCCATATATGTTCAACACCAACAAGAATGTGCCAAGCCACTTAGTTAAATCATTTTTATCCTTAAATTTGAAAATTAAATTATTTAAGACTAATTCTTTAAATGTAAAATATGTTCAATAAGTATGAGTTGTTTCTTGTAAGAATAAAACATGGAAATGGGAAACAATAGCAACATTTTAAAGCCTAGACACAGGATCCTTTAGCAAAAGTTTGTGTGATAAAGAAGCACTAGGACAAGAGCCCTAGACTTTCAGCTCAAATTCCATTCTCCTGTGCCTATCTTGTGAAAATGAACATTAAATACAGATACTTTGTTGATTTGCTAAGACCCACAGCACTAATTTTTATCAGTAAAAAGTTCTGGAAAGAGGAGACAAGAGTAAGTTGTTTTACCTTTTGAGGCTTCTGCATCCTACCACTGCACCAGCTGAAGCCTCTCCTCTCTTGAAGTACACAAAGCTCCCAAGGCCAGAATTCTCTGCCAGCAATGCCATTAGACAAATTTGTAAAGAGTGTTTCTGATGAGACTCCCTTCTGAAAACAGTGTTTCCTGATTCCAGAGACAATGAATTTCTTCCAAGGCCAGCCAATACAACAGCAATTTGTCTGCATTCTGTGTGTCAGTTATACCCTCTTTGACAGAGGCTAGAACTCATTTTTGTGACTCAGAGGAATTACTCCTCTAGAATAGTATATCTACACCAGAATTACAAGTGATTTTGTTAAACACGAGTATTCATTTATACATTTTCAATTTCTATAGTTTTTAAAGCATAGCAATAAATGTCTCATTACTCCCTTTAGTACTTAAGTCAATAGTGTAAATCCTTTGTTCAAATTATTATATGATTCCTATCTTTTAATTTTATCCAACCTTGTGTAGGTATCTAGCAAAGGTAAGTAGGGATTAAAGCAGGATAAAGTAACTTTTCAGATAGCAAATAAATATCTCCAGTTATAGCTGCTGATGAAATGCTTGCTTAGAAAGCATAAAGTTCAGCATTGTATTCTCCTTACCACATAGAAATAGCATAATTAACATGTCTGTAATCAAAGCACTTGGAATATAGAGGCAAGACAATATATTCAAGATCAGCTGTATCCACATAAGGACATTAAGGCCATCTTTTACTACCAACATCCTACCTCCCAATGCAAAATATAGCAATAAAAATGATAAATACTAGTTTTATTTTAGAATATATTTTATTTAAAAGTGGTACGTCAGGAGTGTCTGCCACATCAACGCTCAGCAGAGCAGCATTATTTAAATTCAGAAGCTCACTATGCAAAGTTAAAACATCCAGAGAGGTGTTAGAATTATGCTACACACACTGCAAGTGTCTTTAAATTTTTTCCTAATTCTAATGACTACCACTGTAAATTTTAGAAGTAACACAAATCCAATGGCATTTGGCATGACACTCCAGATGGCTCCTTACTGTTAAACTCTGAATCTCCTTCCAATAAATTGAATAGTCTAAAACACATCAATCCAATGTTCCTGATGCCTATCTAAATCCCCTTGTATATTCAACACATTAATAACTTTTTCTTTTTGCTAAATGATTAACGAAACTAGCTGTCTTAACTTCTTGTGTCAAAGAAATTGCAGAAGCAATGGTGCTAGCAATTAAGATAATTAAAGCTGTTATACCAGCAATAATCAAGCCTACTACCCTCTTGCTTCTGCTTAAAGCCTGACTCACTCCTTCCAGTACTTGCAAGCTTTTTTCAGAAGTCCAAGTTTCTTGATACTCAGAGCAATAAAACAAAATCTGATTGATAGATCTCCAAAACTGACATACAAGATTTCAACAAACTAACACAATTAAAAAATGTACAAACTTACATTAAATACTGTAGAGAAACAAAAGTGGTTTTAACTTGACAATTAAAATATCCTGAATACATACACTAACACTTGTTTGAAATCCAGATCCTGTCCCAACATTATCTCTTGCTAACATAACATCACAGAGAACTGCAGCTACCTTCCAAATATGTCTCTGAAAATGTCCAGATCCAGCCTTCCAAATGAAGACTGTTATTTCCAATATTGGATTGATTTCTAGACCTGTCCATGATTGAGTCCGAATAACTGGTCACATTTAAGAAAAATACAAGAATCATTAAAGCTTCTCTTTTTGATTCTGTATCCACAAGGTCTAAAATCATGAGGCAAGGCAGCTTGTCCCATTAAGGGTATAGGTAAGCAAAAGTGGGTCAGGAACATATATCCAATACAGCTTCCCAGTCACCATTGCCTGGGCACTCAGCAAGCTCACAGGTCAGCATCATTCTTTGTTCTGGCATCATCATGTCTCACTCATCACTCTGGCAGCCACTATGCTCCTTCAGCATCCTGCAGACAAAACACAAACATGCCCACTTCTCCAGATTAAATACTTAATCAGGATCATACCATATGCCAGTAAGTGGACTTTTCCTTTCACCTATGCTTAAGTATGCCTAGTTGTAGAGTGCTATACATACTCAGCAGAAAGTTCCTAAGCATCCAAATATTTTTTAAAAAATTTAAAATAAAAAGAACATGATTTAAATAAACTTGTGGTATATGAGGATATACTTCCCCTTTTTTATTTTATGAAGGTATTGTTTTAAAGCTCCATGGGCCCCTTTCAAAGTCCCTTGTCCTTGACAATTATAAGGAATCCCAGTAATATAGGTAATACTAAATTGCTGCCAAAATGTCTCAAATGCTTCACTATGATAGCTAATTCCATTATCAGTTTTTTTGTTTTTGTTTTTTGTTTTGTTTTTTATAGTTGGATACCTTATTTATCTACATTTCAGATGTTATCCCCTTTCCCCATTCCTCTTGCCCAGAAATCCCTTATCCCATTCTCCCTCCTCCTATTTCTATGAGGATGTTCCCCCTCCCATCTACCCACTTCCACCTTCTGCCCTCAAATTCTCCCTCACTGGGGCATCTTGGCCTGAGGTCAGTATTTCTATTTTAGTCAAGCTTCAAGAATGGCATATATAGCTTGATCATGCTAACCCTTTATGTCTTGGGAATACTTTTATTCCTGCCCATTGTGTTAAAGCTTGTCTTTAACAACATCAACATGTTGGCAGCCAAAGTACATGGCTTGAGTCTGAAAATGGACCCCCAAACAGAGTTATTAAATAAACAGGCTGGCAAGCCAAGGACAGATAAGATTCTGCACAGAGTCTTACCAACTTAAGACAGAAGTACATTGCTTTTGATAATGCATATTCCACGACAGATAAGGAAGGCATTCTTGTCAGAATGACTTAAGAGAGGCTCAGTCTTCTTTATGAATAAAAAAAGGGGAGAGGCAAAAAGCTTTGGAGTCTGATTGGCAAGAATCTGACATGGGCCAAGGACAAGGAAATGGACTTCCAGCAGGAATCTGACATTAGGCTAGAATAAAGAAGTGATTTCAGGCAGGAATCTAAATTTTTAGGCTAGAACACAGAAGTAATTTTAGGTAGGAATCTAAATGTTAGGCTAGAACAAAAAGTAATTTCAGGCAAGAGTCTAAATTTTAGGCTAGGACAAGGAAGTAGGCTTCAGACATGAAAATGACTTTGGACTAGGACAGGGAAGTTGGCTCAGATATTTTGGTCATCCTGATAAGTCCTTAGAAACAGTATTCATGGTAGTGTTCATGGAACTTTGTTTATTGCCTTACTTGTTCTTTGATTATTTGTGTTTATTATCTTGCTTGTTCCTTGACTATTTGCTTCCATTGTATTGCTAGTTCCTCAACCTAGAACTGATAATTCTTGCATACAATTAAAATCGTAGGAAAGCAAAAAGGAGGAAGGGGGATGTGATAGGGGTTTCCTAGGGAGGGGAAAGGTGGAAAGGGGATGGTATCTGAAATGTGAATAAATAGAAATCATGATTGAACAAAAATGATAGGAAGTAAGGTCTACTTTCAAGAACTTAAGATAGTCTCATTTAAATGGAAAAAAATATAGTGTGAGGATTTTGGGGAGGATGTGACTAAGGAAAGAGTGTGTTTTCTTAATATACACAGAAGAGGATATGGAACAAGGACGCATATCACTCCATGAGAAGAATTTTATAGTATTTAGTTATGAGATGAAAAAACAGGAATCAATGTACACTTCTGGAAAATGCACTGAACAGATCTAACTCAATATTTCTATTCCTAGATATCAATTGACAGATTATATACATATGTTATATAGCTATAACATATATAAATATACATAGCAACATGTGTGTTCAAAAATATATTGCAGGATCATCCATAATGACTAAAACCTAGAAATACTTTCAAAACCCATAAAACATTGACAGTTCAGAAAATAATAAGACAGACAAAGGAATAATATGAAGTGATAAAAGTAAATCAAATTGCAGGAGGCAGAAAACCATGAAAACATTCTGAGGAAAGTATACCTCCAAAAAATATTGCCATAGAATAGTTTTTTACATTAATAAAAGTTTACATAAGAGAGTTTGCAAATAGTGATGAAAATTTGGATAGTACTATTTATCATAAGAAAAAATAAGTGGTTAGGAGAAAGCACTGAAAGACTAGGTATTAATTTTTGATCCATATTTTAGGCTAAAATCACTATATGTTTATGTATATTATAATTTATGAAAACTTCAAATAATTCTTTCCTACATGAATTATAATGCAGTAGAAATACAATCAAGTAAAATTATCTAATTATGAAGTCATTCTAATGAACTTTTCCTCCAGAAAATTTATTTTAAACTACATTAGAGTTTTCAGTACCTGTAAGGTAGCTCAACAGAATAGAATGTTTGCCATAAAACTCAATGATTCAAAATTTGATCCCTGGTATCATATGCTGGAAAGAGACATGTAGAGCCTGTGAACTCTTTATGTGTGCCAAGATAGTCACACATTCACATCCCACACAAACAAAATTAATAAATAATTGGGATTTTTAAAAACAAAATGATTGCTATTTATTATAGGAAAGAAGGGCTGGTGAGATGATGGCTCAGTGTGTAAAGGTGCTTGCCACACAAGCCTAGCAACCTAACTTTGATCCTTAAAACACACATAAAGGTAGAAATACAGTCAACTCAATCTTGTCCCCTAACCTTCACCCACATACTTCTGCACTCACCTTCTCCCTAATGTAGAAATGCACACACTAATAAAATACATGGTTAAAATAATTTTAATAATTATTAGGAAGGAAATATTTCCTATGATAGCTGTCAGTGGTGGCTACTGTTTGTGAAACGCTAAACCATTAGATGTACATTTACATCTATAGTGTAACAGGCATGACTCATGAAAGAAGAGAATCAAGAAGAGGTTAGGAGAAATTGGTAGAACTTAGATTGTTGGATGCTAAAGATCCAAAACCACAGCATGCGCCCCCCAAGAGATATTCACAGAAGGGACTCACTGCAATAGCATGAGGTTTATTGAAGAATTGATAAATTGATAGTGGCCGGTGCACCCGGGGTCCCTCTGCTCGAAAGTGAGAAGGAACACCAAACTGAGGCAAAGGGTGGTTTATATACAGAGTTCACAAGGACACTTAATTGCTTCTTGGACAATCTTAAAAAAGATTTCAAACAGGTGTTCCCAAGTCTAGTTTCCGTTCCCAGGCTCGGTTCCTAAGTAACTCAAATTTACACCTTTATCTTTATAATCCTGGGGAATTCTTTAAGTGGCTTCTGTTTATCCAGGTGTATTGTTTTAAGGGCTTATCTCCCTTATCTTGGGCCTTTTCCCCTGGAATGTTTTTTCGAGCCTTTGGGATGTACTCTTCCCAGGAAGTGCATTAGGGGCCGCTAATATTTGAGTGTAAATTGGAACTCCAAGCCTAAGAACCCTTCATGCTGGGACCTGAAATTACATTCTTACATTTAATTTTAAATTCACATTGAGATTTGAAATTACATTCTTACATTTCCCCCCTTTTCTTTGTGGCTAATTCCAATCTTGGAATCACAAATCATCATCTGGGTGTACATCGTGATATTTCTTGTCTAAGCATGACCACTTGCACAGTATTAATGCACTGTTTGACAAATTTAATCAAGCAGTAAAAAAATGCAAGAGTCAAAGGTGAGCAATAGAAGCAAGATTATAAGGGGTCCCATTATGGCTGAAACCAAGGTAGTGAACCAAGGAGATTTATTAAACCATGACTTGAACCATCCCAGATTCTGCTCTCTTTCTCTTTGCCTCTTAGCCAGTCTTTCTCAGACCTTGGCCACGGAGTCTTTGATTACTCTTGAATGATCTATGTAAAAACAACGTTATTCTTTCAAGGCTGCACACAATCCGCCTTGGTGGAGAAACAGGAGATCTAATCCTCTCCTGTTTTGCATGACTACGTCAGACAGTGAAGCCAAAGATTCTTGTAATTTAGAGATCGAATTTTCCATAGCCTGGATAGCTACATCAATAACCTCTCTAAGTTGCCGGTAATACTCAGGCTATAATGCCAGGGCTGTTCCCCAGTAGCTACTCCTGCGTCCACTCCCAGGCCCAAGAGAATAGCAACAGTCATGCTAACTGGGTCTCTCTTGGACCTTAAGAGTCCCTCTTCTCAGGCATCTAGGAGATCACTCTCAGATGGTATATTAGCCTAGGAACTAGTTGGATCATGACAAAGATGTCTTGGTTTTGGTATAGCACCCTGGAGTTAACACACGGGGTAAGTCCTGTCCCACATGCCCACCATCTGTCTTCGGGGGGGATGTAGGTAACTAGAACTGTCTTCTGGTGTTACCTGAATGGTGGTGTTACACAGGTGAGAATGCGTATGTAGGATGTTTCCCAGGCAGATCCCTCGTCCAGAGACTGCTGTTAGTGTGATCTTAGCACCTCGAGGGGTCCAGCGGCAGCTTGCAGGTGAGTTAGAGGTTAAGTAATTACCTATAAGTCTCACAGCCTCATAATAAGGAGGGGCTATATCATAAGAGAGCCAGTAAGCCTGAGTGGCCTCTGGGTTAGTAGAATTTAATAACACAAAAGAATTCCGCTGGGTCTCCTTTACCGTACGTAGCTCTTTGGGTCAGGAGTACCGTGGGCTGAGGTGACTCAGTAGGCCTCCAGGGGAGTTCTGGTCTTTTACTATTTGGGGGTGGCAACAGGACAGAGTTGGGACCTATTACAGAGTAGTCTGGGGCTTCAATCTTTAGTCTAATAGAAAAAGTAAGTCTGTCATCATATCTAGACTTGAATAACCTAAGCCCCAGGCTCTTTCCTTGATCCACTCTATAGTGACCTTTTTTCCTGGTTCAGTAAACTGGATTGGCATCAGGTTGCACAGGAAGGCTGTGCAGGGGCCCTCTCCAGTCCACCTCCAGTTATGCAGGTACATCCCGACCCCATGTATACCTAAGGCGACAGTGGGAAACCCATTACACTGATCTTTGGTTAAACCCGCCTGAGTAGTCACATGGGTGAATTTGATCAGATCCCAGGAATACTGGAAGCCACTATGTGTCTCAAGTCGTCTCCCACCCCCAGCTAGCATAATAGAACTCTTTTATTCCCCCACAGGTATGCTTCATTGTTCTTGTTAGCCCATGACAGGTGCAAACATAAAGAGGGACCTGTCTCAGTTTGGACCTAAGGTGCAGGTGACTACACCCGAATTCTCTATAGCCTCTCCAGCTACAAGGTATGGAGGAAGATCTTTGTCCACCACACTCATGTAGTCCATATCCACCCGGGCCCTTACATCCAGAGGCATAATAGTCTGGGATGTCCCAAGTTGATAATCCTGCAGCCAACTGGCAGACATCTGGGATGAGCACAGGCCACCAGGTATATGGGACTGCTGTATTTGAAATGGACCAAACAACGTCTCCAGTTTGTGAAAGGACCTCCCACATTAGCTTTTGGGAGGCATGAGGGTTACCCTCAAGGGCTAGTCCAGGCCTTCCTGCCAGAAGCAAGATCATGGTCCGAACCATAAGTACCTCAGGTGAAATCATGTTGGTCAACTACAGTCTGTCTTTGGATCTTTATCCTGAGTGGGTTTTGAGTGCATCGGATTGTCTACTTGGGCAATCATCGCTCTGGAGCTTGTTTCACATGAGAGGTGTGGATCCAAGCCGATATTCCATCAACCTTTACAGCAGTTGGAAGGGTCAGCAACACCAGAAACAGTCCCTTCGAACATGACTCTAGGGTTTGGTCTCAATGTCGCCGAACGTAGACTGCGTCCCCGACCTGGAACCTGTGAGATGTTTCTGGGGTCCCTCGTTCATAAGCGTGGGCCAACTGGGTCCACACTTCTTTCTGTACCACTTGAAGTCCTCTTAACCTAGCATATAAATCACTGTTACTACAACAAGTAAGTCCAGTTACTTCTTTTATGGTGGTCAGAGGAGCAGGTGCCCCCATACAGGATCTCAAAAAGAGTTAAGTTAAACCTTGAAGAGGTGTATCTAACCCTAAAAAGAGTCAAAAGAAGGAGCGCCACCCAATCTGTAACATCAGTCTCCACTGACAATTTAATCAAGGTCTCTTCTAAATTTCTATTCATTCTTTTTACCTGACCTGAGCTTTGGGGTCTGTATATACAATGAAGTTTCCAATCAATCCCCAGATATTTGGCCACTCCCTGACTTACCTGGGCAATGAAGGAAGGCCCATTGTCCGAGGCAATTATCTTAGGTACCCCAGACCGTGGAAAGATTTCCTCTATGATCTACTTTGCCACCACCATTGCCATCTCTTTCTTTGCTGAGAAAACTTCCACCCAGCCGGAAAAGGTATCTACAAACACTAGGAGGTACTTATTACCATACCTGGCGGGCTTGATCTCTGTGAAATCCACTTCCCAGTAGGTTCCCAGTCTGTCACTTCGGAGGAGTTTGCCAAGTTCAACCTTGGTTCGGCAGGCATTTACCTTTTGACAGGGTACACATGCATGTACGATAACCTCAACCAACCGTGAAAGCCCATGGTAGCCACAAGTTTCTTAACTCCAAGGTGGGTCCACTGCTGCATCTGTTTCACCATCTCCTCTGCCTCTTTCTGGGGCAGAATTATCTTTCCAGCTAGGGTTTTCCACACCCTCAAGTCCTTATCAAACTCCTTTTCAACTTTAGTCATTAGGGCCAAATCTTGGGGCCATATATAGAAATGGAGGCGTGGGTTCAGCTTTACTTTCTGTCACAGTCATGGCAAAAATCGTTTTACCTGCTACTCTCCTCGCTTCTCTGTCAGCCAGGTTATTTCCCTTTGAGATCACCGAGGTCTCTCTCTGATGGCCAGGGCAGTGGATGATGCTAACTTTAGAGGGCAGGTATAGTGCCCCAAGTAGCTCTAAAATCGCAGTCTTACTTTTTAATTTCTTTTCCAGCTGACGTGAGAAGGCCTCACTGCTGGTAGATAGCCCCATTAAGGTAAGCCATAGCAAAGGCATATCTACTATCTATGTAAATATTAACCTTCTTATCTTTTCCCAGTTCTAGGACTTTTGTTAGGGCTATCAGCTCAGCTCTCTGGGCAGAGGTACCTTTGGGTAGTGCCTGCACCCATATTACTTTTATTCATCTACCACTGCGACCCTGGCCTTCCTTTTTCCATTTTCGAGGCAGTTGCTACTATCAGTACACCAGGTTACGTCTACATCCGCCAGAGGCTGGTCACTCAAGTCCTTTTGCCAGCCATGTGCCTCCGCAAGCACTTGCTGGCAGTCATGGGCTGGTGCTCCGATATTCGAATCCGGCAGCAAGGTAGCTGGGTTCAGCCCAGTGGCCAGAGTGAAACTGATTCTGTCTGAATTTAGCAACAAAGTCTGTTAATGAATCATTCAGGCGTTGGTGAGCCAACGATCAGGAGGCTGGTTGACCATGCTCTCTAATGCATGAGGAGCGGTTACCACCAAATCTTGCCCCAGGATTAGCTTGTCAGCGTCTTTGACTAGGGTCGCCATTGCTACCACGATTCGTAGGCAAGCTGGCCACCCAGCTGCTACAGAGTCTAATTTCTTTGAGAGGTATGCCACTGGTCTTTTCCAGGGCCCCAGCTTCTGTGTTAAGACCCCTTTTGCCACCCCTCCATTTTCTACCACATACAAGTGGAAAGGCTTGGACAGTCAGGAAGTCCCAGGGCAGGGGCTGACATTAAAGCCATCTTGTTGGAGTCAAAAGCAGCCTGCTCTTTCTCTCCCCACTCAAATGGCCTGTCACTTTTGGTCAACAGATAGAGGGGTGCCACCATCTCGGTGAACCCCGGGATCCATAATCAACAGAATCTTGCTGTCCCCAGGAATTCCCTTACTTGTTTGAGGGAAGGAGAATGTGAAACACAGTCTCTTTTCTTGCCTCTGACAGCCATCGCTTTCCATCTTTGAGCAGATACCCCAAGTAACTGACCAGTTTTCTGCAGATCTGAGCCTTCTTGGTGGAGGCTCTGTAACCCAGTTTTTCCAGTTCAGTTAATAACCGATGAGTTCCATTGAGGCACGGGTCTTTATTAGGAGCTGCCAGAAGAATGCCATCTATGAATTGAAGAAGGGTTACCTGGGGGTTTTCTGCTCTTTATGGGGCTAGATCCTGGTGTAGAGCTTCATCGAAGATGGTAGGGGAGTTTTTGAACCCCTGTGGAAGCCAAGTCCATGTTAATTGTCCAGATATTCCTGACTCCAGCTCTTTCCATTCGAAAGCAAAGATAGGTTGACTTCCCGGACTTAGCCGGAGGCAGAAAAGGGCATCTTTAAGATCCAGTACAATGTACCAAGTCCTTTTTGGGGGAAGAGAACTCAACAAATTATATGGGTTTGGTACTGTGGGATGGAAGTCCGTGACCCGTTTGTTTACCTCACGGAGATCTTGTACTGGTCAGTAGTCGTTGGTGCCTGGCTTTCGTACTGGAAGCAGAGGCGTGTTCCATGCTGACTGACACCTTTTTAGTATTCCCAGATCTAGCAACCAGAGGATATGAGGGCTAATTCCCTCTCAGGCTTCTTTGCTCATTGGATACTGACAGACTGCCACTGGAGTGGCTCTAGCTTTCAGCTACACATAGACCACCAGCTGGTTTCTAGCCTCACCCATGCCTGCAGTTTCTGCCCATGCCTCGGGGAACTGGCTTAGCCATCAGTTCATATCCCTGGGGTTAACTTTTGGGTGATCAAAGAGGAGGTATTCATCCTTCAGTTTCACAATCAACACATGTAACACATTTCCTTGTCTATCTTTTACCTGGCGGTCCTCTGGAAGAAAATGAATCTGAGCTCCAATCTTTGTAAGCAGGTCCCTGCCCAGGAGAGGGTAGGGTCATTCAGGAATGACTAAGAACGAGTGGGACACCCGGCCCACACAGAGGTCCACAGTCCTTCGGGTGGTCCATGAATATTGCTTATTGCCAGTAGCTCCCTGGACCCATGACCTCTTATCGGACAATGGGCCGTAGTTTGTGGAAGGACTGAATGTTGAACCCCAGTATCCACCAGGAACTGGGTGGGCTTCCCCTCCACTTTCAGGGTTACCCTGGGCTCAGGGAGGGGGTCCGTACCCTGTCCTCCCTAGTCACTGTCTTCACCCAGGGCCAGTATTTTGTGGTCTGGGACTTCCTTTCAGGCTTGGCAGAGTCTATTCCCCCTTTTCTTCAAGCAAACTCTTGCCCAGTGTCCTTTTTGTCTGCAATGGGCACACTGATCCTGATCGAAAGGCCTCCTTCGGTTGCCCGTCCTCTCTCGCCTGGCCTCAACTTTCTCTAACTACTGTGGCCAAAATTCTAGTCAAATTTTTCTCCTGTCTCTTTTCTTTCTCTAATTCCCTAGCTTCCTGCTCTTTCTGCTTTCTCTTTTCCTTCGCTTCTTCAGTCTCTCTGTTATAGAACACTTTCTCAGCTACCTGCACCAAATTCCTCAACAACTTGTCTTGTAATCCATCTACCTTCTGCAGCTTTTTCTTAATATCACTGGCTGATTGGTCAATGAAGGCTACTGTCACTGTAGCTTTATGTTCATCAGACATTGGATCATAGGGCATGAATCCGTGAAAAGCCTCCATCAGGGAAGCTGAAGAGCATTCAGTAGGACTTTGAATTGTCTCTCTTACCTTGGCCAATATTAATAGAGTGCCATGCAGACCCTCGGAGACCTGCCATCAGAGTCTGACAGTAAATTTTGAGGTGTTCCCTACCGTTCGCTGTGTTGAAATCCCAATCTGGTCTGGTCAGTGGGAAGGCTGTGTCTATCTCGTTTTGCAAGGGGGTGGGCCTCCCATCCCTCCCAGGAACATTTTTTCTGGCTTCCAAGAGGATATACTGTCTCTCCTCGGTAGTGAAAAGTATCTGCAAGAGCTGCTGACAATCATCCCAAGTGGGCTGATGTGAGAAAAGGAGGGAATCAATTAGGCCGATCAGAACCTGGGGGTCCCCAGAAAAAGGAGGGTTATGAGTTCTCCAGTTATATAGATCTGCCAATGAAAAAGGCCAATACTGGGAAAGCTGGTCACCCTGATCGTCAGGGGGTCCACAAGCCTGCAGAGGCAAGACAGTGATTTCTGGAGTCACTACCCTGTTACTCCGAGTCCTGGCAGCAGGACCCTCTTGGCTTCCCTCCATCAGGGGAAGAGGGGGGTATGAGGCAAGGGTTCCACCCTGGCTGTACTCCCTTGATCTGCCATACTATCGTCCCCTTGCTCTGTTACTAAAGTTGAGCTTATCTGCCCTACA
This sequence comes from Mastomys natalensis, assembly GCA_021653895.1. Taxonomy (NCBI): domain Eukaryota; kingdom Metazoa; phylum Chordata; class Mammalia; order Rodentia; family Muridae; genus Mastomys; species Mastomys natalensis. The sequence continues at coordinate 344,552 of JAJTUV010001058.1, forward strand.
GCTGCGGAGAGCACTGATGGGTAAGGAGAAGGGGTATCTAATAAGAGGTGGTTAGCCTCTGAGGTGGTTAAGATCTTTTCTCTCACAGGGCATGAGGCTTTTGTCTCCTCATCTCCATCTTTGAGTGCAAAAACTTCGGTCCTCAGTGGGCCTGAAAGTGAAACAAACAGACAGACCCATGTGGGAGGAGAGAGGATTAAATTTTCCCAGACAGTTATGTAGGTGATCTGGTCTGGATGTACACCAGAATCCCTTTGAAAAATTCTTCCTTGAACCTGTCTAACCTTTTCTAGAAAGAAGGATCCCTCCGGTGGACATCCGGTTTGGAAAGATAGCCATTTTGAGGTACACAAGGTCTGCCATCTCTACTTTTGACCAGTCTTATTTGATTTTACCTTGGATACTGGGATGTCTAGTCTCTGGTTCTTGCTCATCCAAGCAATGTCATTATGGGTTCTGTCTCATGGACTGGGCCTTAAGAAAAATCAGACTTTGGTTGGCTACTCTTACACTCTTTGTGCCACTCTTAACATAGAATATTTTACAGATAGGAGAGACTGTAGATCAAAGATTTTGTGGTTGGGTTGGCATTTACATTTTTCTTTGATACCATGAAAAATACCATCCCATGCTAAAGATACCAGAAAATGGGAGTGAAGTTTTTATGTAGGCACCAGTTGAACCTCTCCATGTTCAATGAGTTGTAGATTAATAGAATTTTCTAGCAATTTTATTCCTTTGGCTTTATGTTGAGACACTTCTAGTAGTAATCTAGTTATTGCTAATTATGTCCAGACATTAAATTATTTATCTATTTATTTATTTATTTAAAATACATCTCAAATGTTGTCTCCAATCCCGGTCTCCTTTCCCATCATCACCCCTCCTTCTCCTATGAGACAGTGCTTCATCTACCCCGACCAGGCATCCCACTTCCCTCATACATCAAGTATTTATAGGATTAGGTATATCCTCTCCCGTGACAACAGAAAAGGCAGTTCTCTTCTATATATGTTTTAGGCGTCTCAGACAAGCCTGTGTATACTTTTTGGTTGGTGGATACATTCCAGGGCCTCAGACCAACCTGTGTATGCACTTTTGTTAGTGGCTTACTCTCTGGGACCCTGCAGTGGTCAGGATTAGTTGCCACCATTGGTCTTCCTATGGGGTTGTCATCCATTCAGCTACTTCAATCCTTCCCCTAGCTCTTTCATAGGGATCCTTGACCTCAATCTGATTTTTGGCTGTAATTATCTACATCTGTTTCAATCAGGTGCTGATAGAGCCTCTCAGAGTACAGCCATGCTAGGTTTTGTCTGCAAGCATAACCTAGCTTCAATAATAGTACCAGGGTTTGGGCCTTGCCAACAGGATGGACCCAAAGGTGTGCTAGTTAGTGGATGTCTTTCTTCAGTCTCTGTTCCATTTTTTTCCCAATCTGCTTTTGTATCATTTTAATTACATGCAAGTATTAAGATCAATTCTAGGTTGAGGAACTAGCAATACAACAGATGCAAATAGTCAAGGAACAAGCAAGATAATAAACACAAATAATCAAAGAACAAGTAAGGCAATAAACAAAGTTCCATGAACACTACCATGATCACTGTTTCTAAGGGCTTATCAAGATGACCTAAATATCTGAGCCTACTTCCCTGTCCTAGCCCAAAGTCATTTTCATGCCTGACACCTACTTCTTTGTTCTAGCCTAAGATTTAGATTGCTGCCTAAAATTACTTCTTTGTTCCAGCCTAATGTTAGATTCCTGCCTGAAGTCCATTTACTTGTCCTTGGCCAATGTCAGATTCCTGCCAAGCAGCCCATTTCCTTGTCCTTGGCCAATGTCAGATTCCTGCCAAGCAGTTCCAAAAGTTCTCCACATCTCCCCTTTTTGTATTCATAAACAAGACTGAGCCTGTCTTAGGTCATTCTGAAAAGAATTCCTTCCTTACCTGTCATGATATATGCATTATCAAAAGCAATTCACTTTTGTCTTAGGTTAGTAAGGCTCTGTACAGAATATTAACTGTCCTTGGTTTGCCAGCCTGTTAAATTAATAATTCTGTCTGGTTGTTTCCCCTTCTAAATGCAATTGTAGCATCCTCACTTTAACCTTCCTTATTGCTAAACATCTTACAGTCTTTATATTGTATTTCTTGACTAACATCCAGTTAACTATACTAGTAAGTATACATATATATATATTATATATATATATAAGTATATATCATGCTGGTCCTTTTGGGTCTGGGTTACCTCACTAAGGATGACATTTTCTAGTTCCTGCAAAATTCATGATGTCCTCATTTTTAATAGCTAAATAGTATTCCATTATGTAAATGAACCACATTTTCTGTATCTATTCTTTTTATTGGTTATGTTATTTATATTTCAAATGTAATCCCCCTTCCCAGTTTCCCATCAACAAAACCCCCTCTTCTTTGGTTGGGGGCATCTGGGTTGCTTGCAGTTTCTGGCTATTGCAAATGAGGCTTCTATGAACATAGTGGATTACAGGTCCTTGTGATATGCTGAAGCATATTTTGGGTATATGTCCAAGAGTGGTATAGATGGGTCTTCAGGTAGTGCTATTCCCAATTTTCTGAGGAATCACAGATTGATTGCCAGGGATGATAAAAGTTAAAAAAAAAAATCTTTCTCTCACACAAACAAAAGCACACAAGCATTCACACATACAAACACATACAGGAAAATACAAATGGTGGGTAGGACAAGAACAGACAGATTCACACATTTTTAAAATATATTTCTAATGATTGATATCGCCTTAACTACAAATCTTTCTGCAGTTTCAAAATAATTTTCTTTTGCTCAACAGGTTGATATTTTTCCCCAAAATGTATGCTCTCTTAGACAAAATCTCTTAGATTTGTTTTTATAATGGCCCAAAAAATAAAATCTTGAATATTTAATTTGAACTAAACTCCTAGTTGTATAATTTATATCGTGTGAATAGTGCAAGCTCAGTTCCTTCAGTTTTAGAAGTATATTTATGCAGATCCATTTTTAAAGAGCACACATTTCCACAATAATTTAATTGGAGTCAACTTTTGTAACTCAGTACCATCTGGAAGTAAAATATAATGGTGGTACTTTCTGTTTTATCACCATGGCACTTTTCTACTAGGAAAACAGTTCTATATCTTCTGGTTTCAAATGAATTTGTACAGGTGTGCAGAAAATCTTTGCTTAATAATTTATCAAGCAACCATCATAAAAATATTATATTTCCCTAATTCATCATTACACACACTGAAATGGTTTTAAGGGAAAATAAATACAATTCAGTAATTAAAGTAAGCCACACAGTAATAAATGCATTAAATTACTACAGTGTATATTATAAACATAATGAGGATGCAACTTTAGCAGCTATAAGTCATTTGTTCATTAAAAATATTTGCTGAGACTCTAAATATATCGAATAGGTATTGAAAATTAAATGATACTCCATATATAGTCTTTGCCAACTCCTAAAATAATACTAACTGCATACAATTATAAACAGGCTAAAAGTAATAGGATAAAGATAATAGGTATGCCTTTAAGTAGGACAGCAAGGTGACTGAATATCTGATTAAAACCTTTCGTTTTTCCAGTAAAAACCTTGAGCGATTTTTTTTCAACTAGAATATCAGTATTTACATGCCAAAATTTCATTAATTAAATTAATTTCTTAGAATGCTTATTTGGATTACATAATAATATGTTAAATAACATTTAATACAAGATGTATGGATGTGTTATCACATCTTTGATGACTCTGTATTTACAAAAATATATGTAAGGAACCAAGATCTTAGAATAGGAAGTCTTTATCTGCTGCATTTTTTGATTCCTCATTATGATATAAAACATGTATAGGTTGAGCCATACCCACAAAGACAAATGCATGAAGGTGAAAAGTCAAATGGTGCATGAAAAAGACTTACAATTCCTATGAAAGTACATAAAAGCATGCTTATTAACTTAAGGCTAATGAAATTCACTTTGGGGATATGATAGCTACCTATATTTTAGAAGTCATTTTAAAGTAGTGTTCCAGTAGTTGTACTTTTTATATTATGCTCCCAACTACTGTGCATTTACTGACCTAAGTTTCATTAGGGCATTGTAATTCCACATTATATCATTGCCACTAATATGCATCATAAGATAAAATGAAACTTTTTAACAAAGCTGCCATACACTGTAACTGGGTTTCTTTCTTAATTTTTCACATGTAATCTAGACATTATTTCTCATGTTATGAACTGAAAAAATATGAGGCCATAAATTATTAGAGTGTTCATGTATTAGGAGCCAAAGTTTGGTAAAGATCAATGTTCTAAATCCCAGACTTTCATATATTTATTAAAATAGATCTGGTATATATTTTGAGATATCAAACAGAGTAGAAATCTTATTTGAAGTATCCAAGATGAGTACATGTCCAAAACTGGAATTATACATTTGAGATTAGGCTTTATAAAAGACAAAAATGAAAAGAATACTCTGTATAATCATTTTTATTTCCCTTCAAAACCAATCACACAAACCCTTCATAGATGCATGGCTCTGCATTTGCTATTTTATGTGTTTGATACTTTCCAACAGAAAGTGAAACAAGATATTGTTATGAAAGTAAATGATAAATGATATGACAGGCATATTTTGTATTATGATCTTAAAATGAACAGAAAACCATTCATGGCTTTATGTTATACCTGTGGTAGTAGAAGCAATGCATGTAGCACCCTTCAATCTGATTTTGTAAAGAAATGTTATATTTTGTTTAAAAAAGGAACACTGAAAACATCAATATGTGATTAGAGAAACTTTCATGTACAGAAGAAGAGAGTACAAGTTTTGGTAGGTACAGACCTCTGTTACCATTCACCAAATATCTCATAAATCTATGAGTAATCTCTATTATTAGCTGAAAAACAATATGTTTGAGACATGAAATTTTATACAATTTCTTCTGACAGACATCTAGTTTTTTTGGTCTGTGCTATTGAGCTGTTTTTGAATTAATGTTCACATTTTCCTCCCTTGCCTTTTCAATATGATTCTTTGCCAATCACATAAGATTTTTCTAGATGTAGAAATAGGAAAAGGGCAAAGAGTGTTCCTTTAGAGTTTAAAGAGGGAAAGTAGTTCTGTGGCCTACTTGACATCAGATGTTTGCATCCAGAGCAGGAAAAGGTAGTTTGAAATCACCCTCACCATGAGGTAATTGTTGGGGTGGGTTAGCAAATCATTAGAGAACCCATCATCATAGTGCGTTGTTTTAAACAGTAAGAAAATCACATGAAAACCAAACATTTTATACTTTGGATGCATCAATAAGTTGATGAATAAGCTTGTCTCTCTAATATAATACAAGTAGGAATGAGGTACTTCATATAATAAAATGAAGTGGGTTTGAGGATTGAGTGTGTGTGTGTGGTGTGTGTGTGTGTGTGTGTGTCTGTGTGTGTGTGTGTGTGTGTGTGGTTTGGTGGTATTATTTTAAGGGATTGTGTCAGACTCAGGAAAGTAAACTTAACAGTCAGGTTTTCACATTCTGCCAATTTAACGAAGATTTAAATTTCTCATTTTGTGATTAACTCACTCTCTAGATTTGCAGTTTTGAAACACTCCTTTCTGTGACACTAAAAGCAGAATACAAAGCCAGTCTGGTTCATGCTTCCTTGCCCTACAAGAATAGGAAACTGGTCCTCCTCTGCATCACAGAAATAAGTAAGAGTAGTGACCCCAGGTTTCGGTTTTGCTTTTTGCTTTTTACTTTTTACTTTTTACTTTTACTTTTTACTTTTTACTTTTTACTTTTTACTTTTTACTTTTTACTTTTTACTTTTTACTTTTTACTTTTTACTTTTTACTTTTTACTTTTTACTTTTTACTTTTTACTTTTTTTTTGTTTTTTTTTTCTTTTGTTTTTTGTTTTTTGTTTTTTTGTTTTTTTGTTTTTTGTTTTGCCTTTTACTTTTCTTTTTACTTTTTACTTTTTGTTTTCATTTTGAGAAATGAAATTATTTGCTTTATAGTTTCTACATCTCTATGTATTGTATGTTTTCAGCTTTCTATATATGACATTTACATTTACTTTGGTTTTATATTCATGTACTTGTGTATATGTGCATGAGTGTCCATTTCTATATGCCCTGGAAAAGCACATATAGGTGGAGATCAACACATACTTTCTACCGTTATTGCGGAAAGCAACAATACCAACCAACCAGAGCCCCCAGGTTCTAAACCACCAGCCTGGAAGTGCTTAGGGAGGGACCCATGGCTCCAGCTATATATGCAAGGGAGCTATATATAAGTGGGAGAAGAGATCCTTGGTCCCATGAAGACTGGTCGTCGTGGGGGGGGGATATTCGAGGGTGGGAAGGTGAGGTACGGGGGAGGGTGGGTGTGGGTACACCAATGTGGAGGCAGGAGGAGGGGGAGGGGATAGTGAGTTCCTGGAGGAGGGAAATGGGGTAAGGAGAGAACATCTGAAATGTAAATAAAATTTCCAATAAAAAAAAAAAGAGGTCAAACTCATGTCACTCAGCAAACAAGCACCTTTAAATACTCAGAAATCTCACTGCCCCAATCGTGTCTATTTTTATAATTCATTCGTAAATCATTAATAAGCTTTCTATTCTGCATTCTTGCATTTACATGCATGGGTTCACACATTTCTCACTGCTATAATTCAGTGAGAAGCCAAGAATTACTCATTGTAAGTACATGTTTGAAACAATCCTTTGACCTCAGACACTCAAATACTCTTTATATCACTATATATGTTTATATCTTTGTAGATGTGTATTCTGCAGTTCCCTGTGTCTCCCCCCAAAAAGGCATCAATTCCCCCTAAAGCTAAAGTAATGAGTTTAATTACCCTGCACAGTATTCAGTATAGTGCTTACAAGTGCTCTAATGTCAGTCTAGCCCCTCAAATATTGTTTTTAAAAGTAAAATAGAAACATATTTCTGTAGTTATACCTCTCAAGACAGAAAACAATAACCCATATATTCAAAATATTTTATTTTCATTAAACCCAGATTGTTTATTATTTTACTTTGTTTAATATATTTAGTATTCATTCCATCAATAAGTTATTTTTATTATATATTTTACATTTGGAGTATTAAACTGTCAATATTAATAGAATTCTAAGAAAACTTTAAAAAATGACCTATACAAAGTGATGATAGCATATGCAATATTAATATACATTACATGTAATAATTCTGGGTTATAAAGCATATATGGTCCTTGTTACAAAGAAAAGTAAGAGATATGTTAGTTCTTCCAAGATCAGAGATATTTCTTACAGAATATGGAAACTAACAATATTTTTCTAATTGACATTTTCTTCAGTTTTCATGTCATAGTGTAGACAGAAGCAGATTGGACTAAGGTAGTGGACAAATGTACTGTTAGCAACCTTTCTTGAATTATTCATCATATTCTGTTTATTTGCCATATTTTGCCATCTGTCTCCTCAGGTTTATAATCTTAAATATGGAAACACTCCAACATATAGTTTTAATGAGGAAATGCTTAAAAAACCAAACTGATGCACCAAATACTCAAACTTTACTAATATAATATCATGAAATATAATCTATGAAAATATTTCTACATTAGTTAACAAATTTAGAAACGTAATTTCTAGCATTTTAGAAGCAAGTGATGATAACAAATTATATTTTTGTAAGGAAAATTAGACATTAAAAAGGCCATTGTTGAATTCATATCTTGATTCAATATATAAATGAAATCTATATTTCTAAAATTTAAATTTATTATTCCATTTAATATGATTGACAAAGTAACATCTCTTTTCTAAGATAACCCTCATCTCTGCCAAAAAGACAAATAAATAAATTTTCACCCTCAAAACAACTCTCTCAAATTAATAGGCCATCTTATTAATAACAAGGAATAAGTAAATGTTGCATATGATATATTTAAATTATTTCTGGCTTGCCCTATCCTCATGTGTTCCTTCCAGCTTTAATGTATAACTACATATTGACTACTCTGTATGTAGTTTGTTTGTTTGTTTGGTGTGTGTGTGTGTGTGTGTGTGTGTGTGTGTGTCCTTTCTGTAAAAGAATTCATCCCTCCTCAGGATGTCCATTCTTCCCTATGTGTTTTTCAAGTTCACCTAAGGAAACACTGGTCTAGTATTCTGACTTCCATTCAAACTTCCTGGGCAGTGACTTCACAGTGAAGTCATATATACTTTACCATGTGACAAAGTAATAATCTGTCTTGTTAATAACAAGAAATAAGTAAGGGTTTGTGTCATGAATTTAACCTATGTTACATTTCCTCATGTGGAATAACTGGTCTCATGCAACTCTGAGTCTGTAATCCCACAACGGAATACAAACTCAAAACTTATTCTAATTAATTGTGGAACAAAGTATTAACTATAAGCATGCCTATAACTTCTTTAAAATTAATTCATTTTATGTTTGCTGTGAAATTGCTTCTTACATTTAGATCATTATCCAGTATGGAGTTTGATTTCATACATATTATGAAGTAGGATGCTAAATTTATTGTACTCCATAAAGATAGCTAATTATTTCAATATGATTTATTAAATAGTTCTTCCCTCTTCCCAACTGATTTATATATATCAATGACATATTTATGTGTAATGCTTCAGTTTTCTGTTCTGTTCCATTGATCTATTTGTTTAATCTCACATAAAACCATAGAAGTATTATATATCTTGATGTCTGGCAGAGAAAGTCTTCACCATATTTTCCTTCAAAATTGCCATGATAATCTTCGCCTTTGTTACACTTCTGTATGAACATTAAAGTTGCCTTTTCCAGTTACAAATTATATGTGCATACATAAGATTTTCTTCAATTAAAATTTCATCTTTTAATAAATTATTTTAAAGGGGGATTATTAAGTTACCAAATTATAACAATCATAAAATGTTACATCTTTATATATTTAGCTTTCTTTTTATGTTTCATTACTGGAATTAGATACATATCTGGCCCCTCCTTAGCTCTGTGGTTTCTTTGTGATCTACATAAAAATAATTTAGATGATATCCTCACAGTGTAACTGGAGAGGATAGAATTTATTATAGACTAACAGGAAATGCTCTCATAAAGTTGAAGTAGACAAAGGTAAAAGATCATTTTGGAGACAAAAAAAAAATCAGTCTTGCTGGATGAGAGGAGCAAGGGCCACAGAGATGCTTGTAGTAACTCATGTTTAAATAAGATTTAAACAATTTTGTTTTATAATTATCAATTTTTATTGTTACTAATAAGTTACTAGCATAAGATATTAGTAACATATTATGAATAGAATGGGTTTAATTTTGACATTTTTATACATATATACAATGTATTTTGAACCTATTTACTTGCCATTATCCTCTTTTGTCTACTTCACACTCCTGCTGATCACCATACCTTCCTCTTGCAAAATAATTCACCTCCTGATATCATGGTCATTGTTTCTTTCTTTGTTGTTCTTATTGTGAGTGTTAGAATGCTATTTCATTGAAGTTGCTTACAATAACATAGACATCTTACCTGGGTCTCTACCATAGAAGGAATTGTCTCTCTTATTAATACCCAGTAAATTTTAGGTTCCCATTAAATAATTAAGGAGGAGTCCCACTTCAAGTAGTACCTTCTATCTGTTATATGATAATGGCCTAAACAATCTTGTGCAGGTCTTATATATGAAAAGAAAATTACTATGTGTTCAGGAGTTCAATAACTATAGTATGACTTGAAAGAAGCATTCCGCAACACCCAGTCCCTTTCTCCAGTTCTTTCTTCCTTAGATCCTTAGTTCTTAGATCCTTTCTGCTCTTCCATAATATTTAACAAGCCTTTCAGGAGTTCCTATTTATGGCTAAGCATTCAACCTTCACTCATTCTCATCACCTTGACTGTCTGGTCAAATCTCTCAACAATTAAAAGTTTCCACTGCAAAATTAAAATTCTCTGACCAGAGGGAGCATGAGAAGTAATCTCAGGACAGAAACATAATTATTTAGAAGATCATTTGATAGCCACAGCATGTCAAATCAACAAAACTACAGGTTTCCTATGAGGTTCTACAACTTTCCCAAACACAGGCTGTTCACCATGTTTATAGTATCAGTAGACATGTGGAAGTCAGAGGGACAACATTCAAGACTTGGTAGATTCATCCCACCATGCGGACTCAAAGAAGCAAAATCAAGTTTTCAAGGTTGACAGCAAGGCCTATTACCTGCTGAGTTATCTTGCCAGTTCTTTCTCCCTTCTTTCACATGATATTTTAAAATCTCAGGAGTTATAATTGTAGTTCTTCCCCTAACCTTATAATCACCATGTTAGTAAGGTTAATAAGTAAGGCTTAGACTAAAAACTGGCTATAACAGAGGTTCCCCTCCTCAGACACATTTAAGTTTATAAATATTATACTAGATAACTAATGTGAATTCAGAGTAGGAAATTGGTGAAAATATCAATATATATATATCAATCTCAACTGGCAAAAATTGGAACCCACCCACCAAGAAATAAATGTAAGGAATAAGGAATAGCACATGTTTGAGGAAAAAACTACTATTTACCAATATCAGATACAGTAGACATTATATAAATGCCCCCCTCCCAAAAAAGCAAAATTGTCTTGGCCCACAGTCTTTTGAGTCCTGTAGCTTGTCCTGTTTTACTGACATAATTGGATTCCTTGGAGCACTTCATTCTGCCATATTTTGAAGCCTCTGTTGATACTACTACCCATGTGTCCCTGGTGTGACTTTCTGTTTCAAAACACAGGAACCAGTATATTTTAGCAGGTCAGTCTGAACTCTGACAACTGCCCATCCTACTTACACTTCTATTTTAATAGTGTAATTTTTAATGTTTTCAGGGTGGTCCATCATTCAGATTCTGTGAAGCTTTTACTCACGATGAGATAGGGCTGTTCAGTGATGTGATTTCTGTGAGTCACCCACTCATTTTTTGGATACACATCTGGAAAAGTATAAAAATAGCAGTTAAAAGGTTTAAAAGAGGCATACAGCTGCTGTTAGGATTAGTTTTGGAGAAAACTTTTCTTTGCAACAGCCTTAGTTATGGACTGGGTGTCATAATGAATCAAACTACTTTTATATGACAATTGCTGTGATATAGCAACCTAAAGCTCAGAAAAAATATTTCTACATCTTCCCAAACATAGGGTACTCACTATGTTTATAGTTCCAGTAGACATGTAGAAGTCAGAGGGACAACATTCAAGACTTGGTACGCTCATCTCACCATTTGGACTCAGTGAATCAAAATCAAGTTATCAAGTTTGACAGCAAAGCTTTTTACCTGCTGAATTATCTTGCCAGTTCTTTCTCACTTCTTTCATATGATATTTTAAAATCTCAGGAGTGATAATTGTAGTTCTTATTCCTTTCTTAAAATCATTGTGTGATATATAAGAAGGTATCATCCAAGGCTCAGATAACTTCCAGAAGAGGATGGAAAAGTAAGGGTTGGAGAAAAGAGGTAGACTTATAGAGAAGTTATTTCTTCTGGGCTTAACATTGGTCATTAAAAGCTATATATATGGGGAAAAAAACAAAACCCAGTTATGGCAAGATTTAAGGTTATGGTTCTTAATTCTCTTTAGTAGAAGGGGAAAGCAAGAGAAATAGAATCCTTGTCTGGAGTGACTAGGGTTTGATTAAACTGGCTTCAAGGCTTTCCTGAAGGGTACTTAAACCCCTACCCAGAGTCTTACATCATATATATCTACATAGACTGAATTTTGAATTAAAATTATTTCCTTGACTTGTCTCTTTCCTGGACACACTCTCAGTAAAGACCTATGGAATAGTAAACAGTAAAATGAGAAATAAAAGCTCTCTTGCCTGGTTAGTGTTGTTAATGCTTGTGTTGGCCTTCTTATTTTGAAGAGTATATTTTGATTCCTTATTTGCTAAAACTATATTCTATGCACTTTCTTTATTATAAGGTCCTGTTTGAAATCTCCTTTCTGCAGAACACAGGGATTGAGACATTGGGGGAAGAGAATGAAGGACATTTGATATATCTTTCCATATAACCAATCAGAGTTTCAATTTATACTGCAAAGGTTTGAGTGTATTACAGATTTGGATAAGTATTTGGAAAATTGTAAAAATAATTTAGAGTTTGAATTAAGTCACTTGTATGTAACCAAAGCAAACCAAAGCATTGTAAGGGGTTGTAAAATACTTTGTTGAAAATCTCTATTGCTCTCAATGAGTCATTTCCCTAGAAGTAGTTGGCCAGAGATGCCCCTGTAGCTGAACACAGTATGTATATATACATTTGGACATTGCTATTGGTGTCATGCCATAACTAGATGGTAAACTAGATGGTAATACTGAACACACAGTGTGAACTGCTTCCTGGATAATGAAAATTGGATCAAGAATGTCTTATAAAACTTCCCATTTATGTGTCATTGTTAGTGTCATGAATCATCATGCATGCTGTTGAGAAAGAACTACTAATAATCTTGTTTAGTTGTGGGGCAATATGTACACCAACCCAGGCTCAACTAGATGCAAAAAAATATGTAATTACAAATCAATATCATACTTTATAAGCCTAAGGAAGCATTAGAGGAAATGACAGAAGAATGTAAGAGCCAGGGGGTGGGGTAATTGTTACTTAGCTGTATGTTCTGGACTGAAACTATTGTCAAGGAAGGAGAAAGAAGCTCACAAGCTTGGGAAAAACATGGCTCTTAAGACTCAGAGATCACAAAACTAACATGACTTTAGGCTGCTCTCAGAGGTAAGTGAAAAACACTTCTAGGACAGTTATGAGTTAAATGAAAGTTGTCAGCAGTGATGTACTCTTCCAAGTCCTCAGCCATGCTGCAGTGAGGCATTACAGGATATAGTTTCTTGAATGATTCATAATTCTATAAGTGATCCTAACAAACTCATGGGATAATTAATCTGTACTTAGGTAACATTCTTGGTTATTTTTTGTCTGTCATTACTCTGCATCTCAAATGAATAAGAATTTCCATGAGATTACTCATGAAAACAAATCTAATCTTCCTAATTCCGTCTATTTGTTTACTTTCAAATTTTTATTGTTCCTTATAGATAAATATGCCCATTCATCTCTGGTTTTTAGTTCAAGACAGTTTATCTGATGCTGCCAGGTAAAACTTATGTGATCATGGATATACACAATTACTTAAAATTTTCAGATCAAATTTAGGTTCATATAAATTCAAGGGTATGCAAAATAAAACATTCAAATGAAAGTTGCCAGGTATGACAGACTAAATGAGATTTGGAAGTTAAATCATGAATTAATGTGCTATCTGTTATAAACTTGGTAAAAAGAAGAAAATAGTTTAGTACAATCATAATACAGGCATGGAAATAAAGACAGCCACAATTTATTTATGGGAATAATTATTTATTGTGTTTTTGTTTATATGCCAAAGCACATGAAGTTAAGGGAATTTTATTTCTTTAGATAATTTCTTTTTTTTAAATTTATTCATTTTTATTTTTTAATCCTTTATTACAGTCCAGACTTCATTCCCTTCTGGTTCACCCTCAGACCAATCATAATCCTATATCTTCTCCACTCTCCCACCCCCATCCCCTCACGCCCATCTCACCAGGCCTCCCAACTCCTTGGGGCCTCCAAGTCTCTCGAGGGTTAGGTGCATCTTCTCTCACTGAGACCAGACCAGGCAATCTTCTGCTGTATATGTGTTGTGGGCTTCATATCAGCTGGTGTATGCTGCCTGGTTGGTGGTTCAGTCTGAGAGATCTCAGGGTCAGTTGAGACTGATGATCTTCCTATGGAGTTGCCCCCCTCCTCAGATTCTTCCAGCTTTTCCCCAATTCAACCACAGGGGTCCCCAGCTTCCATCCATTGGTTGGGTGCTGGTATCTGCATCTGACTCTTTCAGCTGCTTATTGGGCCTCTAAGTGGGGCAGTCATGCTAGGCTCCTGTCTGCAAACATATCACAGCATTAGTAACTGTCAGGGCTCTGGGCTTCCCTTTAGATGGATCCCAATTTGGGCTAGTCACTGGACCTCCTTTTCCCTCAGTCTCCTCTCCATTTTTGTTCCTGCATTTCCTTCAGACAAGAACAACTCTGGGTCATAACTTTTATCTGTAGAATGCCAACCTCATCCCTCCACTTGTAGATGGACTCTACAAGTTCCCACTCCCCACTGTAGAGCACATTATCCAAGGTCCTTCCCTTTGAGTCTTTTGAATCTTTCACCTCCTTGGTCTCTGGTACATTTTAGAGGGTTCCTCTACCTCCTACCTCCTAATGGGTTATTAGATCTCTTAAATATGCTCCTTTCAGAAATAATTTCTATTCTATTTATGTACTAGGCCTTGACTTGTCTAGGCTCAACATTATGCAGATTAACTCTCAAGTTATATAAAAAATAAACTATATATTTATTGTTTATCATGCATTAAATCTTCACAGTATGATCTGAATATCATAAAGCAGAACTAAGATTTAAACTTTTAAATGCAGGTTAGTCAATATTTACCATAAAAAAGTTACAGTGAGAGGCCATCTTGGGACAGGACTCCATTTTAAAAGAAAAAGGACCTGAGAACTTGACCTGCAGCTCAACCCAAGCTGAACCAAAGTTCCAGGAAAAACCACAAAGCTTTTCGCTGGCCTATACCCCAGAGTTACCTAACAATGACCAATCAAGATTAGTCTGGTAGTCCAGATGTACCTTCAGATCATTTGTGATTGCTCATGGTTTTGCCTTAGAGCACCCACCTGTCAGATTACAATAGTCATTCATTTAGATGCTTGCTAGGCTAAAATCTACTTGCTTGCTCACCACTTTCTATAAAACTTTGTCCCACTGAAGGCTCAGGGCTTTACCTTCTTGTCCTGCTGTATCAGTGATGGGTAAGCCCAAATCAAGCTTAAATGAAGACCCTAATGTGATTGCATCAGAACTGGCTCCTTCATTACCTTTTGGGTTCTCAAATGTTGTCTGTAATGGACACTACAATGGATGATATCGTGCAACAAAGACATTTGAACTGTTAGAAATGATCATTATGTCATAGAGATTATTAATATTGTTCATTTCCAGGTCTTAGTCAAGGCTGAGAATAGTAATATTCTTTATGACAAACTTATAGCACGTCCCATGCAGTTCCAATAAACCTTTCATCTATGTATCTTAACATTTCTTGCTCATCTTTAGTTTAGTTAATTATATTTCTAGACTTAAAAAGTGTTGAAAATGTAATAATATTCCCACTAAAAATGCAAATTGACATTTCCTTTGCAAGTGACAGCTTTTCTTCATCAACTGTGGCTTAATTATAGCGTTGAGATATTAAAGAATATTCTTAATTCAAACCTTCATTATTAATTCTGAGTAGTAAGTAAGTCCATAAGTGTTCAATAGGAAATTTGTTGTCACATTATGTGACTTGGACTTTTTATATACATATATGAAATTGTACTCAAAATTATTATATGCAAATGAACACACATAGCAAATGATATAGCCAGTTGTGTATATTTTGGATATATACTCCTTATCTGACCTCCTAAGAGATTATTTTCTAACACATTGGAAGTAAGGAATGCTAATCATATGGAAAATTAGATTAAAGAAATGAAATTGGAGAAAAGGCAAATCAATTATTCAAATGTTCTTCTAAAAGTTGCAATAAATGTCATTGAAGCTAGCAAGAAATATTCATCTCTTTCTCAAAAATTCTTCAAAAATGATGGTGACCTAAGACCTCACAATCTTTCAAGTTCTATGTAGAGAAAAAGAGAAACTTAGTATTTTTAAAGAGCTTTACCGATACAGATGCTGATGCTTTCAACCAGCTATTGGACTGAGCATGAGCACCGCAATGGAGGAGTTGGGGCAAGGGCTGAAGGAGCAGAAGGAGTTTGCAACCCCATAGGAAGAACACAATATCAACAAACCAGACTCTCAGGGATTAAACCACCAACCAAAGAATACACATTGAGGGACACATGACTCCAGCTGGATATGTAGCAGAGGATGGCCTTATCTGGTGTCAGTGAGAGGGGAGGCCCTTGACCCTGAGTGACAAGCTAGGGGAACGCTAGGGCCGTGAGGCAGGTGGATTGGGGACACCCTCATAGAAGCAGGGGGAGGGGTGGGATAGGGGACTTGTGGAGAGGAAACCGGGAAGGGGGATAACATTAAAAATCTAACTTTTGACTCTTGGATGGACAAACTTGATTGTCTGAACCAAAATGGGAACATTAAATAAACATCAAAGCCTTCACTAATAACATTGTGACTTTGCTGTCAAGTGTAGTTTCTCTGTCCCCCACACCTACCCCCAAAAGACGAAGAAAAAGCTTGTGACCATTTTGTCTAACTTGTCTGGAAACTTCTGTAAATCTTATGTTTTAGTGAAATACTTTTTGATATTCTACTTTGCCTTTGTACAGCTTATTTTACTATGTTTATTCTGCTTTGTGATGTGTCAACTGTATTTAAAATTAAAATAGATGGAACATTCAAAAAAGGTAAATAAATAAAATTACCAATGCAAATTTTTTTAAAATGTTGCTTTAATTTTTTTATTTGAACACAACCTATCTTTATCCATGTAGTAATATAAAGCACAACAAATGGAAAAAAAATATAAATTATGATTTGCAATTTGTCCATCTATAATCTAACTATATGCAATGTGGAAGTATTTTCAAATATTCAGAAATTCTATGCTAAGTAAGGAAAACTCAGATAAATCAGAGTCCATGCTCTTTTTTTCTATACATTCTCAGATTAAATGTATGCTTGAGATTGCACTTAGCCAGCTCACTTGGTTTGAGAAAAGCTGAATATACTTGACAGAATTTTTACTTAAATAGATCATTGAAGTTTATCTCCAAACTTGGGAAACTAGCAGAAAACAGGAATGAGACTCATAACAATTGTTGAACTGAGAGATGATTATCCATCTGTGGCTGCAGGACTCCCGAGAAATGACAAAGGCTAAGATGCTATCAATGCCTCTATTCAGTTCCAATTTTTTTCAGCATGTTCATGTTTTTCAGCTCTCCAGCATTTCTCAGACTCAATTGCTGTATCACACTCAGTACTATCATACCATATGCTGCTTTCTGCCCTTTCACACTTTCCAAGAACACTCGAAAAGCTGAAATCTATAGTCTAGTCTTGGAAGTAAAAAATGCTCAAAAATAACCATCCTACAAAGAAGAGTGTGATAAATACCATAGGAGAGGCACAGATAAGTACCGAGAAGGCAAAGAGATTGCTTCCAGCTGTGAGATATGGGAAGTGAGTTTTTAAAATAAGTAAATAAAGATTGTGAAAGTAGATACTATGGATGCACAACTATGAAGAGAAAGACACTTTATAAGAAGACTGTGGTAGCAAACACAGATTGTTAAAAAAAAGTCCTGAGTTAAGGCTAACCATGGAGGAAGGTTAGAAGAGAGAACATGGCTCCTGGAGTCTATAGGTGCCTAAACTTGTAACCTTTCCAACGGAGGATGTACACACAGTTGTTCCTGGGTTTTGAAGTTTTGTAGTGTAAACCCTACTGTTGATAAACTTTACATATTATGCAGATCCCCATTTAAATATCATTTTTGTTACAGCAACATTTTCAACATTCTTATCCCTAAGAGTTCAAGTTAGGACCATAGTTTTAATTTTTCATTGAATATAGGGTTTATATTTAGTTGTGGTTAAATAATTCACAAATTCATTATGTACTTTTTAACCTCCTTTCATCAAAGTTTGAACTGTATGTCAGTCCTTTATCACCAGCTCAGTCTGTAGTTCATGGCATCATGGCCTCTGGTGAACTTGATGATTGAATCAAAGCTAGTTTAAAGCCACATAAGATTGTACATTTTACTTTGCATTTCTGACTAGGACTCAAGTTAAGATAAGAGAAACATACTTCAAGTTCTTAAATGAGAAGAAGTTATTGAAGGTATTGGTTTTTATGACTATTCTAACAATCTTCTCATTTCCATTGGAACAAAACAAATAAATGAGGTCTTTCAGTTCTGGAGACAATAATTCTGATATATCTTACTGGCATAAAATATTAAATCATGGGAAGGCATGAATTCTTTTGTAGAAGCACTGGATAAATATATTTTCTTGCTATTGTCTAGAGGCTACTATCTGTTTTCTTTGGCTCAAGGATTCATTGTCTTCAGTGATAGCATCATTGAGCAGAATCTCTCTCACACTACTATATAACTGCAGGGTGTTGTTTCCCTAATCTCTTTCTCAGTCTGTTTATCATTTGTATAAAGAAAGTGTTCTGTTTTTGCACTGATATTCATAAGCAAAATTGGTCTGAAGTTCTCTCTCTTTGTTGGGTCTTTATGTGGTTTAGGTATCAGAGTAATGATGGTGTCATAAAATGAATTAGATAGTGTTCCTTCTGTTTCTACTTTATGGAAAAGTTTGACGAGTATTTGTATATATGGTGCTGTGAATATATTTGGCCCCGGAACTGTCATTATTTGCAGGTATGGTCTTGTTGGAGTAAGTGTGGCCTTGTTTGAAGAAGTGTGTCACAATGGGGGGTGTGTTTTGAGACCTGCCTAGCTTCCTGGAAACGGTCTTCTCTTAGCAGTCTTCAGATCAAGATATAGAACTCTCAGCTCCTCCTGAACCATGTATGGCTGGATACTGCCATGTTCCTGCCTTGATGATAATGGACTGAATCTCTGAACCTCTGAACCTGTAAGGCAACCCCAATTAAATGTTGTCATTTATGAATTCTTGGTCATGTTTTCTCTTTACAGAAGTAAAACCCAAACAAAGACAGAGGGACTGAAGACCAAGAGCTTTATTTAACAACTTATCAAATGGGCTAAGTACTAGGGAAAATAAACTATAAAATCTATCTAAATAAAAATAAGAACTAGTTAAGAAGGTTGAAACCACATAATTTAAATTAGAGCTGGTAACAATTCCAGGAATTTCTGAAATTCAGTATACTGACACAAGTTAAGCACAGGTATAATTTCTGAGTATACATAAAACTCATTATCTGGGGGTCAGAAAGATGGCTCAGCAGATAAAAACACTTGCCAAGAAACAATGATAATTTGAGATCAGTCACCTGGTTCCAGAATAGAAAGAGAAAATCAATTCCTGAAAGTTGTCCTCTTAACTCCAACACTTACTATTGCATGCACATGTATGTATATATATGCACTCCCTACACATACACACACACAATAATAAAATTAATAATAATTAATAATAATAATAAATCTCTTATTAAGAAACTATTACTGGTGCAAGAAAAATTTAGAACCAGGATAATATACACAGATATCTTCATGTGCTCTAAATACCAAGACCTAACACTCTCGGAGGTGACCTGGCTTTACTCTGTCTCTGTTTCTATTTCTTTTGTTCCTAACAACAGCTGTATGCTGTACTGTCACTGTGTCTGATCAGCTGTGTTCTTGTCACCTTAACTAGTGACATCTTCAGTTAGTGCCTAGAGTATCCACTTCCTCAGCAATTCATCTGCTTCTGAGGTTCTTCCCGCCTCAAATTTATTCAAATATATTGTGTTACATTTTTAGTAATTTTTTTATACAAGGTACTCTGATCAAGATGCCCCCTCTCCCAACTCCTTCCAGATCATTTCCACCTCTCATCTTCACAAATGTACTCCCATTTATGCTTTTGCTCATTAAAAAACAAACAAGCATCTAATATAAAGGAAAAAATAATACAAGTAAGATCAAATAAGAACAAGCAAACGTAAATAGTACCAAAAAAGGCAAATGAGTAGAAAAACAAAGAGCCAAAGAAAAAGTGAAAGATAAAACAAGTAGAGTTGCAAAGATTCAAATAGTGACTTGCATAAAATTATCCTGAAAAAAAAATGCTGGGTGTGGGTGTGTGGTGGGTGTGTGGTGGCACCTGATTGGGGCCTGGCCTTAAGAGTAAGAGTTGTGGTTTGTTTCCCCAGTGAGACTACCTGGGAGAAAACTGAATTTTCCTTTGAAGTGGTTATTAATTGTGAATTGTTTGTAGAGAAGGTGAAATGTGTTCATTCCTTCTCTCAGCACTAGGACACATCAGGCACTGACCTGAACAGGCGTATGCACGCTATCACAGTCTCAGAAAGTTCATATAATGTGTGTTGGGCATAATATATATAGATAACCTTGTTTTCTTGGATTCCTCCATCCTTCAGGCTGTTAGAATCTTTCTTCCTACTCTTTTGCAGGGTTCCTGACCCATGAGGAAAGGGAAATGTTAGAAACATTCCACTTGTAACAAGTGTTCCAAGGTCTCTCACTCCATGCACACTTCCAGATGTGTCTTATGTATTCGTTCCCATCTACAGCAGGATGAAGCTTTTCTGATGATGATGATGATGATGATGAATGATGATGATGATGAAGAGGAGGAGGAGGAGGAGGACAAGGAAAAAGAGGAGGACGTGGGTATTTGCTAATCTAACAATGATTGGTTGTAAATGAAAAGTCCAGGGATTCAATAGTTACTCAGTCCGCAAGTCTGGGTCACCTACATCTCTCAGGTGGTTTACACTATATGCTTGCATCCCAAAGAAGTAGGGGCTAGTAGCAGTGAAGGAATGGACTTTCTACCAAGGCAAGGACAAGCATAAAAGAAGCAAAACCTTGTTCCATGTCATTATGAAGGCTTCCAGCAGAAACTGTGGCCCAGTTAAAGGTGTTTCTTCTTGACTCAAGATTGAGATTAAAGGTATGTGTCTTTGCAATTCACAGATCCAGATTAATCTCTAATTCTATAGATACCTCCTGTGATTATATAGATTATAGAGTTCTTACTGAAGACTTAACAAATAAAATCACCATAAAAGTGAAATATACCATAATTTTTTTTTATGGTCTGGGTTAATTGACTCCAGATTTTTATTCTAGCTCTATCAATTTATCTATGAATTTTATGATTCTATTTTTTAATGTTTGAAGAATATCTCCTGTGTAAATTTACCATACTTTATCCATTCACTAACTGCTAGTTATATAGCATGGTTTTCATTTCTAGCTCTTATGAATACAGCAGCAATGAATATGAACAATTTTTTCAGAGTAACGTATAGTATTTCTGGGAATATGACAAGAGTGGTATAGATCGATTTTGAGATAGATCCTAAAGAATTGGTAGACTAATTTATGTAATGGTTATACAAGTTTGAACTCACAACAGCAATGGATGTGTGTTCTCTTTACTCCATATCTTTCCCAGAATGAGCATTCATTTGTTTAATTGATCTTGGTCCTTCTGACTGGCATAAGATAAAAATGTCAAAATAGTCTTGATGTGCATTTCCCTGATGATTAAGGATATTGAACATTCCCTTAAGAGAATCACACAAATTTGTGTTTCCTCTTTGGAAAATTTTCTGTTTAGGACTGTATCCATTTATAAATTGAGTTGTTTGTTTTCCTAATTCAAGTTTTCTTAGTTCGTTATTTACCTTAGATATTACTTTGTATTTGATACACAGCTGGCAAACATCTTTTGCCATTCTGTTTTGGGTTTTTTTTGTTTGTTTGTTTTATTTTATTGGGTATTTCATTTATTTACATTTCAATGTTACACCCATTCGGAGTTTCACCTCCACAACCTCCCTAACTCATTCCACCCAGCTTCTACAAAGGTGCTCCCCCACCTGCCCACATACTCTTGCCTCCCTCACCCTGGCATGCCCTACCCTGGGGCATCAAGGCTTCCCAGGACAAGGCCATCATCTGCTACATATGTGGCTGGAGCCATAGGTCCCTCCATGTGTCCTCTTTGGTGGCTGATTTATTCTCTGGGAGATGTGGTGGTCTGATTTGTCCTTCAGTACTTTTCTAACTCCTCCATTGGGGACCCTGTGCTCAGTCCAATGGTTGGCTGTAAGCATCCGCCTGTGCATTCTCAGGCTCTGGCAGAGCCTCTCAGGAGACAGCTATATCAGTATCTTGTCAGCAAGCACTTCTTCTCATCTACAATAGTGTCAGGGTTTGGTGTCTATAGATGGGATGGATCCCCAGGTAGGGAAGTCTGTGAGTGGTTTTTCCTTCAATCTCTGCTCCACACTCTGTCTCTGTATTAGCTCACTGAGTATTTTGTTTCGTTCTAAGGTATGAAGAATTCACACTTTGGTCTTCCTTCTTCTTGAGCTTCATGTGGTATGTGAATTGTATCTTGGGTAAATTCTGACCTGTTCGGCTAATATCCTCTTATCAGTGAGAGCATAACATGTGTGTTCTTTTGTGTCTGGGTTACTTCACTCAGGATGATATTTCTAATTCCATCCATTTGCCTAAGAACTGCATGAATTCATTATTTTTAATGCTGAGTAGTAATCCATTATGTAAATGTACCACATTTTCTGTATCCATTCCTCTGTTGAGGGACATCTGGGTTGTTTCCAGGTTCTGGTTATTGTAAATAAGGTTGCTATGAACATAGTGGAGCATGTGTCCTTGTTTTATGTTGGAAGCATCTTTTGCGTATATGCCAGGAGTGATATAACTGCATCCAGTTTTCTGAGGAACAGCCAAAATGATTTGTTTAGTGGCTGTATCAGCTTGCATTCCCACCATAAGGAGGATTGTTCCTCTTTCTCCACATCCTCCCCAGCATCTGCTGTTACATGAGATTTTGATATTAGCCATTCTGAACTGGAGTGACGTGAAATCTCAGGGTTGTTTTGATTTGCATTTTACTTATGACAACGGATATTGAACATTTCTTTACATGCTTCTCAGACATTCGGTATTCCTCAGCTGAGAATTCTTTGTTTAGCTCTGTACCCCATTTCTTAATAAGGTTATTTGGTTCTCTGGAGTCTAACTTCCTGAGTTCTTTGTATATATTGGATATAAGTCCTCTATGAGATGTAGGGTTGGTAAAGATCATTTTTCAATCTATTGGTTGCTGTTTTGTTTTATTGATAGTGTCCTGTGCATTATAGAAGCTTTGTAATTTTATGAAGTCCCCTGTCTATTGTTGATCTTACAGCATAAACCATTGATGTTCCGTTCAGGAAATTTTCCCCTGTGCCCATGTGTTGGAGGCTCTTCCCAACTTTCTCTTCTATTAGTTTCAGTGTATCTGGTTTTATGTGAAGGTCCTTGATGCACTTGGAGTTCAGCTTTCTACAAGGTGAAAAGAGTGGATCAATTTATATTCTTCTACATGCTGACCTCAGTTGAACCAGCACCATTTGTTGAAAATTCTGTCTTTTTTCCAATAGATAGTTTTTGCTCCTTTGTCAAAGATCAAGTGCCATAGGTGTGTGCATTCATTTCTGCATCTTCAGTTCTGTTCCATTGATCTACCTACCTGTCTCTGTGTGAATACCATGCAGTTTTTAATCACAATTACTCAGTAATACAGCTTGAAATCAGGGATGGTGATTCCCCCAGAAGTTCTTTTATTGCCAAGAATATTTTTTGCTATCCAGATATTTTTCTTATTCCAATGAATTCGTAATTTTCTCTTTCTAACTCTATGAATGACTGAGCTGGAATTTTGATGGGGACTGCATTGAATGTGTAGATTGCTTTAGACAAAATGGCCTTTTTTACTATATTAATCCTGCCAATCCATGAGCATGGGAGATCTTTTAATTTTCTGAGATCTTCTTCAATCTCTTTCTTCAGAGACTTAAAGAGAGATAAGTTCTTGTCATAGAGATCTTTCACTTGTAGGTTAGAGTCACACTAATATATTTTATTTTTGTGAGTATTGTGAAGAGTGTCTTTTCCCAAATTTTTTTCTCAGCCTAATTACCTTTGAGTATGGGAGTCAGTTAATTTTTATATCCAGCCACTTTGCTAAGTTATCAGCTGTCGGAGTTCTCAGGAAGAGTTTTGCGATCACTTAAGTATACTATCATATCATCTGCCAGTAGTGATATTTTGACTTCTTCCTTTCTAAATTGTATCCCTTTGATCTTTTGTTTTCTAATTTCTCTGGCTAAGACTTTGAGTAGTATATTGACTAGGTAGGGAGAGAGGAGGCAGCCTTGTCTAGTCCCTGATTTTATTGAGATTGTGTCAAGTTCCTCTCCAATTAGTTAGATTTTGGCTACTGGTTTGCTGTATATTGCTTTTACTATGTTTAGGTATGAGCCTTGAATTCCTGATCTTTCCATGTCTTTTATAATGAAGGGTTGTTGAATTTTGTCAAATCCTTTCTGAGCATCTAATGAAATGATCATGTGGTTTTTTTTTTATTTCACTTTGTTTTATAGATAGAGATACAGATATATAGTACATATATATATGTGTGTGTGTACTATATATATATACATGATATATATATACACATATATATATATTGTGTGTGTGTGTGTGTGTGTGTGTGTGTGTGTACTATATATATATACATGATGAACCATCCCTGCATCCTTGGGATGAAGCCTACGTGATCATGATGGATGATCATTTTGATCTGTTTTTCAGTTCAGTTTGCAAGAATATTATTGAGTATTTTTCCATTGACATTCATACCTGAAATTTGTCTGAAGTTCTCTTTCTAAATTGGATCTTTGTGTGGTTTCTATATGAGCATAACTGTGGCTTCATAGACTGAATTGTGTAGCATACTTTCTGTTTATACTTTGTGGAATAGTTTGAAGAGTATTGATATTAGGTCTTCTTTGCAGGTCTGATAGAGTTCTGCATTAAACCTATCTGGTCCTAGGCTTTTTTTTTTTTTTTTTTTTTTTTTTTGGTTGTGAGATTTTAATGATTGCTTCTATATCTTTAGGGTTTATGGAACTGTTTAGATGGTTTATCTGATATTGATTTAACATTGATTCCTGGTATCTGTCTAGAAAATTGGCCATTTCATCCAGATTTTCCAGTTTGTTGAGTACATGGTTTGTAGTCAGATCTGATAAATTTTGATTTTCTCGATTTCTGTTGTTATGCCTCCCTTTTCATTTCTGATTTGGAAACTGTCTCTGTGCTCTCTGGACTCATGTGGCTAAGGGTTTATCTATCTTGTTCATTTTCTCAAAAAGCAAGCTCCTGGTTTTCCTGATTCTTTGTATAGTTGTCTTTGTTTCTACTTGGTTAATTTCAGCCCTGAGTTGGGATATTTTCTTCCATCTACTCCTCTGGGTGTATTTGCTTCTTTTTGTTCTAGAACTATCGGATATGCTGTCAAGTTGCTAGTGTATTCCTTCCCCAGATTCTTTTTGGAGTCACTCAGAGCTATGAGTTTTCCTCTTAGCACTACTTTCACTCTGTCCCATAAGTTTGGGTATGTCCTGCCTTCATTTTCATTGAATTCTAAAAAGTCTTAAATGTCTTTATTTCTTCCTTGACAAAGATATCAAAGTGCACTGTTCACCTTCCACATGTATACGGACTTTTTGTTGTTTTTGTTGTTATTGAAGACCAGCCTTAGTTTGTGGTGATCAGATAGAATGCATGGGATTATTTCAGTCTTCTTGTATCTGTTGAGATATGTTTTGTGACCAATTATATGGTCAATTTTGGAGAAGGCACCATGAGGTGCTGAGGAAATGTTATAATATTTTATTTTAGGATGAAATTTTCTATAGATATCTGTTAAATCCATTTTGTTCAAAACTTCTGTTAGTTTCACTGTGTCTCTGTTTAATTTCTATTTCAATGATCTGACCATTGCTAAAAGTGGGATGTTGAGTTTCACGCTATTATTGTGTAAGGTGCAATGTGTGCTTTGTGCTTTTAGTAAAGTTTCTTTTATGAATGTGGGTGCTCTTGCATTTGGAGCACAGATGTTCAGAATTAAATGTTCATCTAGGCAGATTTTTTCTTTGACTAGTATGAAGTGTTCTTCCTTATCTTTTTTGGTAATTTTTGGCTGAAAGTCAATTTTATTTGATATTAGAATGGCTACTCCTTGGCTACTAGTTGTTGTTAGGACCATTTGCTTGGAAGATTGTTTTCTAGCCTTTTAAGCTGAGATAGTGTCTGTCTTTGTCAGTGAGGTGTGTTTCCTGTATGCAGCAAAATGTTGGGTCATGTTTATGTATTCAGTCAGTCTATCCTTTTTATTGGGGAATTAATTTCACTGACATTAAGAGATATTAAGGGAAAGAGATTGTTTCTTCCTGTTATTTTTGTTGTTAGAGATAGAATTATGTTTGTGTGGCTATCTTCTTTTGGGTTTGTTGAAAGATTACTATTTTGCTTTTTCTAGGGTGTAGTTTCCCTCCTTGTCTTAGAGTTTTCCATCTATTATCCTTTGTAGGGCTGGATTTGTGGAAAGATGTTGTAGAAATTTGGTTTTGTCATGGAATATCTTGGTTTCTCCATCTAAGTTAAATGAGAGTTTTGCTGGTTAGTAGCCTGGGATGGCATTTGTATTCTCTTAGGATCTGTATGACATCTGCCTAGGATCTTGTGACTTTTATAGTCTCTGGTGAGAAGTTTGGTGTAACTCTGATAGGTCTGCCTTTAAATGTAACTTGACATTTTTCCCTACTCCTTTTAATATTCGGTCTTTGTTTTGTGCATTTGGTGTTTTGATTATTATGTACTGGAGGAATTTCCTTTCTGGTTCAGTCTATTTGGAGTTCTGTAGGCTTCTTGTATGTTCATGGGTGTCTCTTTCTTTAGGGAAGTTTTCTTCTATAATTTTATTGAAGATATTTACTGGCCCTTTAATTTGGAAATCTTCGCTCTCCAAATACCTATTATCCTTAGGTTTGGGCTTCTCATTGTGTCCTAGATTTCCTCATGTTTTGGTTAGAAGCTTTTTGCATTTTGCATTTTCTTTGAGTGTTGTGTCAATGTTTTCTATGGTATCTTCTGCCCCTGGGATTCTCTCTTCTGTCTCTTGTATTCTGTTGGTGATGCTTGTATCTATGACTCTTGATCTCTTCCTATGTTTTCTATCTCCGGGGTTGTCTCCCTTTGTGATTTCTTTATTGTTTCTATTTCCCTTTTTAGATCCTGGATGGTTTTGTTCAATTCCTTCATCAATTTGTTTGTGTTTTCCTGTAATTCTTTAAGAGATTCAAGTATTTTCTCTTTAAGGGTGTCTACCTGTTTACCTGTGTTCTCCTGTATTTCTTTAACAGAGTTAAATGTCCTTCTTAAAGTCCTCTATCATGATCATGAGATGTGATTTTTAAATGAGAGTCCGACTTTTCCCATGTGTCGGGCTATCTGGGCCTTGATGTGGAGGGAGAACTAGGTTCTGATGATGTCAAATAGCCTTGTTTTCTGTTGCTTATGTTCTTGCCCTTACCTCTTGCCATGTGATTAACTCTAGTGTTAGTTGGTCTTGCTATCTCTGACTGGAGCTTGTTCCTCCTGTGGACCTGTGAGCCTATGATCTTAGGGTGTCAGCACTCCTGGGTAGACCAGCTCTCTCCTTGGCAAGATTTGGGTGTGGAGGGCTGTGGGACAGCCTTAGCTTTGGGCCCAGATGGATACTAGAAGGATCCTGTTCCCAGCTGCTCTGCTGTACCTGTGCCCTGTGCATTCCTGGTGGTTCCACTTTGGACAGTTATTGGAGCAAAAATGATGATCTCACTTCTGAGCTTAGGAGTGACAGCACTCCTGGGTGACAAGCACTCTCCTAGCTGGATTTGTGTGCCATCTTTTGCCATTCTATAGACTGCTGTTTGTATCAATGAGGGTATCCTTTGCAATTCTAAAGTTTTCCAATATAATGAGTTCTTATGTAATAATTATTGTTCTTGGTGTCTTTTCTAGTGTTTTCTTGTTGTTGTTCAAATCTTTTCTTGTGCCTGTGAGTTCAAGAGTATTCACTATTTTCTTTTTCTCTGCTGTCAAACTCAGAGTATCTGTGCTTATGATTATTTCTTTGAACCATTAGTTGATGAATTTTACTCAGATTGATACTGATAAGTATGGATGCATCTGAATTCTTCTACATAGAGTAACCAGTTTGTTTAAGATATTGTGGGTTTTCTGTTTGTTTGCTTTTTATTTCAGTATGAGTTTCTGGTTTCCTTACTAAAAATTAAGCTCTATATATTTTTATATTTATCCTGGGTCTTCAATCCTTTTGATTAACATGTTTATTTCTATGCCAATACTATATTACTTTTGTTACTATAGTTCTGTAAACATTTGAGCTCTGGGATGTTGATTTCTGTAGTAGTTCTTTTATTATTCTAATTAGTTTAGCTGTCCTAAGGATTTTGTCTTGAAGGTAAAAAAAGTCTTTTCAGGATCTGTAAAGAATTATTCTGGAAATTTGATTGAAGTTGGGCTAGAAGATTGAGACCTGAAAGTATCCACAAAAGGAAGAAAAGTCAAATCTACCAAGGATCTATGAAATCCACAGGAAATGGAAAATGTGAAGGGATACAGGCCCTTACTGTTCCTTACTAGTGGTCTAGGAATGAAACTGGAGAATTAAAATGAAGATGGCTTATCTGATTCTTTGACAGACTTGGCCTGTGGATTTCCAGGTAAATGGTACTTTGGATGTTGCACCTGAGACAAAGAATAGAGTGAAAAGGAAGGCTAGAGAGGATCTGCTTAGTCACATTGGAAAAAGGACTACGAAGTGGTGGTGGAGAGGGTCACAGGAGATGGTCTACTACTAAGCTGAGGATAAGCCTGGGGAACTGGAATCAGAGAGTGGAAAGGCAAGGGAAAAATCACTAATTAACTCATGGCCAGAGTGGCCAGGGTTTACAGAGGAGACTACCTTGCTTTATGGCAGGTGAGGCAAAGGATGAGATGAGGAAGGAAGGCTGTAGGCAAGAATCTGGTTCTCTTATCATGTTCTTGATTTAAAAAAAAAAAAGAATCTGATTTCATATTAATCATGATTTAACTTACTCAAATAGACATCATGGACACCAAAGAAAGACAGTTCTTCCCATAGATCATCCATGCACTTATTGTATTTATTCTTATAAGGTTTTCTAGTTTACATTTGAGCCATAAATTTAATTATAATATTTAAAATGCATTATTTACTTCTTTTTACCTTTCTAAATCAGGATTGATCAATGTTTCATGATACTAAGAAAAATATTTATTTATTTATTTATTTATTTATTTATTTATTTATTTATTTTGCTACCTCCTCCCATTTCCCTCCTCCATCACCTTTCCCCTTCTCTTTTGAGAGCATAGGCTCCAACCTCTGGGTTTCCCTTCAAACTGGTTCATCGAGCCTTTGATGGATTAGTCACACCACTCTCCCACTGAGGCCAGACAAATCAGCCCTCTTGGAGAACAAAATCCAAAATCAGGATATAATAACCCTTGCTCCAGTTGTCAAGGAACCCACATGGAGACTGTCCTACATATATTCTTTTGGGGACTCAGTCCAACCCCATTTATGCTTTTTAGTTGGTTGCTCAGCTTCAGAGCTCCCAGTGTTCCAAGTTAGTTGACTCTGTTGGTCTTCTTTTTGAGTTCCTGTCCCCTTAGTACCTTCAAACCTTACCTCAAACTTTTCCATAAGAGTCCCCGACCTCTGTCCAATGATTGACTGTAGATGTTTGCATCTGTTTCAGTTAGCTGCTGGGTAGAGCCTCTCAGGGAACAGTTATGCTCCTGGCTGCAAAGATAGAAGAGTATCATTAATATTGTCAGGAATTGCTGATTGCCCATGGGATGGATATGTCGCAAGTTGAGCTGGTTTTTAGTTGGACATGCCCTCAGTCTTTGCTTCATCTTTGCCCCTGGATTTCTTTTAGACAGGACAAATTTGGGTGGGTTGGTGTCCTTATCCCTCCACTCTCGGAGGGTCCTGACTCTTCAGGTTCATTTGCTACTCTTAGGTACCTCTGCTAGGTCAACAGCATTATTTCCTAGAAGACCCCCTCCCCCCACATGTCTCTGGTATTTCCTAGAGATTACGCCCATCACTCAACCCCTTGTACATACAGATTTCCAGTCATTCTCCTGGCCCTCTGGCCCTCTTTCCTGTCACCCTCCACACTTGTTCCTGCTCCTACCCACCCATTTCCCTCCGCCTTTCCTCTTCCACCCTATCCCTCTATCCCTCTCTCTCCTATAATTATTTTATTCCCACTTCTAAGTGAGATACATGTATACTCACATAGTACATAGTTTTTACTACCCATGCATCTACACTTTGGTCTTCTTTCTTCTTGAGCTTCATATGGACTGAGTTGTGCAGTGGATATTTTTAGCTTTTGGGCTAATATCCACTTATCAGTGAGTACATATCATGTGTGTTCTTTTGTGACTGGGTTACTATGGGGCCGTGAAAGGATAGCTTGGATCCTGGCCGGGTACAGGCCTGGAACCACGGACCCTAGTGGGACAATGGTAGGTGTTTGGCCATGCCCCCAGGTCCTAGGCTCCTGACACACCATTGACCAACGATTTTCAGTCATGTTTGGCAATACAGCCCTTCCCTAGAGGGTATGACTATAGGCCTCAGCCCTAGAGAGATTTACATACTAATGAGATACCTGAGGCCAGACAGCATAGCCAATTAAGTATTCTTTTCCAGACCTTTCTCCCCTTCTCCCTCCCTATTTAACTCAGGTCTGCCTTGAGTTTCACAGGGAAGTGGGGTGCACATCCAGATTCAACTATCATCTATCATGCTAATAAAGCCATTTTGGAAACCCACTGACTTTCTCGTGTCATTGGGGCCGCACCATGAGGAACCGTGGAGAAGGCCTTTAATGAGCCGCCGTTGCTGCAGTGATCCAGCTACAGTGACCCACTGGTTACCTCACTCAGAATGATATTTTGTAGTTCCATCCATTTGCCTAAGAATTCATGAATTCATTGTTTCTAATAGCTAAGTAGTACTCCATTGTTTAATTGTACCAACCTTTCTGTTTCCATTCCTCTGTTGAGGGACATCTGGGTTGGTTCCAGCTTCTGGCTATTATAAATAAGTCTGCTATGAACATAGTGGAGCATGTGCCCTTCTTATATGTTTGGCCATCATTTGGGTATATGCTCAGGAGTAGTATAGCTGGTCCTTGAGTAATACTATGTCCAATATTCTGAGGAACCGCCAGACTCATTTCCAGAGTGGTTGTACCAGCTTGCAGTCCACCAACAATGGGGTAGTGTCCCTTGCATCTTCTAGCCTGCCTGTGAGAATACTGGAAGTCCATCTAGCTCATTGGGCTCAAGCACCTTTATTGATAGATCATGAACCAATTAGGAAACAGGGTCTTTAGTGTTCACAAGCAGATTCCCTATCAAAACATCAGACCCACTCTCTACATACTCACTTAGACCTTCCTTCTTGATTAATTTCTTTGGTTCTGTGGGGTATATAATGGGTATTGAATACTTAATGGTTAATATGCATTTATCAGTGAGTATATACCATGTCTGTCCTTTTGGGTCAGGATTACCTCACTCAGGATGATATTTTCTAGTTCCATCCATTTGCCCAGGAAACTAATGATGTGCTTGTTTTTATAGCTGAATAGTTTTACATTCTGTAAATGAACCACATTTTCTTATCCATTATTTGACATCTGAGTTGTTTCCAGTTTTGGCTATTAACAATAAAGCTGCTATGAACATAGTGGGGAAAGTGTTCTTGAAACATTTGGGGGGTATATGCCCAGAATCAGTATAGCTAGGTCTTCAGGTAGAACTATTTCCAATTTTATGAGAAACTACCAGATTGTTTGCCAGACTTGTTGTACAAGTCTGCAGTTCCATCAGCAATGAATGAGCTGTCCACTTTCTCTGCATCCTCACCAAAATATGCTGTGGTTGAGGTTTTGATCTTATTCAATCTGACTGGTATAGAGTGGAATCTCAGAGTCATTTTGATTTGCATTTCCCTGATGACTAGGTAGGACAAAATTGCAACCTACCGATTGGGAAAATATACTCACTAACTCTACATCTGACAAAGGGCTAATATCCAAAATGTATCTGGATGTGGATGGTGACTGGACTATAAATTTATTAAATTGAAGTTTAAAAAATATAAAAGAAGTTAGGCTACAACAAACCAAATAACCCAATTAAAAAATAAGGTAGAAAACTAAAGAGAGAAATCTCAACAGGAATGTTGAATGACCAAGAAGCACTTAAAGAAATGTTCAAGAAAAATATATGTTTTCAATGTATTTATATTTTTGTACAGTTGGTAACCTTTCAAAATTACACTTTTATATGCATATTTCATATATATATTTTAAAATATACTAACACAATATAAGATGTAAGACTTAAAAATTCAATAAAAATAAGTTTAGTGTCTCTAAACTTCAACATTATATCCTTAAGGATGCATTTCAGAACTTAGAATCTCTTACAGTCTCTTACAGTACTAAGACATAACTCATTTAAACTGATAATCTGGCTGGGAGCACATAGAGGCCTTCCACTGGAGGTTAGATGGCAGCTCTATAGGCAAATGACCTTCTCCATGCTTCCCCACAGCGGATCCCAATGAAAAGAGGCAGTCCATGGTTTTGAAGCATTTATTGTCACAGAGGAAACTGGATGAGTAAAACTGTACCCTACTTCTCAGGGCAGGCCTAAAGTTAAATACCCTTTTGTAGGGAGGAGTGTCTGGGAAGGAGAGATTATTGGCTAAGTCCTCCAGGCTTTTAGGCACTTCATTAAAATGGATATCTGTCTTGAGTCTATGTGACCACAGGCCACACCTTTTACCTGTGGAGGGGTTTGGGGTTTGCTCTTAAGTGACTGATGGCCACAAATAGATGGAGGCTGCAGCCTCATGCCAGTAGCCTAGTGCCCAGTAATCAGGCGAAACATCAACCATCCCTCTTTAGGGTCACTGGGATTTTTAGCCTTAGCTCAACCATGAACCAGGCTACCTTTCACAGTCCTACACAAAATGACATAATAATGACAATTTTATTTAGACAATTTTTTATTTAGAGTTTATAGTAAAGCAAATAATAGTAACAGTTTTAGCTGAAAGAGCAACAAGCATTGCTTAAAACAATTCTGTTTTTCTTCATTTAAGTGTTTTGTGCATAATCTACTTTTGTTTTAATAACTCTTTTCTGATATATATATATATCAGAAGGAAAAAAAATAAATATATATATATATATATATATATATATATATATATTACATTCCCACTTTATAAGTAAATAAACTAACTTAATCTATGAAGTCACACAGCCAGTGGAAGATTTGTCAGGTTTCAAATCTCTTGCCATTTTGTCCCAGAAATATTTTTCCCATTAATTTATTTATGTATTCACTTTACATCATAATTGCAGTCTTGCCTCTTTCCCAGATGCCTCTCAAAACAGTCTCAATCCTTTCCCCAACTCTTTCACATGACTTCCCAATTTCGGTCTAATGTTTGGCTGTGAGTCTCTGCATCCACAGATGCATTCAGTCAGCTGTTTGGTGGATCTTCTCAGATAATAGTTATGCCAGGCTCTTGTCTTCAAGCATAAGAGAGTATCATTAATAGTGTCAGTGATCTCAAGTTGGGCCAGTCATTGCTTGGTCCTTCCCTCAGTCTCTCCTAAATCTTTCCCCTAAATTTCTTTTAGATAGGACAACTTTTGGGTAGAAGTTTTTATTGTGCATTGGTGTCTCTATCCCTCCAATAGTAGCCCTGCCTGGTATAAGATGTGAGCTCTTCCACTCCTATGAGTAGTTGCTAAAGTCAACTCCACTGATTCCTGAGAGCCTCCCCTATCTCAGGTCTCTGGCAAGTCCTTGAGATGCCTCAGCATGCCCCCTCTCCGGGCTCTATTTCCATTCACTCTACTGAACCCTCTATCTTAGGCTTTCCCTATACCTCATTCCCACATAATTCCCCTCCCCATCCTCCCTCTCACCCAATTTCCTCCCCCTCCCTATACTTTCTATGACAACTTTATATTTCTCCATCTGAATGAGATTCCTTTTTATTTAGCTTCTTGGGGTCTATGGATTGTAACATGGTTATCCTGTACTTTATGGCTAATAAACATTTATAAGTGATGACATACTGTACATGTCCTCATTAGTCTGAGTTAGCTCACTCAGCATGATATTTTCTAATTAAATCCATTTGCCTGCAAATTTCATGATGTCCTTATTTTTAATAGCTTAGTGGTATTTCATTGTGTAACATTGTGTAAATGAACTTCATTTTCTCTATCCATTCTTCAGTTGAGGGCACCTGGTTGTATATGAATAAAGCTGCCATAAACATTGTAGAGCAAGTGTCCTTGTGGTATAGTTGGACATCTTTTGGGTATATGCCCAGAAGTGGCTCAGCTGTGTCTTCAGGTAGAATTGTACTCAGTTTTCTGAGAAACTGCCCAATAGATTTCCAAAGTGGGAGGGCAAGTTTGCATTCCGACCAGCAACATACTAGTGTTTCCCTTGATTCACATCCTTGAAAGCTTGTGCTGTACCTTCAGTTTTTGATCTTAGCAATTGTGATGTATATAAGGTGGAATCTGAGAGTCACTTTGATTTGAACTTCTGATGACTAAAGAGGTTGAATATTTCTTTAAATATTTCTTGACCATTAGATATTCCTCTGTTAATAATTCTCTGGTTAGTTCTATATGCCTTTTTTCAGTTGGGTTATTTGTTTTTTGGTTTTTTGGGGTTTTTCTTTGGTGTCTATTTCTTTAAGTTCTTTTTATATTTTGGATATTACTCTTTTGTCACATATGAGGGTGGTAAAGATCTTTTCCCATTGTGTAGGCTGACATTTCATCCAGTTGATGATATTCTCTGCCTTAGAGAAGCTTTTCTGATCTATGAGTTTCTTTTATTATTTGTGTATTGTAGAGCTCAGCTATTTGCTTTCTGGTCAGGAAGTAGTCTCATGTACCATTGGAGTTCAAGGCCATTTCATAATTTCTCTTCTATTAAATTTAGTATATCTGTTTTTATGTTGAAGACTTTGATCCACTTATATTAGAGTTTTGTGTAGGGTGATAAATATGGATATACTTGAATTCTTCCAAATGCAGACATCCAGTTAGACCTGCACCATTTGTGGTGATGCGTTCTTTTTCCACTGTATGGTTTTGGCTTCTTTATCCAAAATCAAGTGTCCATAGGTGTATGGGTTTTTTTTTTCTGTATCTTCAATTCTATCCCATTGATCAATCTGTCTGTTTCTATATTAATATCATATGATTTTTATCACTATTGCTTTAGAGTACAACTTAAGATCAGGGATGGTGATAACTCCAGAAGTTCTTTTATTATATAGGATTGTTTTAGATATCCTGACTTTGTATTTTTTATATATAGTTGAAAATTTTTTATATCAAAGATTATAAATAATTGTGTTGACACTTTGATGTGAATTGCACTGAATCTATAGATTGCTTTTGGTAAGATGGTCATTTTTACTGTGTTAATCCTATAGATCCAGGGACATGGAAGGGAGAACTTTCCAATTTCAGTTGTCTTCTTCAATTTTTCTTCAGAGACTTCAAGTTCTACTCATACAGGTCTTTAACTTGCATTGGTTAGAGTTACACCAAGATATTTCATATTATTTGTGGCTATCGTGAATGTGTTGTTTCCCTAAATTTTGCCCATCCCATTTATCCTTTGTATAAATGAGGGCTCCTACCTTTTTGTATTTTTTTTTTTTTTAAGTTTTATCAAGACAGGGTTTCTCTGTGTAGTCCTGGCTGTCCTGGAACTCCCTCTGTAAACCAGGCTGGCCTCGAACTCAGAAATCTGCCTGCCTCTGCCTCTGAAGAGCTGGGATTAAAGGCATGCGCCACCACTGCCCGGCTCTGTATTTTCTATCCAGCCTCTTTGGTGGAAGTGCTTATCAACTATAGGAGTTTTCTAGTAAAATTTTGGGGAACACACACACACACAAATAAAATCATATCATCTTTGCATGGCATTACCTTAATTATTTTCTGTTCCAATTTCTATCCATTTGATCTTCTTTAGTTTTTTAATTGCTCTGGATAGCACTTCAAGTACTATATTGAAGAGATACTGAGCAAGAGGACAGCCTTCTCTTTTCCTTGACTTTATTGGAAATGCTTTCAGTTTCCCTCCATTTAATTGATCTTCGCTATAGACTTCCTGTATATTACCTTTATTGTGTTTAGGTATGTGCCATGTATCCCTAATCTTTCCAAGACTTTTGACATTAACGGATGTTAAATTTTCAAAGTCGTTTTCAGCATCTAATAAGATGATCATGTGTTTTATTTTTATTTCAGTTTGTTTGTATGGTGGCTTACATTGATGGATTTTTATATGTTGTACCATCCCTGTATCCCTAGGATGAAGCCTACCTGATCCTGATGGATGATGGTTTTCATGTGTTCTGTGATTTGCTTTGATATTTTATTGAGTATTTTGTATTAATATTCATAAGGGAAATTGGTCTGAATTTCTTTTTCTTTGCTGAGTCTGTGGTTTACATATTAGGGTGACTGTGACCTCATTGAATAAATTTGGTGATGTTCTCTCTGTTCCTATTTTGATTAGTTTTAAATTTTTTGAAGCGTATTGCTATAAACTCTTCTTTGAAAGTTTCATAGAATTATGTGCTAAAACTATCTGGCCCTGGGCTTCTTTTTGTTGGGAGACTTTTATTGACTACTTCATTTCCTTAAGGGTTGTTATACTGTTTAGATTGTTTATCAGATTATTGATTTAAATTTGGTAAGCTATCAAGAAAAATCATCCATTTTACTTAGATTTTCCAATTTTATGGAGTACAGGTTTTTTAATTAAGAGTCAATAATTCTTTGGAATTCTTCAGCATCTGTTACTAGGCCCCCCTTTATTTTCTGATTTTATTAATTTACTATTGTCTCTCTGCCTTTCAGTTAGTTTGGCTAAGTGTTTGTATATCTTGTTGATGTTCTCAAAGGACCAGCTATTCATTTCCTTGATTCTTTAAATTGTTCTCTTTGTTTGTAATTTATTGATTTCAGTTTGATTACTTCCTGCTGTCTACTACTCTTGGCTGTGCTTGCTTCCTTTTATTCTAGAACTTTCATGAATTATGTTAAGTTGCTATTACAGGATCTCTCAATTTTTTTTTTTTTTTTTATGAATGTACTTAGTACTATGAACTTTTCTTTAAGCATTGCTTTCATTATGTCCAATAAGTTTGGTTATGTTGTGCCTTCATTTTCATTGAAATCTAGAATGTCATTAATTTTTTCCTTTATTTATTCTTTGACCCAGTGGTCATTAAATAGAGAGTTATTCAGTTTCCATGAGTTTGTACTTTCTGCTATATATGTTGTTGGTGAAGTCAAGCATTAGTCCATGGTGATCTGATAAAATGCAAGGAGTATTGAAGGTTGCTTTTTGACCTTTATGGTTTGTTTTGAAGAAGATTCCATGAGATGCTGAGAAGGTGTTTTTGTGTGTGTGTTTGGGTGAAATGTTCTATAGATATTTGTTAGGTCAATTTGATTCATAACCTCTGTTAATTTCATTATTTCTCTATTTAGTTTTTGTTCTGATGATCTGCCAATTGGTGAGAGAGAGTTGTTAAAGATTCACATGATTAAGGTTTGATGAGTTATTTAAGCTTGATCGTGTTTCTTTTATGAATGTGGGTGCCCTTGTATTTGGAGCATATATTTTAGGAATACCATTTTGGTGGATTTTTTTTCCTTTGATGAGTATGAAGAGTCTTCATCTCTTTTGATTACTTTTGGTGAAAGTATATTTTATTAGATCTTAGAATGGATATTCCACTGTGGGTTGGTAGGCTCTGGGAAGCAGCTGGGTGCCTGGTTGAGCAAGTCTTGAACCCCAGACCTGTATCAGGACGGCAGGTGTTCAGCTCTGCCCCAAGGCCCTGGTTCTTCTCATTCAGTTTCAGCCCTCCACAGCCCCTCCCAAAGGGAGTCTATGACCACCAGTCACTAGGAACAGTGCCTCAGGCTCTCCCACATGTAGATGAAGTATCTCCAAGTCTCAGACCAAGACAATAGGCGTTATCTACTACCAGACCCTAACCCACCCTGAAACTGTATATAAGGGCTCTATTGAGGAGAAGTAAAGGTGTGTTCGAGAATCATCCTGGTGTCCGAGAGTTTCTGTCTCAAGAGCTGTAACACTTGGGGAGAGATCCGCTCTCCCAGAACCTTCCTGGGGCACCAAGCTGCTTCCTTGCCAGCTACCCCTAGCAGGCTCAGTGCAGAGAGACAGGTGCAGCACCTGGGAGTGACCGAGTGTCAAGAGCAGAGACTCAGTGGGGGCAGGCAATCTCTTCTCCCTACTTGACTCGTACCCTTTGGCCCAGACCTCTCAAACCAGGCTGGGCTGGAGACAACGGACAGTGGAGAGTGGGACGGCAGAGGACCCTCCCTGCTCTCACTCTGTCCTCAGCCGGGAGATCTTCGTGGGACACCCTCCGAAGTGGGGACCCACATTCCAACTAGGTTTTTTTCTGGGGGGGGAATGGGTAGGTTTGTTAGGAAACCTGTTTTGTATCCCTTTACTATGAGGGACTGTTTATCTTTTTTGCTAAGTTATGTTTCTCGTATAAGCAGAATCCTGTTAAAAATCCTTATAAAAAGATCCTGTTTACTCCCATACTCTGTTAGCCTGTGGTTTTTTTTATTTGTTGAGTCTTTTGATCTTGAAAGATATTACTGATTAATATCTTTAATTAATTAATTTAATTAATTGCTAATTTCTGTTATTTTGATGGGGAGGTAGTAGTTGTGGTGGTGGTGATGTACATGTGTGTTTACCATCTTTTGGTTTTACTGCTGTAAAATTATTGTTTCTGTTTTGTTGACTGTAGTTAGTCTCATTGCATTGGAGTTTTCCTTTTAGTATCCTCTGTATGGTTGGTTTGGTGGAAAGATGTTGCTTAAATTTGGTTTTATCCAAGAATATCTTGTATTCTTCATCTTTGGTCATTGAGAGTTTTACTTGTTATATAGCTGTCATGTGTGTTCTGTTAGGGTCTGCAAGACATCTACTGATGCCTTCTGGCTTTTAGATTCTCTGTTAAATGTCAGAATTAATTCTCATAGGTCTGCCTGTATATGTTACTTGGCACTGTCAAGTAGCTCTTAATATTATTTCTTGTTCTGTAAATTTAGTGTTTGATTATTATATGATGGAAGAGTTTTCTGATCCAATCTATTTGGTGTTTTGTTAGCTTTTGGTATGTCTATAAGCATCTCTTTCTTTGAGTTAGGGTATTTTCTTCTATGGTTTTGTTGAATATATTCTATGGGTCTTTGACCTAGAAATCTTATCCTTTTCTATTTCTATTATTCTGAGGTTATATCTTCTCATAGTGACCAAAATTTCCTGGATGTTGATCTTGTTCATTGCATTCATAAGCTGTCCTTTAGCTCTCTGTCCATGGTGTTGAGTGGATGATCCCAATGGCAGATGGAATCCTAGATAAGACAGTGAGAGCTGTGGGCAAGACAATAGAGGTCAGGAGGCAGAGTACAGCCCAGATATACTGGCTGTGCCCCAGGCCCATCTTACTGGCAGGAGATTGGTTGGGGAGAGTTCTAGGCTGGTGTTTCTGGGGTCCATGCAGTCCTCCATGGGGAACTAGGATGCTCTTGAGGTACTACAAGACTCTTTTGGATGGCAAGGTGAGCCCAGAGCCAGACAATGTTGTTAAGGGACTGTGCACAACTCATCTCAACTGACTGTGCCCAAAGATGTCTTAAATATTACTTCACTGTGTCTTACAAATATTTGCCTTCAAATTTATTAAACATACTAATAATTTTAAAAATAAAAGTTCAATCCTTCTGTGCTGGTAAAAATATTTTAGAAATTAACAGGGAAGAGTAATGATTTTATTTTAAAAGACTAAGAATATATGGAAACTCTTGAAAACATACAATTACATTAGAGTTTGGAAGCTAGAATTGACACCGCTAGTACTATAGTTCTCAACATGTGGATTGTGGCCCTTTTACGGTCCATTTACAGGTATCAACTAAAATCCTCAGAAAACAAATGTTTACATAATAATTCACACCAGGAGAAAATTAAGGTTATGAAGTAACAACAGAGATAATCTTATGATTCGGGTCACAACAGCATGAGGAACTGTATTAAAATGTTGCAGTAACAGCAAGATTGAGATCCACTGTTCTAGTGGTTTTCTTCTGTAATCCACTCTTAAACTGATTTCTCAAAGTGATGCTATCTGCTCTTTCTCAATATTAGTATCATCACAATTTATTTACTTACTACTATACATGAATAAAATAAGCTTAAGTCTGCACTGTCTACTTTTATGTCAACTTGACACAGCCCAAGGCCATTAGAGTAGTGAACTTCATGTGTCCATAAGGTTGGACTATAGACAAGTCTGTAGGTAGGATATTTCCTTAATTAATGGTTGACAGGGGAGATCCCAGTCCACTGTGGTTGGTATCATTCCTATGCTGGTGATTCTGAGTTCTATAAGATAGAAGACTGAGCAGGATATGAGAAGCAATACAAGTCAGTAGGCAGAATCCCTCCATGTCTTCAGCATATCAGCTGCTGCCTCCTGTCCTCACTGGTTTTGATATTGAACTCTTTTATACAGAACTGTGAGTGAAGTGGAACCTTTCTGTCCCAAGCTTTGGTCATTATGTTTTATCACAGCCATAATTAAGCCTAAGACTCTCTTTTATTTTCATTAGTATCAATAAAAATAATTAAAAATTATGGCAATTTATACTTATTTCAACCAACTACTACTGTCAAAAATTATACTCATGGAAATACATCTCTAAAAGTATACATTTCTCCATAGTTTTTCCTTAACTTTTGCAAAAAAATTGCTTTTTAAAACTCCACCAATAATTTCAAATGTTTTTGTTGTTTTTTTTGGAGGGGGTTGGTTTTTGGTTTTTGATTTTTATTTTTAATATTTCTCTTAGCTTGATTAAAGATGACATCCTCTAAAATGCCTTTTGTAGCTTTGCTTTTTATCTGTTTACTGGGTACTTAACCATTAATACAATCTTTTGTGGTAGCTATATCTTCCTGGAATTACTCACTTTTCTAGTACTGTGATATAGCACTCTGACCAAAAAGAATATATGGAAAAAAGAATATATTTCAAAGGATTGTTCCACCCAGAGAGTCCATAATGACAAAGATTCATGGTATCAAGTGGTATAAGCAGGATGCTCACAGATCATAAGTTCATGCAGAAATAAGACATAGAGTACTAAAGGGGCAAGCTATGAACACTCAAGTTCTGTTCACAGTAGCATACTTACTCCTGCAAGGTATACCGCCTCCAAATAGCAACAACAACTGAAAACCTAACATTTATACACTGGAGCCTTTGGGGGACGTTCCTTGTTCAAATTGCCACATTGTACCAGGGTTATTATTCATAAAACTAACTGAAGTTACTCTTCTCATTGATCTAAAATTGAGCTTCAAGTTGTATTTTTCTCAATATCCCAAACTACCTCAATTTGGCATTCACTTGATTAGTGAATAAATAAGGGCTAGAGCAATGGATCACTGGGAAAGAACACTAGATACTCTTCTGGAAGTTCCAGTCATGGTCTCACATGGCAGCTAACAATAATTTGTAACTTGAGCCCTTGGGGATCCAAATCCCTATTTTTGCCTCTTTCATCATGAGGGCACATACTTATATGGAATCATATATGCATGCAAAACACTCATGTACACAAAATAGTAAAATAAAATGAAAGTCTAACTAAAATAAATATAAAATGAATGATGACAATGACATTCCAATTAAGTTTTAAAAGAAAAAATCAAATAAGAACCTTTATAATGTTTATCCAAAATCAAATTACAAATGTCTGATCTAAAATAGTAGCAACAGGGAAAAAATGCACATGAAAGACTCATTTTACTGCCAATTATCTTAACTATCAAAGAAATGTAACAAATCACAAAAATAGAGAATTTAAAAATGTATGTGGATTATAGTTATTCTAGAAAGACAAGAAAGAGAAAGAGAAATGATACAAATAGTCCCCTGGAGTGCCAGGACTTTTATTTCAGAAGTTTCTCTATTTTGCCATTAGGCAAAATCTTAGTG
The DNA here is from genome assembly GCA_021653895.1 of Mastomys natalensis. NCBI lineage: Eukaryota > Metazoa > Chordata > Mammalia > Rodentia > Muridae > Mastomys > Mastomys natalensis. The sequence continues at coordinate 386,567 of JAJTUV010001058.1, forward strand.
AAACAAAAGAAATCAAGTACAGGTCTCAAATTTGTTGGAACTCAAAAACAGTGTTGCACTGGGCTCACAAAAAAAGATTAAATTTTAATATTGTATTTAATGTTTAAATATATTAAGTTTCCTAAAATATTTAATTAGTTCCAACATGGAATAAAGTGATTGGCATTAAAAGAATTCCTTGAGAAAAATAGCAGAAGTGGAAAGTGGAAATAAAGTTGGAGGTTTAGGACCTCCATGTCTGAACGACATAAGATGGCTGTGATTGCAACTACATTGCATGGAAACTATCCAGTAAGAGTTAAAAATGGACTTGAAATACAGATCCATCTCATGAATTAGAAAGCACATCAAAGTAACCCCACCTAACAGAGTATTCTAAAATAAGAACTATGTCTTTTTTCTTCTTTCTTTAAAAGTTATATGTTTGGTAGTTTTAAGTAGTAAAAACTAGCTGAGAATTATTTTGTAATCTTTAAAAATCATGAGGAAAAAATAGTAAGATATCTCAATAATAGGATACATGTGTGTCCAGGACAATCATTATGAAAAAAATAAGAAAAACATGTTAGCATTTATAGAAAAAAAGATAAAATGTTCATTGGTATGGTATGCAGGTACATATGTGGTAGAGACAAAGTTTCATAAAAGTGACCAATATGCAAAATGCAATTGAAGAAATTGAAATAAATATATAAAGAAAATAATATATAGTATATATTAAATAAATATATAAATATTTTATATGTGTATAAATATACATATACATATAAATATATATATCCGAATTCAGTGAAATATAAAGAATTGATATATTTTGTGTATTTTGTCTATAAAATAATATGAAAAGTATATATAAACACACTTTCTAAAATACTGAAAAATATTATTACCAAGTAAATTTTGTGTAGCATTACATAATCAAGTAAATTTTGTGTAGCATTACACAATCAAAGGATAAAATATTGTTTTGAAAATATGTAATTTATACAAGAATGCTTCATGACCTGTTCATATGGAACAATTACAGTTATATTTCTATATGTAATGTTGTTGATAAAAATTGTCCTGGCAATGGTTCTCATCAAGAACTGTTAAAATGTTTATGTGGTCTTACATATATCTTCTTCTTAATTCATCTAATCTGTAGACAATGATGAAAATTCAGATCACACAAATTTATTTTCCAGTAGGGTTAGAAACATAATGATGAAAGCAATGTACTCACTTATAAGGGAAGACAGTTGGGTTATTAAACTGAATGGAGTATTTATTCAAAATAACTAATATGAAACATGTATAGAGTAATAATAAAACAACTTCATCACTTCCTGGATGATTATAAAGTCCTTTTTAGCCTGGCAGTCCCTTCACGTTTGGGGCCTTTGGAATGTTCTTTTTTTAACTATCTCTATTTACCACAAGTCTGATTTCTGAAATGAATATTAGCTTTTTGTAGACCAAAATTTCAGGTTTCAGAATCAGATATGTATCTCTTTGTTTTCTTTTTCTTTTTTTTTTTTTTTTGTTGTTTGTTTTGTTGATGGACGGATTGATTGGATTTTTGTTTGTTTTGTTTTGTTTGTTTTGTTTTGTTTTGTTTTGTTTTGTTTTGTTTTGTTTTGTCTGAGTATCCCGTGTTGGACTGGGCCCAGTGAGGCAGGTGGAACTGTCTGTCTAGGGTTTGAACAGGCCTCTAGGAAGCAGGTAGTGCTGTTGGTTGTGGGACCTGTGCTGCTTTGCAGTTGTTGCTGGTTTGGGCACAGATTGGAAGGAAGATGCAGGTCCTACTGGGTGAGGCAAATGCTATGGCTGCTAGGCTTTCTGGGGTTGCCAGAGGCATGGATATTGGCAGAGGAAGGTAGGACTGTCTCCCTGTATGTGTCCAGTTAGAGTGTACCACTTGGGAGCCAAGTACAACTGGGGTGTGGAGTGCAGTGTGCTGCTCTGCCATGTTGTTGATCCAGACCAGATTTCAAATACCCTTTTTATAAGTGGAATTGAGGAAGCATTATCCAAGAAACAAAGGAGACAAAGATATTATATTAAATGAGTAGAATAAGAAGGAAACCATCACACTTGCAGAGGGAATACCCAATAAAAAATCAGAGGCATGAGTTTAAAAATGTATTTTAGGAAATTATTATTTTTAAAAATGTCCGGCAATCAAATCACATTTGCTAACTTCTTAACTTCAATTTATTCAAACATATATGTATGTGCTGATTATAATTAAACATCTGAATTATTGTACCTCTTTCTTTTCTGTAGAAATTTATATTTAAAAATTTTAATGAACATACATTATAACAAACACATTATTTGAAGCATTTACCATTTTATGATCATGGGTATTTTGCCTTGCATTTTGCTATTCACCACATAAGTGCTTGGTGCCCTTAAAGACCAGAAGCAGATGTTGGATCTCCTGGCTCTGGAGGTAAAGATGGTTGTAAGGTACTATGTGGTAATCAACATTCTTCTCTTCATGTACTATCAAAGTCCTTTACCAGTTTGCTTTCTTAGGATCGACACGTGACAGTTGAATGCATACATACATACATACATACATATATACATACATGAGTGCACAAATGCACAGAGGAGTGTTTTCTTTATTCACTCATCAATGAGTGTATGAGCTGATTGCATATCTTAGCTATTGTAGGAATGAAGCAGTAAAAATGTATGTAAAGGTGCTAGGGCCTTTCCTGGGAACAGAGGTGCAAGAAGTTGACTGTGCTCTCCACACTGGCAACAGGCAGGCCTCGGGCTACGTGAAACTATGGGATCCCACTTGAGGATGGCGAGCACAGTCTGATGTCCCATGGACAGGTGGAGGTAGGTCATCTGATTCTCAGGCTCTTGGACCACCAGGCACTGCTGATAGGCGCAGAAGGGCCAAGAACGAAGTGGGGGCATATGAGTTGGATTGGCCCACAGCCGAAGGGGGACATGGGGAGAAGCTCTGGTTGTGTCCTGCAGGGATGAGAGTTCTTGGTCAAAGTGGCTCACTTGGCTTGGTCATAGTTTGCTCAGCTTGCTTTCTTGGGTTGATGGTCTCAGTGGCTGGGAACCCAGAGAGTTCTTCTGCCAGAGATTTGGTGGCCAGCACTGTGGATGAAGGCCTGCTACACTGTTCTCTATGGTGGATTTCAAAGAAGAGAAACAGTCCATGTTCTTAACATGTTTATTGTCATGCCAGAAAGTAGATTAACACTATACCCCATTTCCTCAGAGTGGGGCTGAGGTTAAATACCTTTTGCAGGGAGCAGGGTCTGGGAAGGAACGTTTAATTGGCTATGCCCCTCTGGCCTGTAAGTATCTCATTAATATGGAGATCTGTCTTGAGACTTTGTGATCTATAGTCATGCCCTCTACCTGTGGAGGAGCTAGGGGAGCATTGTTCTATGTGACTGAAAGGGGCAGATCTATGGAGGTCTGCAGCCTCCTCGTGTCAGGAACCTCAAGTCTGAGAGCATGGCGAAATGCATGCTGTCCCTTAGGGTCACCTGCGTCCCACCTGGGGCTTCTCAGGATCACCTGGGGTCCCCGACAGTTTCCAGCCAGAGCTCAACCAGAAATCAGGTTGCCTTTCACGGTCCTACATAAAGGTTTCTGTGAATAACTGTTTTAAGTCATTTAACTTAAAAATAAATACTGAAATAAAAATGAATGAAGAGTCATTGTTTGTTTTTCCTATACTGAAATATCATTAATAAATTTTCTAGTGAACACAATGGCATCTAAAAAAAAAAAAGAAGACCCACTCAATGTTTGTGTGTAAATGAGCAATCATTTTTTGCACATATGTTACTAATATCTTGTAAAGATCACACATGTAAACTCAATTGAAGGAATAAACCTCATACTCAATAAATAATTAAAACTACCAATTAAACATTTTCTAATGATCTTCCCTTACAGAAACTGTTCTAATTGTCCTCTGAAACATTTTAGGTATAGAGTCTTCATGATGTTTTTGTTAGTTTCAGTTCAATTGAATGAAGATATAAGTGTAAAACTAATGTGTTTAGTAGGTCAACAAGTGTTATATTTATAAATACTACCTTAAATACATCATGATTTTTTTCATCTTCATTGAAGATATTTAAAGGGTTTGAGATGAGTATTGATCAGCCAGAAGGGTGATAGGTAACAACCTATTGCTTAGGAAATAATCTTTAGAAGACACACACACACACACAAATATAGACTACAGCTGGGTATGCACATGCTAGCAATAATGGTTACATGTAGTAGTGAAAAAAAATCATTGACTTCTTTTCCAACCATATAATCTTTGTAGACAACTTTGACAGCTTGCTTGCAAGAAATATTTATTTTCTAAAAGTTTCTTTTCAAATGGTAGACACAGCCTAAATTGCTTGGATGGCAAGCATCCAGTTCTCTGGCTTTTCAATATGATCCCTGTCAGTAAGATGAAAAGGCCCTTCCTCAGTAGCATATCTGTTGATATGAGCAAATCACATTCAACTAAAAGTTTTTAAGAAAACAAACCTAATATTCTGTCCATTATTGAGAAGATTACCAGAGAAGAAATTATTCACTACTTTATGAATTGCCATATTCAGAGACTTTACTTCAAAAGGCAGATAATTCTAGCCAATTTTGGAAGTTGAAGAAAATATTTGAGGTTATGTTTTATTTTTTTAGTATACCTTTATTATAAAGGATATGGGAGGGGAGTGTACTCTGCATGAGAGAGTACTATGAGAAGAGGAGGGCTTATATTTGGATGTCAAAATGAATAAATAAATAAATTTAATAAAAAATTAATTAAAAATAAAGGATGACAAAATTATTCTTAAAGGGTCTGTAATCAATATATTATAGCACAAATTGAAAGAATATCATAAAATGTATTATGATATAAATAATGACATTTTATTTTTAATACCTTTTTATGTTATAATATTTTTAAGTAAGGTAAAATTATGTGTGTGTGTTTGTGTGTGTGTGTGTGTGTGTGTTTTTATAGACAGCATGTGTCCTTCACAGAAAGTTCAATGTCCTTTGCTTCTCATATTTATGGTAATCATTCTTTGTCTTCTCCCAGCTCCAAGAATGCCATTGCTAGCCTGGGTACCTCAGTAGCTGTATTATGTTTTATTGTTGTTTTGTTTTGTTGGTTTCACTAAGCCATGAGTTCAGCTATCTTACCAATCACCTTACAAAAGTGTCTCAAGTATGAAGTTTTGGGTGTTCCATCCAAATCTGAAAACACTGTACTGGAAAAACAATGGCCATATCATCTATTTCCCTTTTGTGGAAACATTGTAGACTATTGAGGGAGAGTTTCTTCATGATAAGGAATAGGAGTACTGATAAATTTAACAAAAACACAATAAAGAAAAGAAAAAGTGTCTCAGCAAGCAGATTTAACTTCTTTCAATTCAACAAGCATAATTGATATTCCCTGAAAAATACCAGAGAGAGAAGTTACTGAACAGAAGAAATGTATGCATTGTTATAAATTGCCTATGAATTAAAATACATTCTGTCAAAAGGAAGCCATAAAGTATAGTCCCAATTACCGGTAAATAGCCAAACTTTCCAGGAAACATATAAACAGATTTTCTTGCAGCTCTATGGTCCGGGAGCCACCAATGACATAAGTATTTCCTGTCAGAGCTCAAATAGTCAATTGAGATTGTATTGTGAGCTTCCATGGTAACCTACCAGTTGAAAGATTTGTGCATACATTCCTATCCTTCTTAATATTTCATTAATCTCTCACATGTACATTATCTACTAGGGAACAATGATGGCTTTACATACAGATGGATTCTATCCTACATCATTCTGTCAGATGCAGTCATTAAGCAAATAATCTTCCAGGTAGAATGATTTCCAGCATCAATAAGTGAAAAAAAAATAGATGTTTAGTCTCTGAGATTGAAAAGCCAAAGTTATACATATTTCCACAATACTGGATTATCTAACATAGTTATAACTGGTCAAGACATATCATCAAATTTTTTACACACACATAGGTAATATTTTTTATTATATTATACATCAATGATGCTCTGTATAATAGCAATTTTCTTTTTCTTGAAATATAGCTTCTTCTCTTCTTCCTCCTCCTCTTTCTTCTTCTTCCTCTTCCTCTTCCTCTTCCCCTTCTCCTTCCTCTTCCTCTTCCTCTTCTTCTTCAGCTTTCCTTCTTCCTTCTACTTTTCTACTTGAAATTGTGTTAACTAATTTTATTTGTTTATTGCTTTTGCGTTTTGAGATAGAATCTTGCTATGTAATCCAGGATAGTTTTCAATTTACTTTAGCTCAGGCTAGTCTTGACCTCAAAATAATCCATCTGTATTAGAACTCCAAGTGCTGTCATTACAGGTGTGCTCTACTCTGCCTTCCTTCCCTTTTGTCTCTGATTTTCTTTCCACATCTGCAATTCTTTGACCTCATCCTCATTCAAGACTATGAGAGCCTGATTAATAGACTCTCCACCTTTACTAACTCTGATTTGCTTGTGCTAGTCTTATCACAGTACTTCCTCAAACTCTTAAAATGTTTGCTATTTTTTTTTTTCTGTTGGTTTTGCAGATAATAAGATAATGGAGACTTTTCATTTGGAGCTTTGTATATTCTTATACTGTTTGCTATTTTTTCTGTTGGTTGCAGATAATAAGATAATGGAGACATTTTTAACTGAACTTTGTATACTGACCAAATAAACTCAGTCCTCTTTTGACATGCAGTTTTCTCTCATGTAAATTAAATACCCATTTTTAGCAAAATCACAGATGTATCAACTGTATTTTAATTTTTTTTTATTCTTTTCTCATACATTACATCCCAACTGCAGTTTCCCCTCCCACCACTACTCCCTTCCCTCACCACCCCTCTCCTCCAGATTGACTCCACCTCCATTCGAAAAAACAACCATGTCTTCCTGGTATATTTACTGACTATGGCATATCAAGTTACATAACGACTAGGCACAAACCCTCATACCAAGACTGGAGGACATAAGCCATTAGTAAGAAAAGGGTCCCAAGTACAGGCAAAACAGTAAGAAACACTACCCTCTCCCACTGTTAGGAGTCCCACAGGTATAATAAGCTACATAACACAATGTATATGCAGTTGACCTAGATTCCCCAGACCCAGGATATAACCAAACTAGACTGGCAAAAAAAAAAGTCAGTGAAATGATTCTTAATGATATTCTGCTATACTCGTAGATTTGTTCCTAGCCCAATTGTCTTCAGAGGCTTCATCTAACAACTAATGGTAGAAGATGCAGAGATTCTCAGCTAAACATTAGACAGAGGTAGAAGAACCCTACAAATGGGGACAAGGAAGGACTGTAGGACTTACATGGTTCAAGGACAAGAGAATATAGCCAACAGAATCAACTAAGCAGGGCTCACAGGACTCACCAAGACAAGCATTAACTATTATAAATGAAATATTTGTGTTCTCTCTAAAATTTATACCAAAATTTGACCTTCTTTGAAATCTTTGGAGGATAAGACTTTTAGAAACTTATTACATCAATAGATTTCTACCTTCTTTACTTTAACTTGTGTACTTATAAAGATTTAAGGAAGTACATTTGTCTTTTTTTCACCCTTACACTTTCCATCATATAAAAATACAGCATTCAGTGGAATGTCTTGAAAATAAATGAGCAGGCTGTCATGAGAAATAAAATTTGGTAGCCACTTGAACTTGGACATTTCATCATCTAAAAGTGTGTTATAGATCTCAGTTCTTTCTAAATAACCTACTCTGATGCATGTTAATATAACAGAAAAAATAGTTAACATACACACACACATATATATATATGCACATATACACAGTCTCTCTCTCTCTCTCTCTCTCTCTCTCTCTCTCTCTTTCTCTTTCTGACACACACACACACACACACACACACACACACACTTACATGGCCACTTTATATAATTTTAAAACATTTTCAGTGGTCCATATTTACAAAACACTTGCTACTTTTTTCCTTTGAAAACATCTATTTGTGGATTGGGTAAATGTTTATATATCTGAAAACAATAAAAGCAAGGTAACTGATAGAAAGAAGGGTTTATTTGGTTCACAGCTCTAAGGGGATGAGAATCCAATGTGTATGACAGGAAAGCACGGCAAATACCAGTAGCTATGGTGGCTACAACCAATGATGAGGGCTTATAACTCATGAAGCATAGAAAGCATATTAAGAATGTCACAAGGTGTTTAAACCTCAAAGCCCTTCCCATGTGACATACTTTATACAAATCCAAATCTCCCAAATTATCCCAAATAGCCACCAAATCATGACCAATATATAAACATTCTGATTCTACAGAAATCATTCTTAAACAATAACTCAACGGTGGAATACTTACCTAGCATAAGTAAGATGCAAGTACTACTATCCTTCATACTTACAAATTTGTAAATCCACAATATGTTGATTCACTTATAAGCATGCTAAATGCTTTGTGAAAACAAAACAAACAAACCAAAACAGAAAGTTTTCAGTAAGTATAGAAAAACTTTTAAAAGTAAGGAATACAAACAAAATAGTTTTTTTTTTTTCTCCATTTTGTTAGTATACCCAATGGACAAAAAGTAATTTTTAAATGTTTCTTCATTTCCTGAGTAATTTTTCAAGAAATATTTTAACCCTATTATGGAAAGGTAAACAGTATGTGGAGAAAGGAAATAATAACTTGGAGAGTACTTCTTGTATCCCATGCTCAAGTGCTGTAGTAGAGAAAAGATAATTACAATAATTTCCACCTCCCTCCTGCAGTTTCCAATATTAACACTGGTTACCTTCTCTTATCTCTCCCTTGTCACCTTTTCAGATGTTGGCTTGAAGCTTTCATGAATCTAAAGTGAGGGTACTGAACACTAATGTTTTACTCTAACATTGCTCAAGTCCAGGTAAAAGAGGTAATGAAAAAGAATCAGTTTCTCTTTGTGTGATTGTTGAAGGCAATAGGATTCTAGTTTAGAAGAGATCAACACTGGAGTCATAACTGGAGGTTATGAGAAATGCTGTTATTTTAAAAGTTTTTTCATAAAGACAGGTTCTAAGTACCACATGACTAAAATACATTTATTCTGAAAAAAATAATGTCTTCTAAAAGTAAAAGGTAAAATACCCACCAACAATATTATAAAATCAATCAATGGCAATTATTTTTATTTATTACTCTTGATTGCTTATTGATTATACATATAAATTTTGATAGTAGTCACTGATATCAGTGCTGTGATTCCTGTTCAAATGTCACTTTATGTTTAAAAAAATAAATGGTATTTTAAGATCAAAATAAAAAGTTCCAGAAGAAGCAACTGTTAGTCATAGGGAAGTTACAACCACAGCTGGATATTTCATTTTCTAAATTACAATCAGATCCTATGAGTAAGAATGAAAAGCTTTGACATGATGTTGTACAGTATTTGTTACTGAGGTTAAAATGTATCATAGCCTACTCATGTCAAACTATTGAAGTGAAGAAAAAAGATATTGTCAAGTGCCTCAGAAGAGATGAAAGAAATGTCCAAGTGTGAGAAGTTTGAGTGATCAATGTGTGAACTGCCCAAGGCTATCAATAAACCACTGTATCATTGTTAAATTATCTGTCTAAGTGGTGAACAGAGCAATACTCTAACATACAATCAATGAAGTTAGTCAATGAGGCACTTTATTTTGTTCTGAGACTTTATTACATTTGGAGATTTGTGTGAATTCAACTTTGTCAGAAAGTTAGATTTATACTACTTCTGAGGGGGGAAAATTGTGTTTCTGTTTCATGGAAATCTCTCAGTGTCTGGGAAAAAGTAAATACAAGTCTGCATTAATTTTGTCCTGTGTGAAGAGACTTGTTGGCTACTGATTTGGCCTCTGTGGAAAGTAGCATGCATGCTCACCAGTTATGAGTAACATGGGCAGCTAGGCCAAGTAACAGTCTTTTCTTGTCTCTGTTTTTCTGTTTCTCTATCTCTGTCTTTCTACCTCTCTGACTCTCTGTACCACCCACTCTCTTGCTCATTCACTCTTTCACTGTGTACATGCACATTTGGGGGCAGGGTATATGTGTATTCAATGGGAAATGAAAAAGCAGTATTTAAAAGGATTAAGTATTATTGACCTCATGTGTTCTCTCTACCTCTCTCAACAAGGCAGCCTCAGCTAAAGCAAAGAATAAAAAGAGGAAAAACCATCTCCCTAACAGATTTTCTAGCTAAGGATGGGGGAACTGGTTGAAGAACCACCTATGTTCCCAAACCAGTTAACTGGGCTGATGACACAAACATCTAAAAGGAGATACATCAACAACTTGATATAGTAACGATGATGATGTGTACAGAGAACCTCCAATTGATCGTTCCATACTTTCTTCTGCTTCATGGGCTGCTCAGGAACCCAGTATGATCAGAGCCATCTTCCCAAGTTGCCACCCTATACTGCTTTCCTAGGAATCCGCCTTATGATGTGATAGAAGACTCCATTAAGACCCAGAAATGAACCCACACACCTATAGTCATTTGATCTTTGACAAAGGAGCTAAAACCATCCAGTGGAACAAGGACAGCATTTTCAATAAATGGTGCTGGTTCAACTGGAGGACAACATGCAGAAGAATGCAAGTCGATCCATAAAACCAGACACACTGAAACTAATACAAGAGAAGATGGGAAAGAACCTTGAATACCTAGACACAGGGGAAAGTTCCTGAACAGAACACAAATGGCTTATGCTCTAAGATCAAGAATTGATAAATGGGACTTCATAAAATTGCAAAGTTTCTGTAAGGCAAAGGACACTGTCAATAGGACAAAATGGCAACCAACAGATTGGGAAAAGATCTTTACCAATCCCACATCCAATAGAGGACTAATATCCAATATATACAAAGAACTCAAGAAATTAGACTCTAGACAACCAAATAACCCTATTAAAAATGGGGTACTGAGCTAAACAAAGAATTCTCAACTGAGGAAATGCGAATGGCCAAGAAGCACCTAAAGAAATGTTCAGCATCCTTAGTCCTCAGGGAAATTCGAATCAAAACAACCCTGAGATTCTTCTTCACACCAGTCAGAATGGCTAAGATCAAAAACTCAGGTGATAGTAGATGCTGTCAAGGATGTGGAGAAAAAGGAACACTCCTCCATTGCTGGTGGGATTGCAAGATGGTGCAACCACTATGGAAAACAGTCTGTCGGTTCCTCAGAAAATTGGACATATCACTACCTGAGGACCCAGCTATACCACTTCTGGGCATATACCCAGAAGATGCTCTAACATATAACAAGGACATATGCTCCACTATGTTCATAGCAGCTTTATTTATAATAGCCAGAAACTGGAAAGAACCCAGATGCCCTTCAACAGATGAATGGATACAAAAAATGTGGTACATTTGCACAATGGAATATTACTCAGCTATTAAAAACAATGAATTCGATAAATTCTTATGTAAATGGATGGAACTAGAAAATATCATCCTGAGTGAAATAACCCAATCACAAAAGAACATACATGGTATTCACTCACTGATTATTGGATTTTAGCCCAGAAGCTTGAAATACCCAAGATTCAACTCACATAAGCTCATGAAGAATGAAGACCAAGTTGGTGGGGGGGTTCAGTCCTTCTTAGAAGGAGTAACAAAATACTCAAAGGAGCAAATATGGATACAAAGTGCAGGACAGAAACTGAAGGAGGGGCTGTCTGCAGACCATTCCACCTGGGTATCCATGCCATGTGCGGTCACCAAAGGTAGACGTTGATGTGGATGTCAGGATGTACACGCTGACAGGAGCCTGATATAGCTGTCTCCTTAGAGGTCTGCAAGAGTCTGACATACTCAGAGGCAGATGCTCGCAGCTAACCATTAAACTGATCATGGGGTTCCCAATAGAGGAGTTAGAGTGAAGACTGAAAGAGTTGAAAGGATTCGCGATACCATGAGGAAAACAATACCAACCAACCAAAGCCCCCAGGGTCTAAATCACCAGCCTGCTAGCTCTTAGGGAGGGACCCATGGCTCCAGCTATATATGCAAGGAAGCTATATATAAGTGGGAGAAGAGATCCTTGGTCCCATGAAGGCTGGATGTCATGGGGGGGTATTCAAGGGTGGGGAGGTGAGGTTCCGGGGGTGGGTAGTTGGGGGTACACCATCATAGAAACAAGAGGAGGGGAGAAGGGATAGGGAGTTCCTGGGAGGGAGGGGGAAAATGGGGTAAGGGGAGAACATCTGAAATGTAAATAAAATTTCCAATAAACAAAAAAAGGAATTCTCTAGAGAATTAATTATCAGCGCTGTAGGTGTATCACATTAACCCAGCAATCCAGACAGGCTGAAAGGTTTTGGCTATGCAGATTTAAGGACCTAGATTCTCTGCTCAGTGCTCTGAGTCTCAGTGAAGAGTCTCTAGGTAACAGGAGAACTCTAGTGGATGTGTCTGATCAAGGATAGGATAAAGACAGGGATGCCTGTTCTTTTGGTGGAGATAAAAATCGGAAATTCAGACAAAACAGACACAGCCTGGAGGACCAAACTACAGACAGGTTTGATGACAACCCACTTAGAAGAGGCAATGATAGCTTTGGAGACAAATTGTGAGATCTCTAGGATTCAGACAGGTATAGGGCTGGGCATATGGACCGTTATCAGGATGGCCTACACTGAAACATGGACCGCTATGAGGGCCGGGATCGCTATGATGACCAAGGCAGCCGAGACTATGATCCAGACTATGACTCCAGGATAAGCACTGAAGGAAGAGCCTTTCGAAGTGGGTACGGAGGGATGATGATTACAGAGGAGTAGGGGACCACTATGAAGATCGATATGACAGAAGGGATGGTCCATCATAGAGCTCTAGGGATGCTTACTCTTAGGATGATTATAGGCGTGATGACAGGGTCTCCCCTCACCGCCCCCCTTCCCCTCCTCCCAAAGACCCAAACTAAATCTAAAGCCTCGAAGTACTCCTAAAGATGATTATTCTGCAGGCACCTCCCAGTCCAGCTGAGTGGCTTCTATCTTGAGGAGGGGGTAGGGTGAGGGGGGCGAAGTCTGTTGTCACAGTTGCTAGAGAAAGAGAAGTAGAGGAGCAGCTACAGAAAGAGGAAGAGAAGCTGCAGCTGGATGAGCCAAAACTAGACCGCCAGCAACCTAGAGAGACACCAAAACTGGCAAAGGGAAGAAACACAGGAAGAGAACGGTCAAGGACAGGAAGTGAATCATCGCAAACTGGGACCCCTGCCACATCTGGCAGAAATAAGTCAGACTGGAATGCAAGAGAGTGAGATGTTTCTAGAAAATGCAACCCTCAATAAGAAGACGATCACTCTCTAACCTTTAAGCCTCCTCCTAAACCTGACCAATCTCTAAAGATAATGTCAGCCCCTGCACCAAAGGAGAATGCATCGGTGAAGTGAAGCTCTAACCCTCCTGCTCGATCTCGAACTCAGACACAGAGCAGCAGCCTCTTACAAGTGGTGGAGGGAAATTAACTCCAACTCAGCCATCTGAGGAAGGACCATCAAGGAAAGATGAAAATAAAGTAAATGGGGGGGGGTCACAAAAGGCTAAACTGGAAACCCCGCTCATGGTCCTAGGGATGGAGGGAAGAGAGACCACTGGGAGGAGTTGGTTAGGAATGACAGCAAAAAAGATCAAGACTCCAGATCTGCTCCTGAGCCAAAGAAATCTGAGAAGAATACAGCCTCCAAGTTCAGTTCTACAAGCAAGTATGCTGCTCTGTCTGTGGACGCTGAGGATGAGAACGAGGGAGACGACAGCGCTGAGTTGACCTCCACACCCTGTGCTTTCTCCTAGTCTCCATTAGGGAACAATCAAGAGCAGATCAAACCTTTATCCAAACAAGACAAAATAAACTCACCATTTCCTGAGGACCTTTCTAAAAATTTTTTTTAATGAAATGAAATACTTTTGGATGCTACTTCAGCCTTTTAAAGTATTGAAGTAACCGGAGAATCTCCATTGTGGCTTGAGATATGGCTATCACGCTGGAAAGTTGAGTGTCTGATGATACCAAGCGGTTAGCTGTGTGACTAATGCCTAGGGCTCCATTCAGCAGAAATGCAGTGACAGAGAGACAGACACATCAGTTAGGCAATAGAGAAAGGTGCAGGGGAGAAGTGAGATTTCTACCTTCTAATTCTTTTCTTAAAGTGGCACCTGTGACTTCCCAAACATTACTTGAATGAATTTCCCATCCTTAGAAAGGTAGATCTAGTATAGTCTCAAGCATTCTCCTGGAGGCTGCCAGCCCCTCTACTTTAGTTCTGATTTAAATGGGGCCAGCCTAAGGAAAATTGTTTTATTTTTTCACCTCTGAAGGGGGTAGTTGAGAATGAAGTCTACAGGCCACTAACAAATAATACCGCTTGGAGACTAAAATGAATGGGAAACTCAATCTTGGTTTCAAAAGCTTTGGGGAGGTGATTGATTATATTTTATACCAGGTAGTAAGGGAAATGGTGTGACCTCCAGTAAACACATGAATAGAATGGTCACTTTTGGATGAGGAATCAATTACAAGTAGTGGGAATTCTAGACAGATGTTTTGTTCCATTATCCTACTTTGCTCCTTTGTTAAAAACAGTGGTTGACTTATGGCCTACTCCTGAATACATGTATAATTTCTAAATAAAAAAAAAAACTTCTATGAAAATGATTTGTAATATGTAGACATTACTTGGGAGATGTCTTGAGATGTAAAATCCCTTCCTTTGGGTTGAGGAGTTATTGGTTTTCTTCAAATAAATCCAGTCTTTAAAGTTGAAAGAAATATTATTGACCTCTATGTAGTAATGTATCCATAGAACAGCATATTGTAAGTATTAGAACTATATACCAAAGAACACTTTCAAGTAATGGAATGTTTTGTGAAGACTTTGAAATTGAACCAAAGAAAAGATAACTGTCTTAGTCACTGTTCTATTGCTTGGAAGAAACACCATGACCAAGCAATATTTATAAAGAAAAGCATTTAATTTGGGACTTGCTTGTAGTTTCAGAGATTTGATTTATAATCATTATGATAGGTTGCATGGCCTAATGTAGAAATGTGCTGCAACTTTAACTGATAGTTCTATCCTGAGAGAGAGAGACTAGGCTTTAGAAACTCCCAACCCCACCCCCACTGAGATACTTCTTCAATCAAGACCACATAAAAATATACATCCTAATTCTGTTATTCCTTTTAAATAATGCCACTCCATAGTGACTAAGCATTGAAATATATGAAGCTATGAGGGGCATTCTTTTTTTTATTCCTTCATTTTATTTAATCTTTTTTTTTTTCACAATCCAGAATTTATTCTCTTCCTTGTCCACCCTCTAACTGTTCCACATCCCATACCTTCTCCCTGCTCCCCTGTCTCCATGAGGATGTCCCCACTCCCCATGTCTCACCCCTAACCAGACCTCTAAACTGCCTGGGGCCACCCGTCTCCTGAGGCTTAGGTGTGTCTTCTCTGACCGAATCTAGACCTGGCAGTCCTCTGCTGTATATGTATTAGAGGCCTCCTATCAGCTGGTGTATGCTGCCTGGTTGGTGGTCCAGTGTCTGAGAGATCTTGGTGGTCCAGATTAATTGAGACTGCTGGTCTTCCTACAGGGTGGCCCTCCTCCTCATCTTCTTCCAGTTTTTCCCTAATGCAACACAGCTGCTTCTATTCGTTGGTTGGGTGCAAATATCTGCATCTCTCTTTCAGCTGCTTGTTTGGTCTTTCAGAGGGCAGTAATAATAGGTCCCTTTTTATGAGTGCTTCACAGCCTCAACAATAGTGTCAGGTCTTAGGGCCTCCCTTTGAGCTGGAACCCACTTTGGGCCTGTCACCAGACCTTCTATTTCTCAGAGTCCTCTCCATTTCTGTCCATTCAGTTCTTTCAGACAGGAACAATTATGAGTCAGAGTTTTGACTGTTGGATTGCAACTCCCTCCCTCACTTGATGCCCTGTCTTTCTGCTGGAGGTGGCTCTAGAAGTTCCCTCTCCCCACTGTAGGACATTTCATCTAAGGTTCCCTCCCTTTGAGTCCTGAGAGTCTCTCACCTCCCAGGTCTCTCGTACATTCTGGAGGGTCCCCGCAACCTCCTACCTCCTAAGGTTGCCTGTTTCCGTTCTTTCTGCTGGCCCTCAGGGCTTCAGTCCTTTTCCCCCACCCAATACCAGATCATGTTCCCCTCTACCCCCTCCCCTTTCCTTCCTAAGATCCCTCACTCCCTCCCCCCTTCTCATTGCTTTCTTTTCCCTCCCAAGCGGGATTAACAGGTCCTCAGCTTGTTGACTTTTTGAGTTCTGTGAACTGTATCTTGGGTATTCGGTACCATTTTTTTGGGGGGGAGGGGGTGCTAATATCCACTTGTTAGTGAGTACATACCATGCATGTTCTTTTCGGCCTGAGTTACCTCACTCAGGATGATATTTTCTAGATCCATCCATTTGCTTGCAAAACTCAGGATGCACTCATTCTTGATATCTAGCAGCCTGTCCCAGCAGAAAGGACCAGCTGGAAGGGGTCAAGAGGGGCATTCTTATTCAAACAAACACAATAAGTCAGAAGGGGAACAAAAACTCAAGGGAGAAAATATGGAAACAAAATGTGGAGCAGAGACTGAAGGAAAGGCCATCCAGAGATTGTCTCACCTGGGGATCCATCCCATATACAGTCACCAAACCCACACACTATTGTGGATGTCAAGAAATGTTTGCTAACAAGAGCCTAATATAGCTGTCTCCTGAAAGTCTCTGCCAGAGCCTGACAAATACAGAGGCAGATGCTCGAAGCCAACAATTAAACTGAGTACTTGAGCATGGGGTCCTCAATGGAGGAGTTAGAGAAAGAACTGAAGGAGCTGAAGGGTTTTGCAATCCCATAGGAAGAACAACACTATCAACCAACCAGACTTCCCAGAGCTCTGAGAGACTAAACCATCAACCTACGAGTACACATGGAGAGACCCATGGCTCCAGCTGCATATGTAGCAGATAATGGCCTTATTGGGCATCAATGGGAGGAGAGGTTCTTGGTCCTGTGAAGGCTTGAGTCACCAGTGTCGGGGAATGCCAGATCAGGGAGGCAGAAGTGGGTCGGTGAGTGGGGGAATATCCTCATAGTAGCAGGGGGAGGGGAGAATGGGATAGGGGGTTTCCATGGGGGAAACCAAGAAAGGGAATACCATTTGAAATGTAAATAAAGAAAATATGCAATTTAAATAATAAAAATTAACAAAAATAAAGAATTTTTATTATCTAGGTCTGGTGACTTGGACTTGTTAACAGAGATGCATGAGGCTCAGTGGAGAGGATGTTAAGGTCCTTTGAAGGAGAACTTAGGCAATAGTCAAAAACAAACAAACAAAAATCAAACAAAAACACCAGTCTTATGATGTAGCTCACCTGTCGGACATGTACCTATTATGTACAAAGCACTGTAATCAATCCTTAGGGATAAAAAATTACCTAGTCAGTGCATTTACTCAACTGATCTTTTATAATTAACATAGTAGGCAGGGATACTCAAGATTTAGATAATAAAGTCCAATACACCAAAATTGAAGTCTCTAATTTCTCACTCATGGATGGACTGTTCAGTACTTCTCTATCTGCTTTCTACTTTATCACAAGGATAAAAGCTTACCATACACATAGTGGTATTAAGATGTTTTCAAAATTAACTTGTCACTGACCTGAATACTGTGTGCCAGGGTACTTTTCTGTTTGTTTAATAAATCCCAATGACCCAAATCAATGTAGTATAGGAAATAATTCATTTAACTTGTTCATTATATTTTACTATCTAGTGTACAAGAAACTTTTATTTACCTGATGTAATCATCTTCTTGGAGGCTAACTGCCTCTGTTTGCTAACTTAGACCTAGGCCTGGAAGCTTCTAGCTTCTGTGTAATCTAGGCCAAGGATATTTTCAGTCACTGAGACTTGCTGCAAAATAAGCTCACCCTTTATGATTCTTTCTGAACTCTGGCTGGCTGGATCAATTCACCTGTTCTGACTCAAACTCCTCTCCAAGCTGACTGACTCAATCTGGGTTCTCTCTCAGCTCCTAACTTTATGCCATGGTAGACTGAAAGCTACTTCTGGCAATCTGTTCTAATCTCCTGGCACCTTGTCATTCTCTGACTTCATGTGTGTCTATCTTGTTCTCTCGTGAGTCTGTCTCTGTAAAACTCTCCCAATAAAACTGCTTTCTCTTCTCTGTGCTGCTCTCTCTTAAGTCACCTCTCTTTCCTTCTGTGTTCTCATGAGAGCAAGGCCTATATTATTCTGTCAAATCTTTCTCTGATCCATCCCTTTATATGTCACACAATTAACATCACTTTCAAACATGGGTACTTCCTAATACAAACTAACTTACCTTCATTGTTTGGGATTAAAGGTGTATACTAAGTGGAGTCTCTATTCCAGTCAGAGGAATTAAAGGTGTGTGTTTAACTAAATCTGAACCACACCACAACTAGAAACAGTTTTTCCAAGTAAACAACACAATCTCATCTTCATACAGAGATCAAATATACTGAAATAATAGGGAAGTCAAAGCAGGAGCACCAGACAGAAGCTGGAAACAGCAGGAACTGGAGCAAGACCAGGGAGAAAGGCTGCTGTTGTGCCTGTTTCTGAATCCTAAAATATCACCAAGGAGCCAATTCCAATGCAATCAAACAAAGATCTTTATTCAAGCTCAAGCCAGGGCCACAGTGTTATCACTGATGTAGCAGGATGAAAGGGTTAAGGCATGACTCCAGTTTCAAGCATTTATAGAGGCAAGCAAAGAGGCAAGGGAGGTTCCAACTTGGCACACATCTGATTAGGGGCTATTTATAGAAGTGTTACCCTTTAAAATACTTGGCTGCTGCTGGAATCCAAACCATAGACTTTCATAAGTAAATATCTTTAGGTACAACTGTAACTTCTGCTTTCCTCCTGATTTGTGGTTGTTAGGAAGTGACCTAGAGACCAGTGCTAGGTTCATGCCAGGTGGTTAAATCAAGTTCAACTTTAAGTCAGGTTCTCTAAGATGGAGCCTGAACCCAAGATGGAGTTGTTCTGGTCTCTCACTCACCTCTTTCTTTGATAACTAGAAGGCCCAATCATAGGGCATCCTGGACCTCACACGCTTCATTGTCTAGGTTTTGGAGGGACTAATAGTGACTCCACATGACAATAAACTGAATAGCCCCAAGTCTGTCTTTCAGGAATTAGACCAATTTGTTTAGGATGCAAGCACCGAAAGTAAGAGTAGGGAGTAGTGGCCCAGTAAGGCAGATATTAGAGTAGTTAACCAAGGGGAACTATTAAAGCAAGATTCAAAACATCCTTGGGACTGTTCTTTTCTCTCTCCCTTACGTTAAGCAATGCCAAACCTAACTGTGGCCATTGATTCTCTGACTACCCCTGAATGGTCAATATAGGAACAACATTCTCTTTTGAAGCCTGCACATAGCCCTCCTTTTAGTATGAACAGCAGATCTAGGCCCCTTCTGTTTTGTAGTACTATCTCTGCAAGGGAGCCTAGAGACTCTTGGAGATGGTAGATACCTTTCTTTATCAGTATCTTCATTCTATATCAGTATCTTGTCTCAACCCATCATATTTCTTTTGCAACACCAGGGAGACTATCTGAATGCCAGTGCCAGCTACACCTAATCCCATGAGAACAACAAGTTTCAGGGCTTAGATTGAGTTTCACTTGAGCCTAGTGGGGGCCGGTTTGATGTTCCATCCAGGAAGTTTTGGACTTAGTTGTCTGTGTGGTAGATGATTCTAGGCACTAGCTAAACAAGTACACAGAATTTTTTATCGTGATGGAATATGGTCCCATGGGCACATGGGGTGAGCTCTGTAGTGCATGCCCACCAGGCACTGGTTGGTGGCAATATATATCATTAACTGAGTTTACCTTATAGCTTTGATTACATAGTTAGTCATATGCCTCAGGAAGGGTCCCTATGCAAGGGCCTTGGCCTTCTATTAATTGTAAGGTTAGCCTGGCTCATCCTTGCCTCCTTGTACTCACTGCAACCCTCAGTCTCAGTGAAGTTCCCAATCAGTATTATGCCTTCAAAATAAGGCTGCAGTCTTATCTCATAACATAATCAGTGTGACTCCATTAATTCAGGCCTAGATATGAAGGTGTCCTGAAAGGACTTGACCATCATATTCAAAAGGAGCTCTGGGTCACTCTGGTCTAGGCCTAAGGGTAGTTTGGTAGGGAGGCTCAGCACTGTGGCCATTGTCTCTATGAGACCAGGAGTAAAAGGAGCGATAGTGAGCAGGAGGATAGGTAGGCAGGGTCTTGGCAGATCAGCATATTTGAGAGGGTTTAAAGGGTATTTGGTAGCATTCAATCTTTTCTGCTCATGCTGGTCTGGATCATCTTTAACTTCAAACAGGTCTATGATTTGAGCATGTGTATGGTGGATTCACACTGCATTCCAGTTGACCTACAGGGCAGTAGGCATGGTCAGGATGATGACTTAGGGACCTTTCTAAAGAGGCTCTAGTGATATCTGGTGGTGTATCTTTATTAGGAACAAGTCTCTGGGCCAGAACAGGTGAGGATCCATAGAGGGGGACCTATTTCATAGAGAGCATGAAGTTTAGGACAAACATGTTTGATTCCATTAGACACATTTGAGATGATCCACCATTTGTCAATCCTCTAACTCAGTGATGACTACTGCTTACATGTGAGGAATAATGGGTGGTAAATCCCAAACAAGATTTCACAATGGCCAAATCCTATCTTGTAAGGGGATTTTCATACCCAGTAGAAAGGGGAGGAAAGTTACTCAGTTACTGCCAGTCTCTAAGGTCTTTCCTGGTTTTACCTCATTGAAGTCAGTTTCCCAGTAGATTCTAAGTCTTCAATGTAGCCTGTTGCTGGAATTCCTTTCATTGGCCTCTGTGTTAGAGACTTGACAGCCCTTACAGTCTTTAATAGTTTCAGTGATTTTGAAGTTGGAATCTCTTATCCTGACAGGTCCATGTCTGATCAGATCTTGAATTCTTCAGATACCATTGTGGGAGGAACAATGACTCTTTTTCAGCATATGAATACCTAACTCCTCAGGGAAAACAAATTTTCCATCCACTGTTTTCCATCATCCATTGAGGCACTGAGACTTTGTTAGATTCTCAACCAATGTTATGTCTTCCCTTGAGTAGTGGGCTGTTTGGGAACTGTTGGTCCCTGGGTCCAAGGAGAATAGGCTTACACTGGGTCTCCTTCTAATAAAATCTGGCAGCCACCAAATGAGCCTGTATTTCCCATAGAGGTTGGATATTTTCCTTTCTGATGTCTAGAGAAATAGATGATGACCAAATTTTGGGACCTTTAATGAATATAGAAGGTGAGAGTCTCTTCTTTGATTTCTATAGTCTTTCCTTCAACTCTCAAGAGGTTCCTTTCTCTGTAAATGGCCCTATGGTCATAAGCTGTGGCAAATACATATAGACTGTACATATATATGTTCAGTCTCTTGCCACTTCCCAGTTCTAGGGCCTTTGTTTAGACTATTAATTCAACCTTCTCTGTTGATGTCCCCTGTAGCAGAAGTTTGGCCCATATAATCTCAATCTCTGATACTACTGCTGCCCCTGCATATCTGTGTCCTTCTTGGATGAAGCGGCTGCCATTGGTGAACCATGTTACCTCAGCATTCATCAAGGGGATATCCTGGAGATCTTGTCTGGTCCTGTAAATGTGAGCCAAAATGTCTGAGCAGTCATACAGCGGCCCATCGAGGCCTGGGTCAGGTAATGGGGCTTAGGGGCCTCAAGGGTTGTCCTAGGGAGATTTAAGAGGACAGACTGGTTATGAGTCATTCTTGCATTGGTGAACAATTGATCCAGGGGGAGGCTGTTTGAGTACCACTTTAATAGCATGAGGCATAGTGATGGCCAGGCTTTGGCCAAATGACAGTTTGTCAGCATCCTTAACTAGGAGGGCTATGGTGGCTATGATGCATGGTTTCCAAGAAGGAAACCAGCCTCTGGCTACTGGGTCTAATTTCTTTGACAGGTAGGCTACTGGTCACCACAAGGGCCGAAGATTCTGAGTCAATACCCTTTTAACTATCCCTGATCTCTTGTCTATTGAGAGATGTAAAGGCTTAGTCGTATCTGGCAATTGCAAGGCTGGTGCAGAAATTAAGGCTTTCTTTAAAGCATCAAAGGTTTTCTGGTGTCCATCCAGATAAAGCTCCTTTTTGATTTCTCCTGCCACCAGGAGGTCATCCATATACTTTAAGAGAGTCAGGATAGGATGCTGAATTCTGTACTCAAGTCTTCATGAAGGGTCTCATCAAAGATGATAGGTAAGTTCTTAAATCTATAGAGCAGACAGGTTCAAGTCAGCTGTCTGCTACTCCCACACTGTGGATCATGTCATTCAAAGGTAAAGAGGTTCTGGCTCTTTGGTGCCAAGGATAGGCTGAAGAAAGCATCCTTCAAATCCAACACCATATACCATTGGCAGGGTGTAGGGATTAGGAACTGTTGGGTGGATCACCTAGAACTGTTTGTTTACCTTTGTTAAGTTCTGTACTGGTCTGTAATCATTAGTTCCAGGCTTCTTGACTGGGAGAGGGGAATGTTCCAGGCTGACCGTAATGGCCCCAGGATCCCTACATTAAATATCCTCCTGATATTGGGGGTTGAGGGTATATCATTCCTGGCAATCAGGGGTATGGGGTACTGTCAGTCCCTCACAGGCCCTGCTCTGGCTTGATACCAATTCAGATCGGGTTCCAATGTTTAGCCATCTGGACTCCTCCTGTCTCTGCCCAAGTGTTGGGGATGTGATCAAGCCAAGTGCCAATTTCATCCACTGTGGTGGGAGAGGCTCAAACAACCCATTATACTTTGGCTAGAGTGGTGGTCAGGACATGAATGGGCTTTCTAACAGAATCTAATAGTTTGACTCCTTTTGGGGAGAAATATATTTGTGCCTTTTCTTTTTGTCAGGAGATCTCTCCCAAAGAGGGGGTATGCACATTAAGTACAACAACAAATGAGTAAGTTATCCACCCACTTCCAAGACCACTGTTTCTCTGTAGTCCATTAGTAATGTTCAATTCCTATTGTCCCTTGGACCTAAGACTTTTTAGAAGAGACTGTACCTTCAGTTTTTAGCAAGAAAGAATGTTTAGCCCCACTATCAACAAGGAAGTTGGTGGGTTTCCCCTCCACTCTTAGGATTACCCAGGATCCAGAGAGAGAGTACAAACCCCATCCCCCATTCCTCATCTCTATCTTTATCCTCTAAGGCCATGATTTGGCAGGTCATGAGTCTTCTGGTTCTCCTCTTTCCTCTATATTTGCTCCATCTGTTTTTCTGCCTTCATTTGTTTCTCCTCTACACTACCCTTTCCATTAAACACTTTCTCTGTCACTATCACTAACTCTCTCAGACTCTTTTCTCTTAATCTTTCAACCCACTGGAGTTTTCTCTTGATATCCGGTGCTATTTGGTTAGTGAAGGTTGGAGCTTCTGCTCCTTTCACTTCTGGTGATCCAGGATCAATGGGACTGTATTGTTAAATGCCTCCATAACCCTCTCCAAGAAATCTGCAGAGCTCTCATTGTCTCCCTGACTAATATCATATACCTTGGCCAAATTATTGTGCTGATGTGCCCTGCCAATAGAGCCTGGCGGTAGACTAAGAGTCTCCCCTTATCTTCACGAGTATTGAAGTCCCAGTATTGAAGGAACTAATTACCTGGCCATTATCTGGATCCTCTCTCTCTCCCTCGCTTCTTCAATGAAGAGAACCTGTAAGAGTTTCTGTCTATCATCCCAAGTGGGTAAAGTGGACTGTCTCCAAGAGGTAAACTAAATCTCAAGGGCTATCAGAAAATGAGGAGTTTTGTGTTTTCTGGTTGTAAAGGTCACTAGTAGCAAAGGGCTAGTAGTGGTGGGGTTATTATTGCAGCTCCACACAAACATAGAGACAGGAATTCCTTGCAGGCTTGTATTGAGACTTTTCAAATAGAGAGTCTTAGAGGTCCTGGCATTCCGGGCCAACACACCAAGATGTTTTGCCCATTGACAAGCACCAAAAGACCACCAAGGAACCAATTCTAATGCAATTGAACAAGGGTCTTTATTGAAGTTCAAGCCACACAGTCAACATTCATGCAGCATGACTGAAGGGTGAAGCACTGAGCATTCAAGCAAACATTTATAGAGACAAGCAAACAAGCAAGTGGATTTCCAGCTTGGCACACATCTGATTGGGACCCTATTAGGGAACTTGTTGCCCTTTAAAATGATTGGCTGGTGTTGGGAGCCAAACCATAAACTTTCATAAGTAAATATCTTTAGGTACAACTGTAACTTCTGCTTTCCTCCTGATTGGTGGTTGTTAAGAAGTTACCTGGACTGCTGTGGCACAGGGTCAGCTCCTGGATGTAGGTGGAAACTGGAAGGATCAAGTCTCAGGTGGCATGTTTCCAGGTGATCCCCAGTTTCTGGTTCCTGTAGGCTCTGGGCAGGGCCCACTTGAGCCAGGTATTGGGGCAATATTGGTGGTCTCACCTGTGATCTTAGGTGTGTCAACACTTCTGGGAGACAAGCTCTCTCCAGGCAGTATTGGGGTACGGATAGCTATGGCACAGGGTCAGGTCCAAGGCGCAGATGGAAACCTGAACGGTAGCCAGGCGGTGGTGGCGCACGCCTTTAATCCCAGCACTTGGGAGGCAGAGGCAGGCGGATTTCTGAGTTCGAGGCCAGCCTGGTCTACAGAGTGAGTTCCAGGACAGCCCAGACTACACAGAGAAACCCTGTCTCGAAAAACCAAAAAAAAAAAAAAAAAAAAACGAAACCTGAACGGTCATGTCAGAAACCTGAACGGTCATGTCAGCCGCTACTCTGGAGTTCCTGTTTCCTGCAGGCTCCAGCCGAACTCTCTTGGGCAAAGTAGAACACAACATACAACGACCTATGTAAAACTGATGTCTGCTAATCTTATGTAAATGTCACCGTGGAATGTCACCGTGGAGGTTTACTGCTGAGTGAGCTCACCCTTTCTAGATCTTTCTGAACTCTGGCTGCCTAGTTCAACTTAGCTCTTCTGGCTCAAACTCCTCTCCTAACTGATTGATTGAATCTGGCTTCTCTCAGCTTCTGACTAAACTGCTCTGCTTGGCCTCAAACTAACTCTAGCAATGTATTCAGCAGCAGTGAGAAGGAAAACCATGGTTTATAAAGGAATGCATATGGTCAAAGCGTATGGTATAAATGTATAAATGTCATAATGAAACCTGTTTTAATGAATAATTTTATATGCTAGCAAAATTCTTTTAAAAGAAGGTGAGAGCATCCTCCCTCAGATTTCACATATAAGTAACTTTACAGTAAGCTTTACATTTTTTCTTTTATATTATTAAGAATAGTGTTGAATAAGAAATATAGACTTATTTTCTTTATAGATACTAATTGTTATATTTAAAATTATTTATCACATCATCTGATAGTGAGAGGACTAAGCCAGACCGACTCCATGATAGGCTCCAGACTGGCAGTTTGAGAGTCTAGGCCTAAGTTTCTATTTGTAAGAGCTGGACAGGTTTCGTCAAGTCAGTTACTGGAAAAACTGTAGCTTTGTGGGCAGCCAAACAGGAACTGCCTTGTCATCTGGCCTGAAGCAAAACTAAACAGTTCAGATATATCAGCAATAGTTTTTAGGCTCCTCCTGGAAAGTTTCGGGAGCCTTAGCAAATCCCAAAGACACTCATAGCCCTGGAAATAGAGACAACCAGTCAGAATAAAGGTCACCTACTCCTCCCTGGAATTACACTAATTGGCTTTATGTGGACCATGTGTATCTCACATCTCTGTCTCCCTCCTGCTCCTTCCTGCTCCATCCTGTTCCATCATGGTGAATTGTATAACCCTTCAGGATCAATTTCTGCCAAATGAACACTCTTGGATTTTCCATACTATTTGAGTCTAGGATATCATTCTTCTCAAATCAAAGACTCTTAAAACATATTTGAAAATGTTAAATCTCAAAAGCTGGAACAGTCTGCCACTAGAAATACTGGCAGATTATTTTCTTAAGATATATCTCAAAATAGGAGAGAAATGAAGAGCTTGACACTTTGGGTTCATTTATAAAGAATCGTGTCTCAAAATTACAAGAATGATTTTGTCCATGTAGGAAAAGGACAGATGATGGAAAACAAAATGTGAAGGCATAAATTAACATAACTGCAATTCAGGAATAGCATAGAAAGGCTAAAAAAAATGTCGTTGAAGAATTCAGAGGAAATTTGAATACCCAAATAAAGAGAATTGCATTCTAGAATTAAATAAGAATATAATAATATATTATACCAGAATAAATAGTAAAAATTTAACAGGTATTCTGTTAAATTTTAATTAGAATAAACACATTGGAAACAGCTTGGAACTAAGCTCCCAATCCCACAAAGAAAACACTGATTAAATTGTCTTACAACTTAATCTACAGATTTTTATTTTGTTTTGTATTGCATTTTTGTTTTTTGTCCCATGCTTTTTAAAACTTAAATTATATACCATACTTCAATAAATATTTTTAATCACTTAGAAAAACTTATTATATTTCTTTTCTCTTCCTACACTTCAAATACTTCCATATAGCTTTCTCGTCCTCTTTTCAATATGAATATATATATATTCCTAAATATAACTTGACCTGTCCTTATAATGTTGCTTGTATGTGTTTTTAGGGATGACCATTTGGTTAAATACCCAATTTATGGGCTCTTCTATAGAGTCTATTTCTTCTACTCTCAGCAATCTTAGTTGCATGTAGTTACCTATACTGGAATTTCCCCCATCCACTTCAGCTTGTTTATTATTGTCCATGTTCTGCTGATGTTTGGATAGTTAGGTTGCTGAGATTTTTAGAGTAAAGGAAAAAACTAAGGAAGGCTATCCATGCTTATATAAAAGTACCATGTAGTAAAATTTTAAAGAAATTATTGATCAAAGACAAAGCAGAGAGTTTGCAAATACCAAAATTCATTTGTAATTCTTTGCATGCTTTTTTGTTATTTTCAGGTAGTTTTTTAAACTCGTGTAGCATAAGTGACCAAAGGCACTTTTGAATTTGGAAAATATTTACTTCTGTAGACGACTAAAGTGCATGAAGCACACTTCACAGTGTCAGAGAAGGCACATTTCTGTCCATTACTCAATAATTGATCATGAAGGGTTAATTGAGTCCATATTACTCAAGTAATATGGAACCTGAATGTCATAGTAGTTTAATACTTCTCTGCAAAACTCTTCCTCTCCCACACCAAATAGATTAGCAAGAGTCCCATTAATAATCTTCTCTTCCTTTTTTGAAATCATAAACAGGTAATTTTTCCAAAATGTTTCAGATATATCAAAGAGAGTTCCGTTTGTCTACAGGAAAGTATAAAAACTGTTCACTTTTTATTGCTTAGTTGTTTCTGGATGTTATATGTCAATTAGTTCATGCTGATATAAATCACCTACTTTATTCCTTGTCTTTTATAGAATCCTTGTCCTTTACAAGTGAGATATTGCTTATCAATGAGAGTTTATGTTTTTTTTTTTTTTGAAAAGAAAAAAATTAAACTAGAACAATAGAAAGTGACCTTGAGTTTTGCTGTCAGTCTTAGTTTATGGAGACTGTGATAGAGTCATCTCAATTCTCAAATATCATTACTACTACACTTTTGAGAAAAAGACTAAGATGAAGGAAATAAAAATATTTCATGAAATCATAACAGAACAGTTATAAACTTGCAGGATAAAACCAAATTTCTGTGCTAGATAGCATCCTTATAAAACTGCCATGATTGAAGCTGAAAAGATAACTCAGTTGGTAAGAGCACCTCTCCTCTTTCAGAGGACAGTTTTGGTTCCCAGTATTAACATGATGGCTAACAACCATCTATAGCTCTAGTTCCAAGGATCCTATACCCTCTCTGGCCTGCATGGCCACTGGGCATGCACATGTTACAAAGACAATCACTTAGCAAAACAGCTATATACAAAAATAAAGATATATGAGAGAGATACACAATAAAATAAAACAAATAAAGAAAAATTTCAACTTATTTTGTCCTGGTTAGTTCTGTCAAACTAGCTTCTTGCTTCTTAACAACTTAATGCATGGTCGTACATCCTACAGGTAGAGTTTATCTTTAAACAGAGAAACCTAGCTACAGGTTTCTAAAGTTTCTTAGAAAACAAATAGCTTAGAACACTGGATAACCTAAAGTGGTTAATGCTCATGTCTAACAAATTAATGCAGGAAATCGGGCAAGGAAAGAAATATCATAGGTATTTTTATCATTACAGTTGTCTAGTCATTAAATGCACTCATATTTTCTGTGAGTTTTCAATGCAGACATGAATGTTTTTACATTTTGGTCTTTTTTATTTTTAAATTAGTAATAAATTAATTGTGTACATATATAATAACAGTATGATAATTAAGTGTTTGAATGAGGGATAATTATCAAAGTTGAAATTCTTAAACGTAGTTTTGTTTTTTAACCAATGTACATATAATTCCTTTGTTCTGTGTGGAAGCATTACCTGTCAAATAAAAAGCTAATGGCCAATAAGCTGAGGCAACATTGGAAGGTGGGTCACCTACCAGGAACTTCTAGCTAGGGCTTCCTGCTTATAAAGACTGAGAAGACCTGGGAAGGAAACAGGAGTGAAGGGAAAAACAGGGCCAGAATCAGGTGTAGGAGGAGACACAGAGAGTCAGGAAATTGAACAGAGGTGTGTAGCAGTGAAGGATGGGGAACTGGGAGTAGTCACTAGAAAGTCCCAGATGGCAGGAAAGCCAAAGGCTCCTAGGTCTCAATTGGGATGACATTAGTTGAAATACCCAACAAAGTGGAGAGAGAACCTGTAGAGACCATATCCAAAGGTTAGGTTTTGAGACAGGTTCTCTTTATTAGTTCTGACCATCTTAGAAATCACTATGTAGACCAGGTTGGCCTTCAACTCCCATAGGTTCTCCAGCCTTTACTTCCCAAATGCTAATCATTAATCAGTCTTAGTTAAATGTAAGAAAATGTGTGACAGAAACAATTTAAATAGTTTGTATTAAATAATGGTCTCAAATGTTTTTATAAAAAAGTTTATGGCTGTAAGGTAGTATACATATGTGTGGAGCCAAAAATCATAGAGAGAAAATGTTGAATTAGTTGATTAGATTTTTTGGTTTTTTGTTTTTTTTTCCATTAAATCTGTCCATACCCTGAAAATTAGATAGCCCCACTTACATTCAGGACAACATTTCCTCATTGAATTGTCTGCCACATGTAAATCTACTGTGGAATACCCCCACATAAACATCCCTGCATCTTTTAATTCACAAGTTGACAGTCAAGATAAAACATCTCAGGACTGTGGTAGCTATGATTATTCCTGTTTCTACATCTCTCCAAATTACACATGTGTGCTGCTACTCAGACTTCAATCTTCTATTTATTGAAGTCTCCATCATTGTCTACTCACTTAACTCAAAATAGCTCATATTATAATCCACTTCCTGTTTTATGCTCAATTGTTTTCTCTTCTTTATTCCATTGGTACTATAACCAGCCACTGAGACAAAAATGCAAGGTTTGAAATTTCTCTGGCTGGTAATAGTATAAACCAAGCTGGATAAGATGAAGGACTGTATACTTCAGAAATAACGGCACTAAGTAAGTATAGAAAAAGAAAATGTTACCTTTGGACATGATAATTTGTGAAAGGAGAAGAAGTATCTAAAAAATATATTCACTGTGTCAAATTGACATTTCAGTGTCATATGCTACTTTTGTAAATAAAACATGAAAGAATTATTGATATCACAGCCACATGGCTGATATGAATAACTTATTAGGTAGAATAAAATTCACAGAATTAGTTATCAGACAATTTTGAAAATTATCTAGTAATTGTGTTTATAGGTAGAATGTAAATAGTTGAAAATTTTACAGAGAAAATTTAGTGTTTAATGAAATTACTAATTTATCTTGTTATGTCTAATATTATAAACATTGCTTGTTTATAACTCTTCTTAGAATAATATCGTTTTTTTTATGTCTCCAAACCTAACATTTTTTATAACTATTAAAAAACATTCATGTATTTGTCAAAATTATAGTCGACATACACATATCATTAAAATATGTATATTTTAATCAATATAAATCTGTCATGTAATTTAATCATCAAAAATCTGTGTCATAAGATACCAAATATGTTTGTACTGTAAATCTTTTCAAAGTATTTGATAAGATTTTTGATAGTCTTATTTTAATTTTTTTAATAGCTTTTTTTTAAACAAATAGAAACGATATAATTTAAAGCTGAATTCAACAGGCAATAATTTGCATTTAGTTAAAAAAGCAATATGATAGGAGAAAAATCAACTTTACATAGAGCTTCCCTACAACTATCTGGGTTTGGTATTCTAAAGAACTAGCACAGCAATAGCAATGGTATTATAGGTTGACTATAAATCGACCTTATATTAGATATTCAGTTTGAATTAACACAGGAACATGGTTAATAACAATTACGTCTACATTAAGAAAAAATATGAACATTATCAACTTATCAAAATGATGAAAATTTCCTTATTTTATTCCTATAAGGAGCAATTAATTCTTTACCAATTAAGCTAAAATATACCTAATGTTTCATGCTTATTATATATTAAATTACCACAATGCATCAGCTTCCAATGTCCATCAGCCAAAATCACCAACAGTCTATATGTGGTGGAGGAAACAGGATTTCACAATACTACATTGAAGGGAGTGTACAACATAGTGAGTTAATCTCAAGTTATTTCAACCTCATTTTAAACAATACTGGAATAAATAAATATACTTTGATATTATACAATTAAATGTATGTTCTCATATGTCTATTTATATAAATCACTTGAATTGATATTTGCTTCTATATGTACAGAACTCTCTTCCAGGGATAAGCATCAACTTCATCTGAATTATGAATATGAAACCCAGAGTAAGGAAAGATTTTGATTTATATTTTTTAATGCTTTTTAATACTTGAAACAAGGAAATACATCAAAATGAAAAAATAATCATCATCATGCTTTATTTCTATTTGTGAGCTAAAAACTATGTGACAAGCAGAATGTGTGATAAGAAAAATAAAAAGATTATAGTTGTGCCTGACATCCACCACTTCATAGCAGCACATGGAAGAAAGAATCTAATAAAATTGGCAGGGCAATTTGGATATGTTCAATATTTGAGAAATACATATTCATATAATAAATATGATACTTTACATTGAAAAAGACTGAAAGTGGTATTTGGAAGTATGACAGAGACTCGTGAAATTCAGAAGTTCTGAATCTGTGGTTCACAACCCCTTTGGAGGCCACATATCAGATATACTTCATATCAGATATTTACATTGCCATTCATAAAAGGAGCAAAATTACTGTTATGGTGTATCAATGAAATAATTTTGTGGTGAGTAACTCTTTTAAAGAGTTGCAGCATTAGGAAGGTTGAGAACCAGTGGTTGTAGATAGCTGTAGCAAAGTCTTGATCTGCTGTGAGATGGGATGGAGTTACAGTGATGATGTTTGTGTATCATGACATGTGGTGAACTGAGGCAAGTGGTGTAAATTTGCCTGTATATAGTGTCAATATTTCTACACAGGGACTCAATCCAGCCAGTGACTGCTCTCAGCTAAACTGGGATTCATGGAGTCTTACATAAAGAAACAAAATTCCATTCTTCTCAAATTGTTTTCTGACATATCACAGTGGGAAAAATTCAAAATTTCAAAATACATACTACACCACTGCTACAAATTTTTCATTATTACTCTTTTTTACAGACATAGCATAGACTATACACATTTACTTCATTGATTCTCAAAGAAAACTTTGAGAAGAGAAAGCTTATATCCATACATTGAACATAACCTTTACCTTCTATCAAAATAGTTCATGAGTTATAGTTATCTATATGGCATCAGGGTGTCAGGACAGGTAGGAGCTAAATTACCTTTTCAGATGATAAGTTATTGTTGAACTCCATTAGAAAATTGGTATCAAATTCTTTACATGTAAACATTTCAGAGTTGTTTACAAAAAAGGATCACCACTTAAAATTTCTACTGAATTCTGCATAAAATATAAGCCTACTATTTACATTCATTAATTATCAATAGATGGTAATTTCTAAAACTATCACAGGTCAGTGACTATTTTCAGTCTAGACAAACAAAACATAATTTTAAGCTCCAGGCAATATGTCTGTCTTTGAATTTTTTAGTTGGATAATATGTTATGAGCATAATTAAAGCCAAAAGAGAATGATTATCCTCTTTGTACAGATAGAATGTCAATAAATATAAATTTTAACTGTGCCTTGTTTAACAGATTTATGCTTAAAATATATATAATTTTGATTTTTATGTTCAAATGTTAGGAAATAGAGACACCATTTCCTATGGCTAAAACACTTGCTGTTCTTCCAGATGACCTGGGTTCAGTTCCTATCACACACAGGATAGCTCTCAATCATCTGCAAATTTGTTCTAGGAGATCTGAGGCAATCATCCTAAATGTGGTTCACATATATAAATGCATACACATGTTCATGTATATAAAATAAAAATTAATGAATCTTTAAAGTACAAACAATAGAAAGTGATAAATATCTTAAGGAAACAGATACAGATTAACCCCTCTCTCCCCAAAACAAATACCCTTTACTCACTATTTTTTTTATTTTACTCTTTTATCAATAAGTGTTCATTTCTAATATGTTAACTTCATGTATAATGCAGTTTTCCAAGTAATTCACAATAAGTTAATAATAGTCTCAAAACAAATAGTCCTCCTACACAACCCAAATCACTCTTTTATTAATGATCACACTTGAGTATCATAGGAAACAGATTAAAAATTGCATGATTTTCTCTTATATTTCATATAAGTTTAATTTCCAATGACAAGAAAGGATACATTTACATAAATATACAGTATATTAGCCTATTCATTCAGTGAAGATTATAATGGCTGGAAAGTCAAAGGGAATCTAAGTTCAAATATAGATCTCAATGATATAGAGACCTATGTGTTTGCATCTGGTCATAATTGAATTTCCTTCTTTGGACTTCTTTTTCTTGTTTTGAGACCATGAAATTTCATAGTCCTTTCTACTTACCACTTTCTCTCAGTGCAGACACTTCTATGGTAGGCTGTAAATATATCTGTTGAAACCATGCTGTGGATCATTTGTCTATCATTCAATATTTTATATCCTGACAATCCATTGCTACAGGATATTATTCATGTTCTATAATCTTCAAATATTTATTATAACTTAACAAAATCATACATGTTTCTAGTATTAAAAATAAGTGGTTTAATATGATTGGTTTAAAATAGGTACTTTTGTAGCTGTTCTTTCATCTTAAATAGATATTTTGTATTCATTAACTTCATCTTCAAGTGCGTCACTTTTCCTTGAGAGATAAAATAAAGGTTTATTCTCTCACAGTCAGTCAGAAGTAGCCAGAGGCCAAAGAATGATTCTGTCTAAATACAGAATGATAAAAAAAATTATTATAGCAGGCATAAACACCACTGAATAATCTAAACTTGTAAATCAAGAAATGATATTGTAGGACCCAACTTGTGTCCCAAAGATACTAGAGATGTGAGTTCATCTCTTGTCCTGGTACAAACATGATATTCAGAGATATTAGGAAGATGATAATATTACTATCTAATAAAATGCTTCAAAATGAAGAACACATGCATTTATATGTTTCTGAAGAGTCAATTCCTTCAAGTTTCTTCCAGAAAGATGAGAAACTCAAATGAGTGAACTTCCAGCACCCTTCACTTTTACAAGTGCACAACTCAAGCACTGAAATTAAAATTTTGTGTTGAGAAAATGAGCATGAATCCCTGAATAAATAACTTTCTATTCCAACCATAATAGATTTCGCTGGGTGGAAATAAGCTCTACCATGAGACAAAGAGCAGTAGAATCAATTCAAATTATCCAACCTCCAAGCAAATCATGGACCATTTTAGCAACGAGAGAGAATTTGAGAATGATTTCACATGTTCTTCTTTTTACATAACACATCTATCTGTTGTACTCTCCGAAAAAAAGAATCAATCCATGAAAATTAACAAGAAAATGCCTTCAAGAAGACTTGTACTCCAGAGACTTTGAAAACAGTGCAAAGTCTGTATATAATGTAAATGGACACAATGTTTTCTTTGACTCTGTCCATTTAACTATTTGAAAAGTTTTCTCTTTCAGTTTTTAAAAAGGTAGGTTTTTCTACCTACCTTCTACACTGCATGCTGTGTGACTTATCGGTTTCATTTCAGTGGGGATGAAAATAATGAAAATTAGAGTCCTGAGCAAGATCTAAGTGGCATATATTATATTTTCAGATGGCT
This sequence comes from Mastomys natalensis, assembly GCA_021653895.1. Classification (NCBI taxonomy): domain Eukaryota; kingdom Metazoa; phylum Chordata; class Mammalia; order Rodentia; family Muridae; genus Mastomys; species Mastomys natalensis. Next base: position 421,075 of record JAJTUV010001058.1, read on the forward strand.
GTGATTGAAGTTTCATAACTTCCATTGTGGTGAGACAGGGATTTAGACCACAAGATGTATCTGTTCTTTCCTACTTCCAGCTTTCTTGATTGTATATTCACTTTTGTTTTGAGTTCTCAGATATTCCTGAGTATTCAAGTTTCAGGACTATGTACTGCAAGACTCTGACTCCTGCTTTATTTGCACATCTTTCCTGTAAGAGCCATGCTAACCTAATCTGTTCCCCTTCTCAAAATCATTGGACTTTCACTCATGTAGTGTTTCCTCAGATGCATGATTATGACCATGTGATTGGTCTGTTAACTTTTGAGATTTGATCTAGGAGATGACAGAAGATCTAATGGTGAGTATGTCTGTCTTATGAATCAATTACCTTCCATACTGTACCACTGAGACTTAATGGAGCATGTAGGTTCTCCTCTGATAAATTGGTGCCTGGATCCGCATCTCTACTTTGTGGTTTTCCTTTAGATATTTCCAGACCCTTACAGGTAAGAAATCTATACTACATATGGAGAGGTTACCCTACATTACTAAGAAAAAGAAATAAAGAAAGAATAAAAAAAGAAAGAGAGACAGACAGCAGAGAAGAGGAGAGGGGAGGGGAGGGGAGGAGGGAGAGGGAGGGGAGGGAGGAAACACTTGATCTTCTCCAGGCAATCATCAAAGCACCTCCAGGTACTGGTAAATTATGCTATCTGAGAATAAGTGTTTGAATATGGATCCCACCAGCCAGGTTTTTATTTCCTCTTAGCTAAGAGGACACTTTAATGTAGAACTGATCAAAGCATGTTGCAACTGATTCCCTGTCTCCCCATTGAAATAAGGTTGTTCCAAAACTCCCTATTACTCGTGATAAGACATGTAGAAAGAATATCTCTGTAAGAGCTTTTTCTGTTCTTTCTCTTTTAGATGGTCACCTTGCCTTATATTACTTTTGATTCATCCATGAATGTATCTTTCATATTGTAATATTTTGATATACAAATTTTAAAAAGAAAAAAATTATCCTACATTATTGCACGTTGGGGATAAAAATAAGAGGCAAAGAACACAGCCAGAATATGGAAGTATTAGTTAAAATACAAATTTGCAATACCCTTTGAAAACAAATGACTGGGGAAAGCTAAAAGCTACCTTATGTACAAGATTTGTTTGTTGGTTTGTTTTTGTTTTAAGGAGGATCAGATTTATATTGAAGATATGTTAGGTACAGGAACAATGACCTCATTAGGACTATTGAATCTACTCAAGTCATGGATGTACTGTCCTTGACAAAACTTCCTAAGAAGTAGGCAGATTTAACAGTGTCTTCAACTATGAGATGAACAAGTCCATGCCTTTACATCCAGGATTCTTTAATAATGCTGGCACTTCACATGCTCTCTCAGATAAGTCTCCTCCAATATATTGCTGGAGAATCTGAACCCATTAACACTGATTAATTTTCATCAATGAAAAAACTAAAACAAATCAAGTAGGATCTAGGCATCTTTCAAAGCAGACGTTAAAAGTATATAGGAAATGTTTGACATCTTTCTAAACTATGGCATTCTCAGAAGAATGTTGATGTTGTCAAGGTCAGATCTTTACTGACTCTGAGATAACTAAAATGACTTCAATGGTTAGAATGTTTGCAGATGGGTTATACATTTTAGAACTTAAATATTGCATGGGATCTTAGGCAGCCCTACAATTTCTTTGAATGGAATTATTATACTGGAATGACATAGGGAAATGTTGAAATTTGATTGTCTGTCTGTTTAGCAATGAAAACAAAACCATTAAATCCTAACCCCATGGCAACTTTTCACCAAGGTGTTAGTGAAAATCTTACTACTGTTTTCACGTGCATTAACGAGGCTGTATAGGAAGTAGAGTGAGCCTATCCATCCATATGTAAGGAAAAAAATCCTTCTGCAAGATAAATTTGCTATTCAACCTGCTCCTGGCATCAGAAAAAAATGGACAAAATTGTACCTGGGCCTCTAGACTCCCATTAATGGCCTATTACATGTAGCCCATTTTCTTTCTATAGCTATTATCTAGTGGAGGAATGGGAGAGAGGGAAGCTGGAATGAGGTTAAAGCAATCAGGGAGAGAGAACAAGAGGAATGTAAACTTGTTGAAGCCTTTCAAGAATAGTCATCTTCTACTGTTCCTCTACTTAAAGAAATAAAGTGATAAATTCTATATCATTTAGAAAATAGACTTCTGAAGGTAAATTTCTCAAATATTGTGTGTCGAGGGGGAGTTTTGTCTCAAAGGACACACACATCCTTGTACTGGAAAAGCCCTTGACTCCAGGTGACCTCCAAGTCAACAATCAACATCAATGGGTAAATCTTGTAATATCAGGTATGACTGTATTTATAATTTAATAGTGGTCTTTCCTATTCTGTCCTTACATCATTCTCTGGGCAATTTTTCCTGTTTTTTTTTTTTTTTTTTTCAGGCTAGGATCAATGGGTCTTGTTATCAATGCTTACTTCACATTTATGTTGTCCATCATATAACTTAATCTCTGCCCAGAATTTTCTAGAGATTCCCAAGTGTCATCTTCCTATATCCTAAAGATTTGTCAACAAAAATGGGGATCCCAAACTATTTTTAAAACTGTACAAAAATTACAGTAACAACCAGGATTGCTTGTCAGTCAGGGAAAAACAATGAGTCATTGCTGGCAGTACTCTGCTTTAACACATTAAGTATGTATCAATCCTATTCCAAGTACAAAAACTATAACCACACAAATATAAATTGATGAAGGCACTATTGTGTTTCTTCCTATTGCTGAATTTTTCAGGCCTAAACCTTTAATGGGATTTCAAGCACTCATCAGTAAATTCCTTTGTTAGATTTTTAATTCCACCAGCCTAGCCTCTCTGTAAATCTCCAGTGCAGTCTGTTAAGACATTTAATGGAGACTACACAATGGTCCAAGTCCTTGATGTCACAAATGCAGTGTATTTCTTGAGTGGAAAGTGCTCCTTAATGCTTATACTTTATTAACACAAATTCTTTCTAATGCCCAATAGTTAACAGGACTAGATTTTTTTAAATGTTCCAGTTTTAATTCTATAGCTCTGAAAAGTCAGTGTGTTTTTGCCATTGAATTGACTGCTGCTCCAGGCTGGAATAAACAGATTCACCTATGGTGTCTCTCCCTGGGTATTAGAAATAGATCTCATTCTTCGCCTAGAACCTAGCTATGCACCCAAATTATGTAACTTCAAATAATGAGATGGCATTTTATGATCTCATCGATACCCTTTCCTTAAATGAGACACCAAACCACTAAATAAACCATGAAAATCACTGGAAGATGATACATAGTTTTAATGCTCAAAGCCAGATCATCATCTTCTTCAGCATTAAATTTAGGATTCCTTATAAGTCATGGGTAGAGCTACTTCAGTTGAACATAGAGAAGTCATCCAGGCCCTCCAAATTCTCAGTAATAGAACTTTGGCTTTTTAGTGATTGTCAGGCTAATAAAAATGAGCTTTGATCACCATGGTAGCAGTATAGATAATTTACATATAAAGCTTTAATAAGAAATGATGTATAAATTCCTCTTACATGGGCACAACATCAAAAAGATTTGATAAATCAAAGTCATCTGCTCAAATTTTCACAACTGAACAAAGTGCAGAGATAAATAAATCGCTGCAGTTCTCAACTATAGGTAAGACACCTCCATCCTGTCCCGTCTGTCCTGTCCTGTCCTACCCCATTCCATTCCCAGTGTGGAGGGGAGATTTTAAGAGTCCTCATTAGAGAAAACTGTAGCAAAGTGATCTCTTCTCCATATGACAGAACTGTTTTATTCATGCATTCATCGTAACTCTTATTGCTTGCACAAGACCAGCATAATAGGAACTCAGTCAACTTACTCATAGGGAGTATGAGAAGGTTCTTAAATTCCCCAAATAACAGAAAAGATATGGACAATTAATAGCTTCATGGGAGCAAGAGTCAGTCTGTATTAAATGTGCCACTCCTGGTTGGTTGAGCATGCATCAGTGGATGGCCCACCTCCAGGAATATAACAAAGAACAAAATAAATCAATGGCTTTTGTTGTTTTGTTTTTTATTTTGCTTTTTAACTTTTTACACTTTTTTTTCATCTTTGGTACTTATTTCTTCTTTTTTACAGTTTGATTTTTATTGAAAATGGATTCTCTCATACAATATATATCTGGCCATAGTTTCACCTAATTCTGTTCTCTCACAGCTCCCTACCACCTCCTGTCTTTCCTGGATTCATTACCTTTATGTTTCCTTTTAGATACAACAGCCAAATAGGACAACACAAAACAGAGTAAGAAAAGTCAAAAGACCTCACTCATATTGAGTGCTGGACACAGCAAACTATTAAGAGAAAAAAAAAAAGAGAGAGAGAGAATATGAAGAGCAACCCAACCCAACTTGGTTTGGAGTAGGGAGATAGCAGAGAATCTAAGAAACAGATGAAATAGTTGAGAGTGAACATGATAAAACAATTAGCAAGAAGTTATCAAAGATCTGGAAAAGGTTACTCAATAAAAAGACTTCTATTAAAGATTCCTGCTTTTAAGGTTACCAAAATATGACATGCAGTTTAAGCCATATGTTACTGAAGTAATACAGTTTCTGAAGACTTAATAAAGTCTTTGACTCAATCCCTGAACTCATGGGATAGTCATCAAAAGAAAACAGTTTAGCTTATCAGTCTAAGGGAGGATCAGATGACACAGCTAGTATTCCTATGGCTGCTTTATAGACTCTTATAATACACATGACCAAGTTTCAAAGTCATTAATATCTTCATGAAATTCCACTAATACTCATCTATTTAGGTGATCTATATAATCAGATTTGAACCACCTCAGGCACTACTATCCATTTTGTTCTTTTGTTTTTGTTTTTTATATAGTAACAAACAGGATTGCTTGTCGGTTATGGAAACATGTCTGTTGCAGAGACTTTAAAGTTAGTATAAAGTCTACTTGAGATACAAATTGTCACTGTACTTTCTTTGTCCACTTTTCATTCTTACCTTGAGAGCAGTCCATGTCACTCCAGAAAAAAACACCACCTAACTACTAATTAACCTCTGCGTATCAGAATTATTTTGACCAAGATGGGGGCATAGGGAGTCTTGACAAGATCATAGTAATAAGACCATCTCTATTTTCACAGCTATGCTAATAGTTACTAGTCAGTTTGCGTCATATAAAAGTTTAAACAAGAGTTTCTTGTTTTATATCTTGCAGTACAATTTGAATGTAGGAGATGTGCTGCTTTTTACAATACTAATAAACTTATGACACAGAGGGACTTATTAAAGTTGGGAAAGTATCTGGTCTGTGTTCACTACTTCCATTGTTTGTATTCTGAAGAAAGTAATCTAATGTCTGGTGGTCCCTTGTATTCCCAAAAAGCTTCTAAATTTCCCTTCAATTACTTCAGAATACTAAATTCATGATCATGATGTCAGAGAGGTATTTCTCAAATTTTACAACATGTATATCTTCTTAGATCAATATCCCCTTACTTCTAGTCACCCTAAGATCAAAAGAAATAAATCAATCTTCTTTTAGCCCAAATTTGTTACAGGTGTGTGTGTGTGTGGGTGTGTGGACTTGTTTTGTGTATTGTGTGTGTGTGTATGTGATGCAATGCAACAGCACACATGTGGACATGGTAGTTGATACTCTCCTTCCGCTATGTGTGCTCTAAGACAAAACTCAGATAGAAGGCATGACATCATGAGCCTGTATCCACTTTCATGAACTATTGCTTTTTAACATTGTTTAAACTGGGTTTATTTTAAATTCATAAATATTCAAATGTTAATACTTTGCTGTATTAAAACAGTATGTTGTGATTTTCCTTAGAAAAAGATTAACACTCAATTACTGACCTTTTACTCTATAACAATTCCTTTTCTAGACCCTCACTTGTGAATTACCACACAGTAAAACAATCTTACCATTTAGTCATTTCTGCCATCACTACATAATCTTCTGTATCAAAGGACTCTGTGTGAGACTACATATTTAATTTTCTTAAGCATATAAAAGAACAAGCCTTTTAAAGGCTATAAAAGCCTATCTCATTTGTAAGTAGAATAAAGAGGATGAACTACATTTTATTACTTGTTGCAATGTGACATGTAATTGGTAAACACTTTTAAAAGCACCAAGTGAAAATGGACCTGTGCCTTGCTTTTACAAACAGGAACAGCTATAGGTGAATTTGAAAAGAAAACACATTTTACAAAAGCAATTACCTTTTTTATTTGTTTACATTGCACTGAAAATTTACATCATACTTTTACAAAGTCTTTTATCATAAAAATATACTTCTTTACAAAAGTGTATGCATTAATATAAGAGGAGTAGCCAGTTGCAGAAGAAACATCATTTAAACAAGATCTTAAACATATTAACCTTAACATTAGTGAATGAATCATTGTTATTGCAGTCATTTGAATAAACAAGAATAAATAACAGATGGCATAAAATTTAAAACCGCATCCTGTCAGTAGAATACAATGTTGAGAAAATTGTATGAATTTCCAAAACAATGTATCTCAAAGTGTTTTACAAGAAATTCACTAAATGTAGAGATAGCTCCAAGCAGTGCTCCCAGGTGCAATGGTTTCTCATAGGCACTCTTGTCTCATGATACAAAAGCGAGACCCTTCACAGAACAATCCAGATTTGAAATGGACAACAACAGAGAGTTCACAATGAGTATGTGTTTATTCGGTGAAATGAAATATGACAAACATATAAAAAGGAAGACAATGCCCTATTAACTAAAAAGGCCAACACTACAGCATGATGTAGCTTTAAATGAGCTAACAACAACAGATAAACTTTTTAAATCAGACAATGAAAACACTGGCTGTACCTGATACTTACTTCTTAAAAATAGGGTATAGACAGAACATTCAAAACCTGTCAAAGTTTGATGAACACATATACTTGGGAAACAATGTTATATTGGTGATCTGAAAGAACTTCTTGTTCTTTTAGTCATTAAGTTAAGGGGTAGAACAAAATATACTGTACCTCTTTGTTCAAAGAAACTAAAAATTATCAAATGTAACAAAATCAAAGATTCAGCTAGAAGGATATGCGAACATTATAAATTAAATGCAGACATAATTGTCATTTTCTATTAGGTCTTACAAAACCTTTGTAGTGTTTGGTTAAAAAATGGTGACAAGATGGTGTATCAGATAACTGCAAAATAAGCATCTTTACAAATAATATTTTGTGTTCCAAAATACTTTGTAGATGACAAAGAATATTTGAAGTGAACATATAAAGAGCTTCTTATAGCTCAATGGATAAGACTGTTTCCTTGATAATAGAGAAATAAGAAAGATCACAGAATGACCTTCCCATCTGAAGAAACTTGAAAATGATTCCAAATACAAAATAGTATCTGTATTATTAACACAGAATGCCAGATTGGGGTGGGCAATCTTAGTACTTCTGTGGCATCAATTCACTCATAAATATTTAAAGGTGTGTGCCATTCTTAAATATCTAGAGAAATAAGGACTTTAATGCCTGGGATAAAAAGAATGAATTGCAGATATGTGATATGAACTACAGACATGTCGGTGCAATGTTGTTTATGACAGCAGAGAGAAGTCAGTGATCTATTGACTCTGGTAAGTATAGCTCTTATTTTCTACCCTATATCATTTTTTTTTAAACCCAGTCCCTCTAATATAGTTTATAAAGCACAGAAATACTGATAGTGGATGCTCCTCCAATATATGCAAATAAGTTTATGTTTTAGAATAATCTCCTTTTTAAAAAAAGCAAATAAACTGTGAGTAAGCACTCCCAGAGTGCAGCCCGATTTCTGTAAAACTCTCCACGGTAAACATGAAGACAGAGTTTGATCCAGTTTATGAAAAAAACACTCTTCGCTATCATTCCTCAGGAAAAGGTGACCCAGCAAGTCCTGAAAAGTGTGCTTTGTTAGCAGTGAACTAAAAGTGCACTGTTCAGTGTGTCGATTTCCAGGATTCCGAAGAAGGCAATGTGTTGCCTGTTATACCATTGTGCAAACTGTGTTCAAGTTGGGGTCAAATCGTACTGCCTTCCCCTCCACGGACTTGGCATTGGTGTCATACATGGGGTTCTCAAAGGCTGCTTGGCCATTGTTATTTTCATGAACAGAACATCCTGTGTACTGTGTTTTGGGTGCAGTCCTGTTAGAAAAATAACATTGATAGATTCAGGTTAGGGTACTTCTAAAAACAGCAGACTAGGGTTCAAGTTATACAGTTTCATTAGCACTGGTAGGGCATAATCTCACTTAAAAGTGTTAAATAAGAAATTATAAGCCTAGTAAATATTTTATAAATATCACATATAAGAATTATATTGATATAAATAAATGATATTGACTCTTTCAAATTTTCTTGAGAAATAAAAGTTACTGCTTATATATAATATAAAGCAGGATGTGTACCTTTTCATTACCATAAATTTACTAATCACTTATTAAGCGTCTGTTTATGTTCCCACCATCATTCTCAACATTGGATACATACTATATTTTCAAAGCATATAAAGTTATTATTCTTGTGAATTTAAATTGAAGTGATAGAGAACAAAGATTATGGGTAAACAGAACATGAATAGATCAGGACAATTTGACAATTGTTATGACACAGAAAAAAGAATGTGGAAATTACTTTAAGAAAGATAATGAGGAAAAAGTTTTCTGGTAATTAAAAATTTTTTGAGACTTGAAGATTAAAAGGGATATAATTCTATAATAACACAAAAATTTGAACTGCATAAAGACTAGATAACAAAGGTTTGTCAACCAGAAATCTAATTTAGTTGCTCCATAAATGCAAATCTTCAGCTTTGTTGTAAAATTTTATATATAAGAGCCAATAAAATATTAAAAGCTAAAAAAAAGTCTGGCTGGCATCTCTGTCATGAAAATGTTTCCCAACAATTATAGGTAATCAACATTTAAACAAAACCAATGAAAACCAATGGAGTCTAGGAAGGTTGGAATAAGCTACTCTATAGTTTCCTCTTAAGTTCTTAGCCCTTCACTAATCCTTATGTATTATTTCTCTTTCCCTAATCATGTTTTATGATTTGTATATTGTGTTTCATTTTTATGAAAAAGAGGAGATGTGCCTAATTTTTAAAAAGGTCTTGTATAAAAATAAATCTTGATGCCTTTTCTGATACATAACATTTAATTTTCACCTCTCAATTTCATTGAAATTTTTGTTACACATTGTTTACACTATTTTACAGTCTCAGTGCATTTCCTGTGTTGTCATTATTTTGAATATGTGTAAATGCAATGGAAATAAATTTTAAAACACTATCAGGAATCTTGATTTAAGTTCCTACTTGAAGTAAATTTACTGGAAGAATTTGGTTTTTTTTTTTGGCAAGGGAACAATTTACAGCAGCTACAACTCCATCCCTCCATTTCTTTGACCAACTATACTTATAATAAATACTAGGTAATAGGTTATAGCTATCTCTTCCTTTTTAATTAGGTAAGAATCAAGAAAGACTAGAATCAAGAATATATACCAGAATTGCCTCTTCTTAATATCAATGTACATTTCGAGACAGTGTCTCTTTTATCTCAAATTGGCCTCAGGATTGAACTTCTGATGCCCTGCTTCTCTGCATTCCTTGTGTTGAGACTACCAGCATGCAGCACCACATCCTGTTTATGTAATACTGACACTATACTCAGAGTATCATGAATAATGGGCAAACACCCACCCTAGAAGCCTTGAACTACACCCTTAAGGAGAAAAAGATTTATCAGGCTTTATAAAACCAAAATGTTACATTATGAACATTAATTCACTCAAATTTCATTATACTCTAAACACAAGTGCAAAATCTATCAAACTTCTTAAAAGTCATATGTGTTACACATAGTGAGCTCCAGTTTGGTAATTACTTCCCAGATATGGCAAAAGTATCAAAAGTAAGAGAAATAACAGGAAAAAAAAAACCTTTATTCAGATAGTATATTAAGAAATTAAAAAGAAAACCTACTGAAAAGAATACATTATGCTCAAACTATGTATTTTATAAAGGCTCCCAAGTCCAGAATAAAGGACTTTTTTCCCTTATCATTAAGAGAAAAAACTTTAAATTATATATATATATTATTAAATATATAAATATATATGTGTGTAAATATATACACATATATTAAAGGATTCTCATTTTAGATAGCACATACTGGTATATCAAAAAATGTCAGGTTGGAAGAGGATGAACTTAAGTAGATAAGTGTGTAATGGTGTAAATATACTTAAATATATTTAAATGATTTATTGGGTTATCTGCAGATCTTTACTTGATAAGTGATTTTTCCAAATAGTAGAGGATTAAAATAACGTTCCTTCCAATGTCTGTATTACATAGAATATATGTGACTGAGTGATCATATGTGCTATTATTTAGTTGGCCTATCTCAATCATAAGAGTAATCTTCAAACAGCCAAAGATGAATGACTGATTAGAACTTGACTGTCTGTCAGCCAGGGTAAAGCGATTCAGCACTGCCGGTGAACTTGAGCTTTCCTCGTTTTCCTCCATAGGTCTGGGAGTAGTTTGTATCTCTACAATTTAAACCTGCATGTAGATTCAATATCTCTAAAGTATCGATATGGCTAATATAAAAAATGACATGTGCAGTAACTTTTGTGCCAAGAAATTTAAAGACAAAAATGAGCAAGTGTTATGTTGAATCATGTACAATCTACCCATGAGCTATATACATATGGCAGTGAGTGACAGAATCAGAGAGAGTTACAATTCAGCACATAGATTTTAACAACACATGAAATGGAAATGTGGAGTTGAGGTAATACAGTTGAAAGAGCATGAATAGAAAGTTTGTGCAAAGTTGCTGGGTTTTTTTTTCTTTTTCTTTTAGTTTTTTTGTCACTGAAGTCACATATCTTACCTTTGTTTGTAAAGATAAAACCCAAATCCTGCAAATATAAGTGCAAAAAAAGGCACAAGTATCGCAATGGCCACGGAACTACTGTTTGTACCATGAGGCTGGTTCGAAGAATTCGACCCTTCTGAAGTATTCAGTCCTAATGGAAATAACACAAACAAGTCATTGAAGCACAATCAACTCAAGCTTATAATTGATTTTATAAATAAAAATCAACAATTTCTTCAATTTTCAAGTGAGAAAAGTAAGGCTCTCCAATATTAGGATGGGATTGGAGAAAACACAGATAATGGCTTCTTTGACTAAGGAAATTGATTCTTTTCTATATTTGTCTAAAAAAACATAGTGTTTTAGACAGTTGCTCATGTCATCTAAACACCCTCAAACCAGTGACATTAATGTATAAATGTCCAATGCCAGTGAATCTTTTATAGATTGAATGAAAGGATAAATTATGCTTTGTTTAGAGTTAATATACTATTGGTTTTGCTAATGTGTATTTAATGGCTTAAAATGGTATAAATGTTAAAAGTAATATTTTTACTTATATTTAAATATTTTATATATTTATAATATATGTTCTTATCTCATCTATCCCACCACTTCCTTCTGCTGCCAGCCCAGTTCTGAACTTCAGGCATTTTGAAAACAAGCTTTATGCTAAGAATTTACAAATACTGTCAAGTTTTTTAAGTAATATCTTGTTCTATACATATTTTTCCAGTGACTCAGTGTATTTATATAAAAGTTTAAAGTCATGATTTGTTAAAATAAATGTTAAATGGTATCTTTTAGAGTAATAATTCATTGTTTTATACTCATATAAGAGTTTAATGATAGGAGACACTGTACCTCAAGAATATATATACGAAAGCTGTGTTTATAAATATAAAATATCAATAACTATTGTATCCATGTTAGCATAATTGTAAATGAAACTTACAGAACCTTCTGTATCATACCACAGAAAAATCTGTGGATTTAAGAAGAGCTAAGCTCTCAAAGGGATCAATTCCTCAAAGTTATTTTTCCTTCTAGGCTTTGAAAGTTTTTCATAGTGCCACTACATCTTCTCAGAAGTAAGAAAATTGCTCCAATATTCAAACTGAAAAGAAGCAGTATAGTTCTCAGGAGAAGAGGTAAAACTAATTTACAGTTTAATATTTCCATGTTATCTATATCACTTTTTCTTCTTTGGATTTGCTTAGGGGCAAGACAGCTTATCATATTAATGACAGATATAATGAAAAACTAAGCTTTGTATAGAGTTATTACATAAAGAAGTGATATTTGAAAGAATATGGTTAGTTTTTAAATGTGTTAAAATGCTAACCATAAAATCCTGACAATGCAAAATTCAAGATATTGTAAGTGTGCAAAATGTATAGAATTTTATCTTTTATATAATTATGTATCAAATGAACTACTTGAAAATAAAAATTAAAAAATCAAATATATTACCAAGTCTTTGTAGCCAAATTGCCCATAATCTTTGCCTTTAATAAATCCTTGGAATACATAAGTAGCTCCATCAGGCTCAGCAGACACCTGAAATATATGAAATTCTGATGAAACATCAAGATTGGCCACATCTTTATTTTTTAATTCTCAATAAATACTCAATACCTACTAAAGTGAATGCTGGCCTTTGGATTTTTTTCCTCCTCCTATGTAATGAGCACCTGAAGCAAATTTTCAATTATAAAAAACAATGGCATAATTTATAATTTTAAATAACTATAATATTGGTAAATGGGATTTTGCATACTACTCTTCCACAGGTTTATAATTTCCTATAGGGTAAGAATACATTGCTCAAATCATAATACACTTAGAAATTGAATCAGAGTGTGGAGAGACGGGTAAGCATTTAAGAGCTGCCCTTCCAGAGACCTGTTGTCAGTTCTTAGCACTCATACTAGGAAGTTCACAACCATCTGTGCCTCTAAGTTCTGAGAGATCCAAGACATTATTGCATCTCTGTAAGCAGTAGCTTTTATGTGGTGTGCATATCTACTCTCAGGCACACATGGATACAAGTAAAGAAAATGAAACATACGATCCTTCAGGTCGCTATCTGCACCCCAGTGTTAACCCTGTAGCACAGCTCTCTGTACCCAAGTCCCACATAGAGAGAGCTGGTCTCCCAGGAGTGCTGCCACTACTAAGTCCACAGGTGAGACCAACACTTTTGCTCCAATAATGGCCAAAGAGGGGCCCACCAGAGGCACACATGGCACAGGAACCTTGGAGCAGGCAGAGACAGGATCCTTCCGGTCTCCATCATCACCCTGGCACAGGAACATAAACAGGACCCAGCATTTCATTGCATACAGGAAATACACCTCAGTGACAAAAACATACACTACCTCAGAGTAAAAAGGTGGAAAACAATTTTCCAAGCAAATGGTCCCAAGAAACAAGCTGGAGTAGCCATTCTCATAGGGAATAAAATAGACCTTCAACCAAAAGTTAGCAAAAAAAGATAAGGAAGGACACTTCATACTCATCAAAAAAAATCTGCCAAAAAGAACTCTCGATTCTGAACATCTATTCTCCAAATGCAAGGGTACCTAAATTCATAAAAGAAACTTTACTAAAGCTCAATGCACACACTGCATCTCACACAAGAATAGTGGGAGACTTTAACACACCACTCTCAGCAATGAACAGATCATGGAAACAGAAACTAAACAGAGACAACAGTGAAATTAACAGAAGATATGAACCAAATAGATTTGACAGATATCCATAGGACATTTCATCCTAAAACAAAGTAATATACTTTCTTCTCAGCACCTCATGGTACCTTCTCCAAAATTGACCACATAATTGGTCACAAAAGAGGCATCAACAGATACAAAAAGATTGAAATAATCCCATTTCACAGACTAAGGCTGGTCTTCAATAACAACAAAAACAACAGAAAGCCCAGATATACATGGAACCTGAACAATGCTCTACTCAATGATAACTTGGTCAAGAAAGAAATGAAGAAAGAAATTAAAAACTTTTTAGAATATAATGAAAATGTAGGCACAATATACAAAAAATTTTGGGACACAATGAAAGCAGTACTAAGAGGAAAATTCATAGCTCTGAGTGCCTCCAAAAAGAAACTGGAGAGAGCACACACTAACAGCTTAACAGCACACCTGAGAGCTCTAGAACAAAAAGAAGCAAATATACACAAGAGGAGTAGACAGCAGGAAATAATCAAACCTAGGGCTGAAATTAACCAAATAGAAACAAAAAGAACTATACAAAGAATCAATAAAACCAGAAGCTGGTTATTTGAGAAAATCAACAAGATAGATAAACCCTTAACCAGACTAATGAGAGGGCATAGCAACAGTATCCAAATTAACAAAATCGGAAAGGAAAAGGGAGACATAACAAGAGAAACTGAGGAAAGGAAGTAGTCAAAATATCATTATTTGCAGATGAGATGATAGTACACTTAAGTGACCCCAATAATTCTACCAGAGAACTTTACCAATCCTACATCTGATAGATAGCTAATATGCAATATATAAAAAGAACTCAAGAAGCTAGACTCCAGAGAACCAAACAACAAACCTAAGGGTACAGAGCTAAACAAAGAAATCTCAACTGAGGAAACTTGAATGGCCAAGAAGCACCTAAAGAAATGTTCAACATCCTTAGTCATCAGGGAAATGCAAATCAAAACAACCCTGAGATTTCACCTCACACCAGTCAGAATGGCTACAATCAAAAACTCAGGTGACAGGAGATGCTGGCAAGGATGTGGAGAAATAGGAACACTCCTCCATTGTTGGTGGGATTGCAAGCTGGTACAACCACTCTGGAAATCAGTCTGGTGGTTTCTCAGAAAATTGGACATAGCATTACCTGAAGACCCAGCTATACCACTCCTGGGCATATACCCAGAAGACGCTCCAACATATAACAAGGATATTTGCTCCACTATGTTCATAGCAACCTTATTATTAATAGCCAGAACCTGGAAACATCCCAGATGGCCTTTAACAGAGGAATGGATACAGACAATGTGTTACATTTACACAATGGAATATTAAAAACAGCTATTAAAAACAATGAATTCATGAAATTCTTAGACAAATGAATGGAATTAGAAAAAATCATCTTGAGTGAGGTAACCTAGTCACAAAAGAACACAGATAGTAAGCACTCACTTTTAAGTGGATATTATCCCAAAAGCTCAGAATACCCAAGATACAATTCACAGACCACATGAAGCTCAAGAAGGAAGACCAAAGTGTGGATGCTTCAATCCTTCTTAGAAGGTGGAATAAAAATACTCACGGGAGGAAATAAGGAGACAAATTATGGAGCACAAACTGAAAGAAAGGCCATCCAGAGACTGCCCCACCTGGGGATCCATCCCATATACAATCATCAAATCCACACACTATTGTGGATACCAAGAAGTGCTTGCTGACATGAGCCTGATATAGCTGTCTCCTGAGAGGATCTGCCAGAATCTGACAAATACAGAGGCAGATGATCGCAGCCAACGATTGGAGCACGCGGTCCTCAATGGAGGAGTTAGAGAAAGGACTGAAGGAGCTATGAAGGGGTTTTCTACTCCATAGGAAGAACAACAATGTCAACCAACCAGACCCTCCAGAGCACCCAGGGACTAATACACAAACCAAAGAGTGCACATGGAAGGACCCATGGCTCCAGCCACATATGTAGCAGAGGATGGCCTTTTTGGGTATCAATGGGAGGAGAAGACCTTGGTCCTATGAAGGCTCAATGTCCCAGTGCAGGGGAATGCCAAGGCGGTTATTTGGAAGTAGGTGAGTTAGTGGGTGGGGGAGTACCCTGATAGAAGCAGGGGGAGGGGGAAGGGAGAGGGGCTTCTGGAGGGGAAGCCTGGAAAGGTGATAACATTTGAAATGTAAATATATAAAATATCCATTTTTTTAAAAAGGTTAGGAGACAACTGTTATTAAAATAACAAGAAGAAAATAAAACATATTCTAGGTACCCAATTATATTAGCCAGCCCTTCATCCACTCTAGAGATGCCACAGAAAGAAGATGGTTTTATTCATCAGGGTGTGTTTTTTTTTCCCAGCCTCACTTTGAGACATAATGGGGCTGATAATAGGCTAATGTAATACTATGATGTAAAGATTATATTTCCCTTTAGATTGAATGTAACAAACTACTTACAAAAGGCCATATACAATATCACTTCACTTATAAAAATGTAAACTATGTAAATCTAGAGCGACTGAAAACAGATTATTGGCTGCTTAAGTCTAAGGCAGGTATGAGTACTGAGGGAAATAATGAGAGCTATAGGCTCAAAGATACCTAATTGAAGGAATGAAATTATTCTAAAGTGAGTTTTCTACTTACTATACCTATCTGGATGTATAATCAATCTCACCAATGTATATAGAAAACCTGATTAATTGGAGAATAGGTTAAAATGTTAAAAATTGATCTGTCAAAAATGTTCCATGTCAACAGGAAATAGTGGTGAACACCTATAACCCCAACTTGTGAGGCTGAGAACTGCTAAGTGTAAGTATGATGGTAACTCCAAGCAAGTAACAAAGAAGCATTGGCATACATCCGTATATTTGAGAGCATTGCAGAGTGTCCTGACCCTCGAAACCTTCTGGTTTCCATGTAGTAACTGCTCCTTCAGCACCCAGACCCAGAATAGAGCAGAAGGCTGGCCTCAGGCAGACATCCTTCACCAGGAGGAAGAATTTTCCTATAACTTGGGTTGTATTGGTTGTTCTTAATGTTACTTATAAGCTGTCTACCATCTGTGCTTTACATGTATATACTCATAACCATGCTTTAACAGATTCCCACAAGTTAAGGCCTTTCACTGCATACATAAAATAGGAAATGCAGTTTAGTTACTCAGTGATTTACAGGTAACATGAATTTATTTGTAAACTTGAGCAGTTACTTTTTAAAATGTTATATACTCACTGCAAAAAGCAAAGTATCTCAAAATAACTATGGGAGTCTGACATTTCTCAGCACAAGGCCCAGCCTATTAGACATTGTACTGTGGCCATGACCATACTTCAAAATCAAATTCAAACCCTGATAGTTTAATGAATTAATGAGCCTCATTTTAATGTAACTCAATAACCTCAGTAAAATGAAGATTTATGACTTCCCAACTCTGCAAATATAAAGAATACAAACAAAACATAACAAAAAAAACAAATTCTACAAACTGTGTTTCCCTGAGAAACAACTTTTTGAACTTTACTAAGGGGTATTTTTTGTCATAAATCCTATCTTTATAATATTAGCCACTTTAAAATATGATCTGATCTCACATATTTGTCCTTTGCAAAGACTGAATGACCTAAATGTTACAATTAGAATTAATGATGTCAATAACATTTTTAGGAACCTCCATTCATGTTAGTGATCAAACATGACAGAGAGTCTACACTGAAGATATAGTAGCTGTCTTTCCAATGACTCATCTCACATAAATCCTCTTTAGACAACTTTGTAAAATATCCTAAATCCATACCTCAATTAATGGAACACTGTTAAATTTAAATTTTTGATCCAGTTTTAAATTTGTTGCATATGTCTTAAATATTGGGTTCTTGCCAAAAATGGAATCACACACACACAATGATTTAGAGAAAGGAATTCATTATGAATCACAGGTTTATCTTGGACTATGACTTTTCTGTTTTGTGAGTGGTAAGATTGTAAATGTAACACACTTTACTTTAAATTGTTCCTCATCCACACTTTTATCTCCATTGATGATAAAAATATATTTAATGAAATGAAAAACATGACATACAAACATAAATATTTACATGATTATTCATACCATAGAAGTAAGAAGACTATAATAAAATTTACTAAGTGCTGAGCTTATATTAAATTGATAATATTATATATATGAGATTATATGAATAAATATATGTCTGATAAGCTAAATTGAGAAAAAAAATCTCCTTTTCTGGAAAAAACAATCTACAAATTTGCCATTAAGATCAGCAGCATACTTTTAAGAAACTGAACTTACAAATCCATCCATGGCCCAATTTTCTTCTTTCATTTTCTTTACAGAATTCTGTGCTGGTACTTTAATAAGATATATATGTAACATTAGGCGAGCTTCCTGGCTTTTGTAGACTCCTGCAAAATACAAAAGCATCGATCTAATTTTGCAAATAGTTATAATTTATATCATAACTATTATCAATAATTATTAGATATATTATGAAATACAAAGAAATAAGGCAAATATCAAGTCAGTGGTGGCTGCACACGTAGTGCATACAACTGTAATATGCACCTGTTTCTCAGCTGAAATAACAAATTAAATCTCATCTAAATTTTTAGCTTCCCTAAATGCTAGTGCCAACTAAGTGATTCCTTCCTGTAGTCAGACATGCAACTTAAAAGGTAGAAACTGGGTGTTTAAATTCTTGATGTAATCTATAACAATGAATTAGATACTAATTTTGTGTCTTAGATACTGCTGGAATCACAAAACTAATTACATGTGGTTTCTATGCTTAAATTTTTCAATAGAGTAGAAATTGCTAATATGATACACAAGTAAATAAAACATATAACGAGACATGATAAATTTTAGGCTGGAATAGAAGAGTTTTTTCACTCCAGATATATCAGAAAATATCTATTTAGTAAAGGAGCATGTGAGGTCTACTTTGAAATTTCAGAAATTAGCTCAAGATGGTAACTATGAGAATGATATAAATACAAGCGCAAAAAGACCTATAATTCTTTTAACTGGATCTTCTGAGAGTTGGAATAGGCCAGAGTGTAGACACAGTTAAGGGCATGATAAGTCAGGAAGTGAACAATCCTTTTATGACTGACTATTGATTAAAATTTGACTTGTTGACTTGCCTACTGCTTTACTTATTAGTGAGAGACCTTAAGAATGTGCTGGGAATATCAAGGTAAGTAACCTAAACTTGATCTAAAGTAGATTATAATCAATTAAAAACCATAAGGATACTAATATTTAATATTTGTTGTAAATGGTTATAATTGTCCAATATAATCATACTGATTAAAAACTAATGAAATTATTATAAACTTTCATGGATTTTTTTTTAATTACAGGGATTTATTTGGATAATTTACTAAGAAACAAAATATATAATTTTTTTGCTAACTTGGAAAAAACAAAACTGTTGTTTACATTTGCTAGCTCAAGTAATCATTAATTAGATGTAAATACATCTCTCATGCAAATTAAGATCTTCTAATTTATTCCACATTTAAAATGTAATATATACTTAATTCTAATAAATGCACTTTATGGAATGGTACAACAATAAAAATAATATGCGGTGTTTCTTATATATTTTCAAATTTATTAACTTTATTTTACTTATACCCCAAATTAATTTATTAGAAATAATTTCATAAGAATGCAATATACAAAGAAATTACTATATATATGTATATGTAGTATAAGATATATATATATCTTTCCTACAATCTCGTAAATCCATTTCAACAAATGAGTGTACTAGTCCAGAACAGTATCTGTAATTCTGTCTACATAAACATAGTCTTAAAGTCAGTTAACTTCACAAATCCCGGTTTATATTTATACAGCAATATCTACTCACTAATCCGAAACTTCAAAATCCTTATTTTTCAATAAGTTACAGCTTTCCTTAACATTGAATATAATAAATAGGTCACAGTAGTAGACCGTGATCAAGTGAAAGCCAAGATGCTTAACTTCTAGGTTTGACTCTGATACCTGAAAGCAGCAACTCCATGTCGCTGTTGCTCAGCGTGGCGTTGACTCTGCCGGTAGAAGCGTTGAAGCTAGTGACTGTCAAGGTCATGGGCTGTTTCCTTCCTTTGAAATTATAAGAGCCTTTCCATATATAATTCTGGGCAAACACATCATCAGGAACTGTGAATAGATTAAGTAAATGCACATTTTAATTTCATAAATCCCTCTATAAATACAGTCATCCCATACTGGATTAAATCCTTTAGTCTGTTGAAGAAATGATCTATCTCTAAACAAAGTCATCTTCAATGAGTAGAATGAACATACTCTTCATTTGATTTATAAAGTTCTAAGAACAAATCAATTTTATAGCCTAAGATTGTTCAACGATAATCAATAGAAAAGCAAAATTCCTAACAAGTAAGGATATGAGGCATGTAGTTAGAATTGGGGAAGCATGTACTTTACTAATGTTTTCTCTCCTCTGACATATTTTCTTCTTTCAAATGGAAAATGAGATGATTTTCATGACCTTTCAAACCTGTGAGCATGTCTCCAGAGGCCTCCTTTTTTTTTCTAGTGTCCTAGACAGATTCAATGGAGAGAATGTAAACCTCTCCTGCTCTTTCAAATGGCCCTGGATGCAGCCCAAAGGTAATGGCTTTGTCCCATTTACAGAATGCCAGTTTAGTTATTCCAAAAATAGAAGGAGAACAGGACTTCACTTTATTGACAGCTTTGAGCTTTACAAGTATTTTTAGAAATAAAAGAATTGTCATTGGAATTGCCCCATTCTTATGGGTCAGAACAAACTGTGATAGAATACAGAACAAGTTACATGTAAGTAGACCCTGGAGTTATGCTGCTTGTATCTAATACCCTCTTCTATATTTATAAACTGTCATCTTGCATAAATTTCTTGGTTTGAAACCTTGATTCCCTTGTGATTAATTTGAGATTAAATAATATAAGTAATGCTAAATATTTAGCTATTTTTTACCTAGTGTTTTAGTTGTGATTCAGATAAAATAGCTCACCACATAATCGCAGTGTGTGGGAGTGCGGCAACCATATATTTGCCATGATGAATTATCTACAGCTTTTTCTCTGAAGCCTTTGTCAAGTCATCCATCTAAGTTCACTGTATCCCTAAATATCAAGGCATCCTGTTATGTATTCAATGATCTTATGTGACATATTATAAGAAAGACACCTTTTTTTTGACAGCTTTTGGATAACAAAAGTGTACCTACAAACTATATGAAAGGGTGATCAGCAAAATTCTTGCCCTAAAAAGCTAATTTGCACGGAGCAACAGATTGAGATGATTTGAGGAGAAAACGAGAAGGAAGTCCTACAGGTTGTTTTTGATAAGTGGTTGAAAATCAGTAATTGCATTTTTCACATTGCTTAGTCCTCTGGATCTTAATTGTGATGATTCTTGTCTACCTCCATACCTTTAATAAAAATCAATTGTAATTTAATGATCTTGTTTCATGAAACATATAAATTAGGACTTTTAGTTATATATGTAAAGAAATATCTCATTTTGGGAGGATATCAGTAAGTCTTAAATATCAGTGTATCAAGATGAATATCACTGTGATATAAACATTAATACTGTTTATTAAGGCAAATATTTATTGGTAGAACTATTTTATAATTGCAGATGCAGGTTCCAGAGCTAACAGAACAGAGTAGATACCAGTGGACTCTCTGTTGAGTTCAACATCCACCAATTCCTTCTTTCCTGAATGTTAATCATGAGAGAGGAGAACAACTCGAGTGGTTCTTGCTTTTAGCCTTCTTCTACTCTTAGCTTCTCAAATTAAAAATAAGTATATTTGAGAGTCTTTGAAACTCTGAATATCATCACTAAGTGAACTAAGGAGTAAGTAATCACATTCTTCTTAGTGATGTTTATTGAAGACATAATTTAATAAAGATTCATTCCTTCTTCACTCAAACCATCCCTACACCCTAGACACTCTCCTCTAAATTCATGACCTTTACTATTTAGTGATTGTTATTATATTTATTAATATATTTGTATATACATATATATTTCTATATATAACCAGTTGCATGCATATTTACTTTATATATATTTTCGGGGCTGAGCATTTGGTGCTGAACAATCAATTTGTATATTTTCCTGTAGAAGACTAGAACACATGCTAACAAATGTTAGAAAGGATATATGGGGAAAGGAAACCTTCATATAATGTTGGGAGGTGATTCCCAATTGATGCAGTCACTATAGAAATCAGTGTGGAGAATTCTGAAAGATCTAAAGTAAATCTATTATATGACCCAGTTATATCATTCCTTGCCCAAGAGCTCAGTATCCTGCTCCACAGTCTTGTCAGCCATGTTAATTGCTGCTCTGTTCACAATAGCTACAGAATGGGAATAATCTAAATGTCCTGTAATAAATTGGTGGGCAATGAAAATGTCTTGACCTTTCTCTACCACCTTTTCATTACAAGTACATATTAATTTAAGCTTTTGTACCCAGGCTTCATAACATTGTCATTTGACCATAACTTTGTCTTGATTCTACCATAATTTTTTTTTCATTCTTGTGACACCTATTCACTGTGTCTCATTTATGCTTATGAAAATATGGCAGCTTAGTGTGTTCTTGTTTTCACAATGATTAATCTAAATTTTTGTAGATTTTACTGAATTTGAAGGTCTTTTCTTTCTAATAGGTTGAGAAATTTTTTAAGATGATAAATTGGTTTCCAATTATATTAAATATTTATTTTAAAAATAGTATAATGATAATAAATTTTGCACTTAAATCTCTTAATATGATTCATTACCTTTAAAGGATATATAAAAGAAAATATGCCAATGATAAATATGATTTTAAACTGCTGTGTTTTTACTATAATGTTATGTTTGATTCATTAAAATTTCAAATTCAAAATCCAACCATATCCCCAAGTCCAATAGGTCCAACATTCTTCATACGATGACTCTGTTTGCCCTTTTAATTATATGGCCACATATGATGAGTACGGTGTTAGTGTAATTTCTTTGTGACTTGGATACTGGCATGTTCCTTTAAAATTTGGAAGTCCTCATCAGAGAGCAACATGGGCTTGGTATCTCTTTGAAAATATAAACATTACACTGGTACATGATTATTACACTATTTCAATATCCTCTATTAAAATTAGGATATAATTTATAATGATTTCTAAATATAGGAAAGTAAATATTGACAGTTATTAATATTTTTCCAAACATTTAAATGTATTTAACCTGTTCTCTGTCGTATTCATATCTCTTTTATTACAAAATATTTTGAAAATGTTTCTTTATTCATTAGAAATTTTTCTGTTTTGTCATCTACAATTTCGTTTTAACTTTGTATTTGTTTTGACTGTTGTGTTATAATCTTCACAGGTTTTTAACAGAGAAACAACATCAGCTCTGGGGATTTCTTCACTTCTAATAAAGTATTTAAATTTATATATAGCCTTTGGAACATTGCTTTAGTTTCAGTTCCCAAGTTGGACTGAAGATAAAAATGTATTCAACAAAAATATAATACTTAATAATGTAAAAGATATAGTTGGCCATACAGAGTCCCTTATTATATACTGCATACTTCATGCTTTATTCTGATGAATATCAGATACAGTAGATAAGTTTAGGATGAGAATTATATCAAGGTTATAGGAATTTTATTGCAGGTTATTAATGACCAGGCCATATAGCTAATATTGAATTTTTAAATCAAATGATTACAAATAAACTGCACAAGTTCTAAAAGTTAGCAATCTTATCTTCTACCAAATATATTGAAATATATACCTCGGTATAGTTATATATCTTTTAAATTAAGTCTTATCTTTTATTTTAATTTTATCTACAAAAATCATTACCATTGTTATTGTAAAAAGACCTTAAAATGAAAATCTATAGATAGATGTAAAAGTCATATTTTTTACAGAAATAACTATGTCTAATGAGTTTGAAATACATGAAAAATATTTCATACAACAAGTTAATATTATGTAATAAATAATCATAACTAACAGTGAAACATGATTCTGTCATATAAACTTTACTATTTTAAATAAGTAAATAAGGAGAAAATGGTAGATCAACTTTAGAGATCATGATGTCTAGAACAACCGATTACTTACCACTTAGCTTTGGACTAGGTGTTCCTAATGCAGGTCGAGGGTCTTTCACTAAGGTTTTGGAACCAGCTGTGGCAACAAAACAGCATTTCCAAAAGTCAATATATTATACACAGTGTGGTACACTATCATTTTCAGTCTGAAATATTATCTAATTTCCTTCAAATTTTTTGTTCATTTCATGTCAATCAAAGCATCTTCAAATTAACAGCTTTAAGCAATTATTCCCATCACAGCCCTTTGGGAGAAGGACTTTTATTTAATCCTCATAGATAGTTTATCTTTGATTAAAGGCAGACACTAAAATGAAACATTTGATGCCATCACAGACACTGAGGATTGAGTATTTGTTCTAAAAAAAAAAAAAAAAAAAAAGAAAAAAAAGAAAAAGAAAAAGGAAAATGTATGTACAGGGTTCACACTTAAAATTCAGAATTTACTAAAACATTACATTGTGTACCAGAAATTGGGTAAGATCAAAAGCTAAAGCTTTGAGACATACCAAAGAATGTACATGTATCAACACATATATCAACAAAATCACATGTGGGTCTAGAGAAAACAGAATGGGCAGGAACTTTTGTTCTTAAATGTTCTTAAGGACATGACAGTCTGTGAACAAGGAATCCTGTCATGTCCTTAAGAACATTTAATAGGACACAGTATTTGGAAGAATGTTAAACTGAAGAGGTTGAAACAGCCTCTATAATATTAATGTTGATAAAACAATAATGATAACAACAAAATGATTGTTGATAAACCTACAGTACTGTAGTGTGTTTCAATAGGATGATATCAAGCTGTTTGAGAGTTTTGTGATATATGATAGACATATCACAGACACAGGGAATACAAAAATAAACCGACTAATTGAGACAATTAATGCAGTTGTAAGCTTAGAGAGATATTTTGATGAAATTTCTTTTGAAGAATTTAAGAAGACATGTCAAGTACAGACTTAAATGTGTAAGTCTAAGGCTTAAAAAAAAAAAAAAAAACGAGAATCTAATAGTAATGTTAATATGGAAGTGATTTCCATAGAAGAAAGAACTCTCTTAAAGGAGATTCTGAAGGACAACATAGAGAAGATAAATTGAGAGGACAAATGAACTCTAAATCTTTAGAAAATCCCAAGTAGAAATGAGTTTATAAAGGAAATAAAAACTGGATAATGCTATTACATACTGATCTAGAGTGTAATAATACAAATGTTTAAACTTTCAAAACATTTTATGTATTTTGTTTACTGATATTAAAGGCCTGTTGGAGAAGGTTACATACATGGACAGAAGAACAGAAGCAAATACTAGCAGCAGATATAGTAAAGAAAAAGGAATTTGTTATACAGTGGGTATTCTAAGAAGGGCAGCAGAATCCACAGGATAGCATTCTAGCTAAGGAGAGAATGAAAACAGTTCAAAACAGTGATAAAATTTGGACCTACTGTAAGCCATCAAACATGAGACAGTCTGAGAGGAAAAGCTCAACAGATGTATAGAAAATGCTTGTGCTGACATAAGGATAGAAAATATCCCTCACTGCCTCATATGGGACCTGTGTGCATTTTTCTGGTAAATTCAGTATATTGGGACTAAATAAGATTTTTTTTCCTGGTGAAGCAGTAACAAGTATAGACTTTACCTAGATCTACTTAAATGATCATTGTACTTTGGTTCAGTTCAAAATCCTGAAAATTGGAGCTCTTACTTATGACTTCTACACCAAACTCAGTGAAAAAATTATACAAACTCTATAAAGCTATGAAATAAGAGACATTTAAAGAGTGTCATCTACCATATTGGACCAAATAATATGTTTTAGAAAACCCACACTACATTAGAATAAGATGTTATTTGGAAGTAAATTGTAGCTGAAATTAACTGGTAATATCAAGATAACATGATACTGAATTTAAACTAAGGCATATATAGCACAAGTTTCCTCATAAGAAAATGCCATGAGCATGCAAAAAAAAAAAAAGTAGCACATATGAAGACAGGGTCAGAATTCACTGGAATATTATGAGTCAAAAAATGCCAGTGATCCCGGACGGTGGTGCACACCTTTAATCCCAGCACTTGGGAGGCAGAGGCAGGCAGATTTCTGAGTTAGAGGGCAGCCTGGTCTACAGAGTGAGTTCCAGGACAGCCAGGGCTATACAGAGAAACCTTGTCTCGAAAAAAAAAAGTCAGTGATTTCCCAGTGAAGACGAAGAGTAGGGAATGCTCTGTCTCTGGGAATGGGCGAATACACCAAGGCCTGTTCTCTCTTTTATTTGGGACTTTTGCACTTAATACATATGAAAGAATACATTTCTATCATGTGAAGTCATCCACATGTAGGTAACATGTTATGACAAACATAGAAAATGAATACACTAATAAACCCATTTTAGAGACAGAATGTGAAGAGGGCAGAAAGAGAAATGGAATCAAGTTAGCACTGAAGTGATGCCATAGAATGGTCTGAGTGTGTCCAATGTTTTTGGAGTCAAAAATGCCTACATAGCTTCAAATTTTGGACTTGGCCAACAAATTTTCTTTGTTCCAAAAAGATGGAAACAGCTCACCCTAATATGTTAAAGCATCTGTAAAGAAACGTTACCTTCACAGACAGGAACTTTTCCAGTCCAGGTGTTATCAGATCTGCATACTCTATGTTCAGTTCCTCCTGCTAAGAAGAATCCAGGCTGACAGGTATAGATGAGTGTGTACCCATGGGAGGGAAGGTCCATTCCTACTACATTTGCATGAGCAGGACTTTCTGGCTGTTTACAGCTGTGAGCTATATTAAGAGCAGAGAAAATGTTAAGTTTTTTGAGATGCATCATTAGAATTTTGAGGCAATAGTCAAAGTAGACACAGATATCCTAACTGTAATTTTATTGTTTAAGTGCACATTCCAAAAGTTAATTTAATGAACCTATGGAAATATGTCAAAGTGAATATAAACTATATTATTTTTATATCCTTAGATTTGTTAAGAAAATGTGTGAAAAATACTGGGAGATGTTAAAAGAAAAAATAGGAAAACAGAAAGGAAAGAAAGAAATCAGGAAGGAAGAACGAAAGAAAGACAGAAAGTCAGAAATAAAGAAAACTGAGTCTGAGAATTTACCCTCCTAAATGTATATTGTAGCACAATCCTGGAGGCGTCACAAAGAACAGTAATGTTTTTTAAAAATTATAAGATTCTGAAGTAAAATTTTTCACAAGCTTATGTTTTCTAATAATTTCTAGAAATATATATTAAATATGTAAATGTATATTTATTTTGAATGAAAAACATTTCTTGAAGCTAAATTTAACCAAGGTTTCATTATATAGGCAGATATTAGTGATATATTATATAGAAATATATTTTAATATTTTTAGCATCTGGAATTCTCTGGCCATATTTTGGTCTTTGTACAAGAAGAATCAAATCATTTCATTCTTCTAATTTGGAGTTGCTGTTCTTTCTGACCAACTCATTAATAAACAGTATTCTTTCACTTATTTCCTCATAGAGATTCAAAAGCTATGAATAATAGTTAATATTTTATGTTATATATTAAACACAGTGATAAATAGTTTATACTTAATTAAATTATTAACATAAGGTTCAATTAGTTTAATTTTGTGTAGCAATAGTCTGTTTTCAATGACTTTGCTTTCATTGATATATATGGAACCTAGGCCCTCATGTATGCTAGACAAACACTCTACTGTCTGGTTATATTGTCAATCCTTATAAATTCTCATTTTGATACTAGGTCTCAGTTGCCAAGGCTAGCTTTGAACATGTGATGCTCATGTCACAGCTTTCTGAAAAGCTCACATTATATAATTGTTTCCCAGTGCTCTGCATTTTTAAGGTTCATATAATATACACAATCCTTTGTTATTACAGAGCAGCAATTGCAGATGATAAGCTATACTTAAGTAACCAAATAATAATCATAGCTCACTTAGATTTATTGTAACTGGGTTCAGTTGCAATATCCAAAACTGTCCTAAAATACATATTCTGAGGTGTAAATGTAACTTTTATTTGCCATATGTAATTGTTGTCTCAGAGGCTTACTGCTGAATAAACTCACCATTTCTAATTCTTTCTAAACTCTGCATAGCTTGGTCAATTCAACTTTCCTGGCTTAAAATTCCTTTCCAAGCTGATTGACTCAAACTGTATTCTCTCAGCCTTGGATTGAATTACTCTGCTTGGCCTAAAACTAACTCTGGCAGTCTGTTCTAAACTTCCAGGTCCTTATTCTCTGAATCATTATGTCTTTACCTGCAACGTGTCTCTGTAAAACTCCCTCTTCTCTCCCTCTCACTACCATGCTCTTTCAAATAGCCTCTCTTTCCCATCTATTCTCAGGTGAGCTGGGCAACTCTTATCTCTGACTCATTCTGTCAAATCTCTTTCTGATTTGTCTCTGCCTCTCAATAAGACATCACTCTCAAGCGTGGTTACTTCCTTCAACACACTGACTGTATCTCCATTGTTAGGAATTAAGGGTGTGTCATTATTCCTGCCAGATCATATCATAATCCATGGTTTATCTACAAATTGGCCAGATCATATAGATCTAGAAGTACAGAGAATTTTTTTTACCCAGTAACCTATGTACACTGGCTGGAATAGAGACATGGTTTTAGTACACATCTTTAATCCTGAACAGTGGGAGTAAGTTTAGTTTGTGGAAGCAAGCAGCTATGTTGAAAAGTTACAGCCAAATGGAGGACAGTTGAGAGGGAGTTTCTTTGAACTGGGAGCCAGTTCTGTTCACTCAGTTCAGTTCAGTGCAGTAGAGTGGGAGCAGTGACATGGGAACCAATGGTATGAGTGCAATGGTGTGGAGTTGAGTTCACTCATGAGTGCAGTTCAGTGCAGGTTAGCAGAGGCCGGTGAAGCCATAGAATAAGAAGGAGCCAGAAAATTAGAACAGATTGCTAGAGTTAGTTTGAGACCAAGCAGTGCAGTTCCATCAGAAGCTGAGAAAATCCAGATTGAATTAGTCTGCTTGGAGAGGAGTTTGAGCCACAACAGCAGCGTTGAACCAACCAGACAGAACTCAAAGAGAACTAGAAACTGTGAGCAAGCATTTCAGTAAGCCTTTGAGATGACACTCACATCAAGTGAATAAATGTTGCATTTACATAGAAGGTCTTTGATGTGATCCCTTGCCAGAGTAGCCAGGTTGCTGGACTCAAATTCTTCTCTACTGAGGCTACACTGAGGAACTCTCTTTTGAAGAATTTTGCCACAATTAGATATAAGCCAAGCACTAAAGTCATGATTCATGTTCTATATAAGCAATTAATTTGAGGAGAATCCCCTTTTTTATTGTGAGGTCCTGCCAAAGTTTGAGGAAATCCAGAGTATGTTGCATTAAAATCTTTCATAATTGAAACATTACTGATGAGTGTTGGTATTTTCATATGCTTTATATTTTTCTTGTTGTTATCCATTGCAAGAGATTTAGAATTTAAAATATGGGAGAGAAAAGAGAATATTAGGGGGAAAGCAGTACAAGTGTCTGAATAGCTTAATTTATTTCAAATTGTACATTCAAACATCACTTAGTGACTTTAAAACTGGTTAGATGGTTCTGAAAAGTTCTTTCCTATCATTCATTTTCTTGTTCTAGTTTGCCTCATATTATCTGAAAACCATTTCACATGTGATTAAAAGTCACTATGATTCACTAATGTATAACATCTTTTATTTCATAGTGTTTCAATTTTGAGTGCATACCCAGGAAACATGAAGTAACCATCACTTAAAACATCAGATGACCAAACTCACACCACTATAAGAACTTTTGCCAAAAGAACAAAATTGTACCTCCTGAGTTCTGGCTTCTTGGGAAACACTGGGTTTCAATGACCGTGGGGTTTTGATACAAGACTAAAATTATAGAAAGGAAATATATTTTGCACTATTCTAAAACAATTTTATATGTATCTTATGCAGACACAAATTAGTTTCCATTGTTGGAAGAAAAATGTGTATATGAACTCAGATCCATGATACAGGCCATATAAGTGTACAATCCTTACGTATGCACTCAGGTTGAATTCCACTCCAGGTCAGGTCAGGAAGGCAAGTTCTTGTTGTAGATCCTTGAAGCAGGTGTCCCTTTTTGCAGTGGAACTGAACAACACTTCCGACCTATAGTAAATGACATAAAAGTAAAAATGTAATTCCAAAACTAGCAGTAAATAGAAAAATACATGAATAAAAAAAATTTCCAGAAGAAATCTCTAGGATGGAATTTAAAGAGTGCTTGTTGAGTGAGCATTTATGAATCACTCAGTTGGATTTTCAACACAGATCAAGAGCTCCACAAAGCCTGGCCATTGTACAGGACAGAATATAATCTGAGCACCGAGTAGGTTAATGAGAGTTGAGGACCATCTTTAATCCCATTTGGAGTTGAAGGTCAGCCTAGACTTCCCAAGACCTTTTTCTGAAAACAAATAAAAATGATAAAGACAGGATGAAAATCTTGCAGAAGCGAGCACATCATCTGTTTCATGGCATGGTGAAGAATACACTTAATTGATTGTTGTGGATAATTCAAATCAGTAAGAAATAATGTCAGGGAAAGATCTGTACAATAGGAAGCAGTAGAATTGACTGGAGAATCGGTTGTGAAGAGAATTAGTGCTGAAAGGTCTCAGAGGGCAAGGAGATGAGTAATAAAGGGCTTTAATTCTAGTTATGAAGTTGGCACTATCTTTTAGCTTTTAGAATAAATATACTAAATTCCTCTTTGGCAGTGAAACTAGGAAACAAGTCAGTAACTCATGATAAATTACAAGGAAAAATTAATAAGTTTTATCAAAGGGTTAGTAGTGGATGACCAGATGAGTGGTACTTAGCGTTGGTCTCTTCAGTTTCCCTAAAAAATAACCTGACAGAACTCAGCAAGTGGTTTAGAAATTATCACTTAGGTCCTGCTTTCTCCTATTATTTCTATCTACATTAGTTCTGAAATTGTTAGTTTAAGGAATAAATAATAAATAAAAATATTTTAACTGAAATATATGTGTATGTATTATAACTTATATTAGCATATTCATTATTTCAGGTACTAAAATATGACTCAATGTGTTTCCCTCAATCAATATGCAAAGATAATAATTTCAGTTGCAAACTGGACATCAACATCATTATTTGATAGGTTATCTTAGGATTAAATATCTAAAGAGTCAAACTGAAAATATTTCATAGCTATAATTACTTTATGAAATGAACACTGAATCCAAATAATGTATCTTCCCATGCCCAGAGGGTTATAAAGCAGTTAATGAAAAATGTGTTCATAGCTTTTAATCCATAAGTGATCTCGATGATTTATCAATCATTTTGACAGCTAGTCTTTCCCAGCCTCCTGGTCACTACTGAAAATTAATTTATTCTCACTTGTCAATTTCTGAGTAGAAAAATAATATTATTGGACAAGGTTATTTTCAGATGATTATTTCATTATCTGTATCAATAAGTACTCTAAATGTTAATAATAAAATCTATATCCCCAAATCTACCTCATAATCCTATGAAAGCAAAATAGTGAAATTAAAGAATACAGAAATTAGAACTATTATCTTGGTTTGAATAGCTCAGCTATTCTTAACTTTGTCTTCCATTTCTCTGAAATTAGTTTTCTATTGGTTTAAATTTACTTCCTCACAATGAGATACTTGTCAAGCCAAGGTGAGTATAAAGATTAGATTGGACGGTGGGTGGGTGTCTGGGAATTTGTTTTTGTTTTGTTTTTTTTGTTGTTGTTTGTTTGTTTTCCCAGTGCTTGACAATGAACCTAGGGCTTCATGCATGTCAGAAGAATGTTCTGTCACTGAGCTGTACCTCAAACTGCTTTTGCTAAGACAAATATTTTATGTATGAGGTTTTTATATAAAGAAAGATGACATTATCTTGGAAACATGTCCAATCTAGAGAAATAAATATTAATATACAGACATAGAGTAGAATAAAAAAATGATATGCTCTTGTCCTATGCCTAGTTTCTATGCTTAGTCTAGTTTACTATCAGTAACTTGCATATAGCAATGCATGATTTATAGTGCCTTAGTTTGTGTGGTTTTTGCTGTTTTCAAGCAGGAATTTTTTCAACTCATAAATATAACATTTACATATGAAAAACATTTATTTTTGTCTTCCAATAAATTATCAATAAACTTTTGTAACTTTGTATTGTGCTGGTTCTATATACTTAGTGAACATACTTAGTATTCATTTGCTTATGCTAATGTATATTGACCATATCCTTATAAGAAAGTTCATATCCTTAGTTTAACCTTCTCAGTATGTTTTAATTTTAATGAACACTGACACAAAATTAATACTACTTGAAAATTTACATGTGTCTAGGTAGACTATAATAAAATAAAACATATGTATCACTTCACATAATAGATTTCAAGGTTATGCTAACTGATATTTTTCATTGATAATAAAAATAAAATTAAAATTCTGAATTAATGGCCCTGTTCCTTTGTTATATTGTTACTCTGAATTCAGATACTCCTTTTCCATTATCTCAAATGATATTTAGAAAAAGACTTATAGTTCTTAGAGAATCGGGCTCATTTAATGAACAGTTACTAATATCAATGTTTCATAAGACTGGCAAGATGACTCAGTGAGTAATGGCTTTGCTGCCAAGCCTGGTGACTTGAGATCAATCCCTAGGACTCTTATTATATTAGGAGAGAATGAACACTTGAGAATTGTCTTTTGATCTTCAGAGTTGTGCCCTAGTAACCTACCTCCCACACTTAAATAAATGTATTAAAATGTCATGGCTGCTCCTTTAATGAATGTTTTGTTTAATCCTACCACATAGGAGACCTACCTACCACTTTGGCCTATCACTTAGGCCAGCCAGATTTACAAAGTAAAATGAGAGACAGATATATACTTGATTATGATCAATTTCCTTTGTCTTTGTGCTGAGATCTAATGCTGTATAACAAGTACCCTTTTTAGGTGCAATCAGATCAATTAATGACAGCCTTTTATAGAGGTATATGAATAAGTTCTCTAAAATCCCTATGTTACAAAGGCAGAAGCATGCTTTTACAGTTTGGTATTATCTGAACCATACTGAAGCAAACCTGAAGAATTGAAAACACTCTGAAATCAATGTTCATACGGTGCCTTAAAAGTAGATAAGTGGAAACTATTTTTAGCAACAAAAATATGGCACTTTAGATGAGCCTTTCCTTTAGAAATGGACATTTTTCAGGTTCACACTGAATTTTCCTCAGCATCATACAATTTAGAAAAGCCTGCCACAGAAAGCAATTGGGTAATGTGTAAATGGTCTATTTCCTTCTGGAATCAGCATGTGCTTTGGCTCCCCTTTGACCCTTGTAACAGAAAACTTGCTGAATCTATATATGAAATCTAAATTTGAAAAAAGGAAAAAAAAAAGTAAATCACACACGAACAGGCATGCTGAATGATTCCAATAAGACAACTCAACTATGAATTTTAAAATCCCAGGTTAGGGAGAGATTGGTTTTTCAAAATTTACTATATTAATAATTGACATATTAAATAATCATTTTTCCACAACGGGGCCTTGCTTTCTGTATTTCTTCTTTAGACTCTTGTTTCACTTTTCCTCCTAGCTCCCTCATATTCCGGAAAAACTTCCTTGCTCACTTATGTAACTCCTCACTCTCTATGTGCTGCTTAGGGATTTCCTGATGCTCACGGCTACCAGTTTCCCACTTGTCTTACTCTCAAGTTCAGTTTGCATGTTTTCTAGAAATAAATTTTCTTTTTCTCTAACACAATCCCTTTCTTACAGAATTCATGTGCTTATGAATGCAAATATGAGTTTGTCACTGTTTTTGATGTATGTCAATGAAAATTATATAAACTCATGAAGCAACTGTGACTAACTTTTGGCCACCTTTCATACAGAATGATTATATCTACTTAAGTGCTCAGTGGAGTTTAGCAATTGCACACATGGAAGGCTGAAACAACGGAAACATGAGTTTCAGACTGATGTAGAATGTATAGTAAAATTCCGTCTCAAGAAAAATGAGAGAAAGAAGGAAGAAAAGAAAGGAAGGAATAAAGGAAGGAAGCAATGGAGGAAGGGAGAGAGGATGACAAAGAAAAAGAAGAGAATAGAGGAGAAGAGAAGAGAAAAGAGAAGAGGAAAAAGAAAACTGAACAAAAGACAGAAGAAAAGCATAGGCGTTTAAAATTTCTCGAAACATTTTTTTTCTTTCATGATAGCAAGTCTGAGTCAGGTAAAATACAACCTTAAAGCAGCTATAATTTTAATTTCCCTGCTGGATAAGAATGCTAAAGACTTTTCACATATTGATTGACCATTTTATTTCTCGCATTGAGAATCATCTATTCATTAGCTCATTCAGCTGTAAAGAAGAATGAAACTATGATATTTTGCAGGAAAGTGGATAAAATCAGAGATCATTATATGAAGAGAAGTCCAGCTCCAACAAACAATGCTTATTTTCTTTCATATGTGGAGAATAGAATTAAATAGTGTGCATATGTAATGAAAGAGATAAGCTACATATGTTATAAAATCACAGGCCATAATCTATTTGGGGGAAGGAAGGGGTACAACAAGGGGGACAGATTGGGAATAAGGAACTGTGGTAGGGCCTAGGCATAATAATACATTACAATAATATATGTATTAAAATATCAAAATAAAATGCAATTCATGCTATGCTAAACAGAACCTAATAATTAAATAATACCTACTTGAAATCCAAATGTATTGTTTTGAGATCCATGCCTTGGTACCCCAGGGTTTTCACAGGACGTTCTAGTAGGCTCTACAGTAAACAATTAAAAAGATAACACTCTTTGGTGAACTCACAATAGTTGAAACCAAATGCATGAAACTTGTGCATGTCCCAGTTAAACAAAATCCAACCATGGAGATGGAAGTTGGGATACAATCCCAACCTTAGCAGTATAGCTATTAGCAGTCATTATCTGCTTGAAGACTGAGTGATAGTTTTCTCTAGGAGAGTAGCAACTGCCCTAACAGCTAAACTGCACTGAATCCACACTTCCAAGAAAACTGGGGCAGTACAAGTTGGTCACAAAGGGTCATTTTAAAAATGGCATAATGTTGCATGGGTAAGGAAGGGATGATGGATCTAGGAAGAGTTGCAGAGGTGAATATGGTGGCCATGGTGCAGGAAGTATGTCACTGGGATTTTCCTTGAAAGTTTAAAGATTCAAAACCCTTCTTGTTCATTCTCTCTGCTTTATGCTAGTAATTCAAGATTGAAACTTCTCCTCTACAGAGTATGCCTGCTATTTGTTGCCTTAAACACTTCTGCCCCCAAGAAGCACCCTTATTCCTTCCCAACCACAATTACAAGTAGGTTCTTTCTTCTGTAAGTTGTCTTGAACGTTGTGTTTTATCAGATCAAGGGGCTAGTAATTAGTATACAGATACCGAACTCTTAAAAAAAGGGCAGGGGAGAAAATTTGTGTAACCTAGTATACGCCTCTTATGCAAATCAATCTTTAATAATCTTGGACTTAGCAAATGTGCTCTTTGTAAGAATATCGAACATAATGCTAATAGTCCCTCCCAATAAGCAAAAGCTTCCTAATCTTGAAGCAAGAATTTCAGGATGAGGCTGGAGAAACAGCTCAGTGACTAAGAGACTACATTAGCTTACACAGGACCTGATTCAGCGACTACCAAAAATATCCAGACTGTGACAACAGCCTGTAACTCCAGCTCTTGGAATATTGGACACTTGTGACCTCTGCTAGCTCTGCTATCACACTGGCATACCCAAATGCAGACACCCACACATACACATATTTAAAAATACATCTTTAAAAGAAGAAATTCAACTTGACTTCATTTATATGCATTATGTCGCTCTGCAACTTTGAAACTTTTGTCAGAAAAAAGTACTTGATATCAAACTCACTCTGTAAATGAAAAGTTAAAGACGTTAAAGAAAATACTAGCTATTCAAGAAATCCATGTGTATGAAATGTTTGCTTGAGAAATAAGATAGAGTTATATTCTCATGAAAAAGGAAAAGCTATTCATGGAAACAGGATTGATAATTTCGAGTGTCCTGATATTTGTAGGTCATTCATGCCTGGGAATGACAGGGCAGATCATCTGAGTTGTCTAGTTGTACGGAGGCTACTAAGTGGATTTCTTAAGTATGGCATTCAGTGTTAGAATCACTGATATATATGTATTGTAATTCAAATATCTCTACATTTGGAGACATTTTCATTTCATATGAATGTGTTTTATTATCTAAAATATTTTAAAATAATATTACTTAATAATACTACTGTTCTGACATGTCATGTTTTTCTCATATATATATATATATATATATATATATATTATAATATAAACACCTATACCATTTACATGGTAAGACAAGCATTAAATGTTCTTCCCAGATATTATTGTGCAATTACAGAGCATAACCAGCCTTTATAAGAATTACCTATGCAGTGAGGTGATGAGCCACTCCAGGTGCCATCAGTTTGGCATAATCTCGTGCTTGATCCCACTAGTATGAAGGGAGAATTGCAGCTGAATGAAACCTCAGACTGATATATAAAGCTTTTGCCTTCTCGTTTTCCTTGGGAAGGTATACCAGGATCACCACAAAACTTTGCTAGAAGTTAAAATGGAGATATTTATCACAAACATAACAGACACAGTAGAGTAAATAATTTATAACATCATGAAAATTAACTGGAATATTACACTAACCTGATATCTATGATAACCTATAGCAGGGAAATTTTGGAACTTCTTTCTAGTTAATATATAAACTATAATGTTTAAAAATATATAATATTTAAATAATTAGTCTGATGTGCTTGCTCTGTTTAGCATGCTAGTTAGTAAATGTCACATGATTTACACTTTTTAATTTAAATAGATCAAAGCAAAACAATAAATCTCCAGTTGCATGTTGCAAAGCTATAATCTACTCTTGAAATAACATGGCTCAAAGGTAGCACTGTTAATAATAAGCTCTAATGGTTAAGGCATAATAAAGCCTGTACTATTTTTCGAATATGCTTGCATGTACAGGCACATGTACACACGTGTACATGCATGCATATACATATATATAATATATATATATCATACACACACATCATAATCATACACACACACACATGCACAAACATAAACACACACAAGCATAAGGACACATGTATTGTATCTGTTTACTGTATTCTGAGCACTGAAATGTGTATACCAATATGTTTTTAAACTTAAAAGATTAAATTTAAGTTAAATTTAAAGTATTTTTTCTTTCTGATTCTTTCATCCTTCCCACATATTCTCCAGGACTGTAATGTGCTGCTGTTGTGATATTTAAATTTTGTTATTTGTTTTTCTACTTAATATATTCATATAATTTTATATAAACATTTTTTCACTTGGGAGAAAACTTATTGTTCTCTGTTATTTACATTTACTCTAATACCTTTTTTGAATTTCCTCTTTGAAATGTTAATATACACATTAAGTATATCTTGAGTACTATGACCTCGACCCTCTCGAATGTCCCTCCTACCCCAATTAACTACTTTCTAATCTCTTACCTATTTTCATGCTTATATTTGTTGATATATTGGTTGATTGACTGGAAATTATATGTTTTTAAACTGAATTTAGCAGAATTGACTGTGTAACAATAGGTTTGAAACTATCCTTCAATCCCTAATAGTTTCCCAAGGTACAAGACTGATGACATAACTATGCCCTCCCTGGAATCTGTCAATAGACAATATTTCAAAATGTGCTATAAAGCCCCTCACTGACCCAAAATTGATTAATGATAGGGTCACTCATATGTACACCTAAATATAAAAATATTTGAATGGCTTCCTCTTCAATACACTGACAAAATACTTAAGAGAAAAGTAAGCTAGCTCCTTGTAT
Source organism: Mastomys natalensis (assembly GCA_021653895.1). Lineage (NCBI taxonomy): Eukaryota > Metazoa > Chordata > Mammalia > Rodentia > Muridae > Mastomys > Mastomys natalensis. The sequence continues at coordinate 458,935 of JAJTUV010001058.1, forward strand.
TAGCATTCTCTAAAAGAACAAAATTTATAGAATTTAACACACACACACACACACATATATAAAATTTGTAGTACATATATCCATATATATGGGGTATTTGATATATATGTATATATAATAAATTCTATTCATCATATTTATATATTTTGTAAATATAACAAATACCCATATGTATATACATGGTATTCATTAGAATTAATTACAAGTTGTGGTCCAGCTAATCAAACAATAGCTGTCTAGCAATGGAAGTTCCAAAGATCCAGTAGTTGTTTAGTCTGGAAAACTGAATGTCTCAGTTGGTCTTCAGAATCATGAAGAAGCAGGTTCTAATGCTGGTAAAATGGATTTGCCAGTGAGAATGAGCAAGCAAGCACAGAGGGAAATCTTCTTCTTCCATGTTCTTTATATAAGCTGCAAACCAGAATAAACATGTATCTTCCTGCCTAAAAATATTTGGATTAAAAATGATGTTCCCTCTTCAAATAATTTAATTTTAAAAAGTCTCTCATACGTGTACCCAGACACTTTGGCTACCAAGTTGACAGTCAAAAATAGCTTTCATAATATGCAAATAAACATGCATGCAATCTTCTGAGCTTGTTTAGTGTTACTTATATGTATAGGACCTAGATCTAACCACTTAGCATTGGAAAACCACTTTACGGGTCTCAAGCCTCCTATGTTCTATTGCTTGTGCCATTTTCTTTCTCTCCAGAAAGCCATATTTTCCATCTTTAAAGCTCTACAAAGGGCAATTACTTGTTTCCCTTTGAGTGTAATTCTCCCAATTGATTAGCTGTACCAAAGGTCCTTATGAGTCATGCAACCATAAAAATCAGTTTTCCTGTGCTTCCCAATATGGGTCAGGCTGTTTCTTGTCATTGGCTTATCTGTGCTTCCCATTATGATCATCTTGTCTGGTGATTCAGGGTTGCCACCTGGCCCATGCTAATTTGGGACACAATTAAGCCCATTATATTTAATTCATCCAACTGAACAGGAACACCTCTGACCCTCTCAGGTCTGGCATAAGAAAAAGAATGACCAAAAGGTCCTAAAATATACTTGGTGCCCCTCTCGCCTTTTTGGAGGATTAGTGAAGGGCATGTTTTTAGGCCTTCCCACTCTCTAGTATTAGCTATAATATAGGGTGCCCATTTTAACATTGTAATTTTTCTGATCCTTAAACCATCCCTCATCAACACTAAGCTAAGGAATATCAGGCATCTTCAACACCTTTAAGAACATCTTTTAACAAATGATTCAGCCAATAATTCAAATAAATTTTCGATAACTTTTCTAGATGTTCAAGCTTCTGTATAAACCTAGAATCCCCTCAAGGGGCGATGTCAGCAAATTCAGACTGATCCAGTTTTATGTTCCTCCCACAATTATCTGCCACTCCTAAAATCCATCCCCATGAATATTTTCCAGCCTAACCCTGAATGAATTCGCAAAGCTATTTAGTAGTGCAGCATGCCTCTCTTGGACTGCATTCTCTACCTCCACTCTTGGAGGCTACTTAGCCTTTCTTCTGGTTATAGGACTAGAGACAAGTATTGTTGGGCTATGGGAGACATCAGTAAGTCTTGCCTGGCAAATCTGTCAGGGAAAGTCACTGCTCGTTTAGCAGACAGTGAAGGATTATTTTCCTCAGTAAAATGCAGAAAAAGGCAATATTCCAGGAGGTAGTGTGGGATTATATCTTCTCCTGAGTGAGTAGAGACTACTTCATCAAGTAAGGTAAAAGCGTGAGAATCTGAGGGCTCAAATATCTCAGCCTCAATAGGGTCCTCCGTCACATCTCTACCCCAAGTTACAGAATCCATTCTTTACCAAAAAAAATCTTTAACTGCCAACACTCTCTGAGGATTAGGCTTGAATTTATTTTATAGTTCATTCAGTCTTATAATAAGGGGCGAGGCGGAATTTTTCTGTAGCTTGAGCTCTCTGGCCGCTCAAAACATGGCCAACACTTCAGGTACACATAGAAACTTTGAGATATTTTGTTTGTGTCTGGATCTGGTCAATTTTATTACTCAGTTTACTGTTTCCTTCACCATATGCTCATGTTAGAAGTTGTTTTGTTTTATCAGGAAAGATATTTTGTTCTTTTGTCAGTTTATCTAGAGATGTTAGGAGCAACCAACCAACATTGTCATTTTTCTTATTTTCCACAATTAGTCAAAAGCTTTATATAGAGAGTCACCAAGTCAACAATTGATGAATTAGGACAGTCATATGCATTTGTCTCCTTAATTTTGTAAAATAGTTCATATCATGAGCTTTCAGTGCTTTCATGTTTCAGGAAGAGATTTCAATAAATTGAGAGACTTCAGTAGTTTTAGGAATTGTTTGAGAACTGGAAAGCCTATTCAAGGTGCATAAAAAGAATTCATTCTTATACTTCTGTTACTCTAGATGACAACTGATAGCAAAGTCTGATTAGTTCTTTAGATAATCATGAATTCTAGTATGAGTCTATTTCCATCTTTAAAGCTCTACAAAGGGTAATTACTTGTTTCCCTTTGAGTGTAATTCGCCCAATTGATTAGCTGTACCAAAGGTCCATATGAGTCATGCAACCATAAAAATCTATTGTCTATATATCTATAGAGATATAGATATAGACACAAATATAGATATGTAAAGTAAGGCCTTTATTTCTACGTTAATGGGAAATGTATACATACTAAACTCTTTGTGTTCAGATTTGAGTGATGTGTTTCAACAACATCTTTGCTACGTTTGGGTTAATCAGTAGATGCTAAGAAATTGTTTTGAGATTGTTTGACCCTTGAAATAAATGTCCTCCCTGGAAAGTTTGCATTTGACTATGGCTAGCCATAATTTAAAGGGTCTGAGATTTGTGTGGGTTGTCTGCTCTCACAGGCAGCAAGGACAAGATAAATTTGGTATTTGGAAACTTCTAACATTTGAATAAAGTAACTAGAATATGCTAGCTTGGTGCCAGTTTTTCCAGGAAGGCTGAAGCCTATGGGGAAAATAAAGACTTGGCATCTTGGTAAGCTTCTCTCTCCACTATAGCGCATATGACAAAAATCATATCATATATCATATTAGGCTCTAGCGTGCCCGAGGGCATGGGTCCTGTTCCGCTGATCTTGAGTCTATTGTCTGCTGCCCCAAGGGGCTGGTGCTGTGGCTCAGGCTGGCAGAGGCATGGGAATTTGACTGTGCTCACTCCACACTGCACCAGGCTGTGAGAAGCCACAGGGCTCCGCTCCTGGGTGGAAAGAACACAGTCTGGGACCCCGTAGGGGCCAGAGCTTTTGGGTTGATTGTCCTCAGGCCAGGAGGCAGCCGGGGACTGACTAGTCTCAAGCCCTTGGGCTCTCAGGTGCTGCTGAGAGGCCGGGGAGGGACCGAGATAGGGTGTACAGACTGGATAAACCCCCAGCCAAAGGGGCTAGGTGGATGAGCTTTAGCAGCGTCCCGCAGGAAAGAGAGACTCTTGGTCACGGCAACTTGCTTGACTGGGTCATGGCTAGCTCAGCTAGCTCGCCTGAGTTGGCAGCCTCCATGACTGGACATAGAGAGGTCAGCAGTGGCAGGAAGGTTAGATGGTGGCCTGATAGTTGAAGACCTTCTCCACGGCTCCCCATGGTAGGCTCCAAAAAAGGAGAGGTAGTCCATGGTCTTAAAATATGGTCTTAAGATCTTTATTGTCAGCCGGCAGTGGTGGCTCACGCCTTTAATCCCAGCACTTGGGAGGCAGAGGCAGGCGGATTCTGAGTTCGAGGCCAGCCTGGTCTACAGAGGAGTTCACGACAGCCAGGGCTACACAGAGAAACCTGTCTCAAAAATAACAAATACTTTGAAAGAATTAAAAAAAAAAAAAAAAAAAAAAAAACAAGAATAATTTAGAAAACTCTTTTTACTGAAATAAAGCACTTTGGTTCAAATATTTTGAGCCAAACTGGAAAGAACATAATGACTAGAATAAGTGAAAAAATAGCTACATTAATGAAAACTGGCTTTTTAAATTTAAATCTTAATTGTGTACTTGTAGGGAGCTTAATCTCTTTGGGTACAGCTTAGAAAATTGAAAGGTTTAAGAAAAAAAATGTTACTGTAAAACATTATGGATATTATTGAAATGTTATTACTTACGTAAGCACTGTGGGACCTCTCCACTCCAGGTACCATTGCCTACACAGGTCAGAACGGCAGGAAAGGACAGCTCATATCCTGCAGAACAGATGTAGCTAATACTAAAGCCCCAGTCAAATTTGTTCCTTCCAGCCTTCCATTAGAGATCTGGGGAGGAGTTGAGCAGGTAACAGCTGCAATTACATTAAAAGTAATTAGACACAGCTGTTGAAATACCCTCAGTGTGAAATAAATAAATAATTATCATTAAGAGCTGCATATGTGCTATTTAACCTTTCGGAGGACAATACAGCATGACATGTTTTATTCTCCTGTTAGTTTTCTTGCAAGATCACTAAAATTTAACCCTGAAGGAGGATGCTTGCTGTTGGCAGCATAATGTCTACTAGTTCTTTTTACAAGATTGCAAGTTTCCTGATACTGAAGGCAAATGCAGACAGGGTGCCCTTCTATCTGCTATGCTGCAATTGATGACAAATTTTTCTCTTCCGTAATATTACTTACCAAGGACCTTGAGAGAAACTGATAAGCTGGGTGCCTTGGCTAGATTTAGATTAAATATTGAAACAGTTTTTTTTTAAAAGCAGTTTTATAGCTCTTTTTTTCCAAATACAGACAAACTGTAACCATAAAGTATTCAGTGTACATACTGAAAATATACAGTTTCATATTTTAAAGCCTATCATATTTGTAAACACATAATTGATTTTAAAATTTAAGTTTGCTGAACTTATGTTATTCCCCAGACAGAGTCATGTTGAAAAAAATGACAGAAATGAGAAGAAAAGGGAGGTAATAAACTTCTAAGCATGAAAATGAGAAGATTCTGTAATGATGACTAACAATATGTTCAGACATATTTTTGATTTTACTAATTTGTCAATTTTAATTGTGCATGAATGAATGTACAAAACAACTTATAAAGCATAAATGACTATGTGTTCACAATGGTGAACTGCATATACATTAAAATAATATGGACACTATAAAATGAAACTATACCTGATTTTACTTAGATAATGTAATACTAAGAAAACAGAAACACATTGCAATCATTACATTTGTGAAACTATGCATTCTGTATATAGAAATTCATCAACTATTAGACACACAAAGGGATGCGTGAATAGGAAACACCAATTATTAAAAATAAAGCTATCATAAAACTTAATTATGTGATGTAAGGTTTCCTTGAACTCAGATAGTAATATACCATTATTGAAACAGCTTTTCTAAGTTAAGACTTTATTTTACCATCTGTAAAAGAATGGCCTTAAAAAGCTGAGAAGAATAAAGTTACAACTTTCTCAGATGACATTCTTTTAAAAATCTCCACTGGTGTAAGCATTGGTGGTAAGCAAGTACCAGACAGTGTTGTGTTTTGTTTCATGCTGTGCTACTCACAATACAAAATAAGTGTGATAAAGATATAATTTTAACATATCTACATGTTACAATAGGACTTTAAACTACCCCATATTTTGGTATCAAAAAAAAAGGGAACAGAAAACTAATATACTTAAATGATGTGCATAAAATTGGTTTATAAATAGGAAAATAAGTAATGGCTGTAACTTGGCAATACTTGAAAGAACTATTTGCATACCTCTACATGTTGGCATGACTCCACTCCACGTGCCATTAGTTGTACATGTTCTGACTCTGGACCCATTTAACTCCATAGTATAGCCTGGCTGGCACATGTAAGAAACGTTTTGCCCAACCACAAAATCATCTCCATATCTCAATCCATTGGCTGGTATACCTGGGTCTCCACAACTGATGACTATCAATACCAAATGAGAAGGACAGATGGTTAACATGGCCCATATTTAACATCCAATACTAAGCATAAGATACTGTTAACATATATGTAGAGAAAATAGTTATCGTGCTCATTTTTAGCCATAAAACATAGGCATATGAATAAAGAACACATTGACAGGTCTTGATTATGATAAAAATGACTTATTACAGATGTTGTGCATGTGGTTTAAAAATTGTGATTGAGACCAGATAGATAGATAGATAGATAGATAGATAGATAGATAGATAGATGCACTAAATAATTTATTTTTTTAAAAATTGTTAAGATAAAATCAGATATTAAAGTCAAATGATATCTATGTTACTCTTTGTGGCAAAATTTCTTATATCAAATAGCTCATTATCAACTTAGGGTGAAAGACTACCCTGAAGAATTTGCAGTCCTCAACGGGGATGACCTTAGCCAAAATGCCCAAGTAAAAGAGACAAAAATGAAGCGGGCACTAAAGGAAAGGTCTTCCAATGACTAGCCTAACTTGGGATCCATCCCATTGATGGGCCCCAAACCCTGACACTATTCCTGATATTATGTTGTGTTTGCAGACAGGCGCCTAGTATGGCTGTGTTCTGAGAGGTTCTACCTGCAGATGACTGAGATAGATGCAGATACTCACACCCAAGCATTGGAGTGAGGTCAAGGACCCTATGGAAGAATTAGGGGAAGAATTGAAGAAGCTGAAGCAGAAGACAACCCCAGAGGAAGAATAACAGGGGTCAACTAACCTGGACCCCTGGGAGCTCCTAGAGTCTGAACCACCAACCAAACCGCATACACAGTATGAGCCTACTGACACATAGCAGAGGACTGCCTTGTCTGGCCTCAGTGGGAGAGGATGCATCTACTCCTGTAGAGACTTAATGCCCAAGGGAATCGGAAAGCCTCAGAAGCTGTGATGCCCCAGAAGCTGTGGAGGTGCATCGAAAGGGAGGGGAAAGGGGTGAAGAACTCTGGGGGGGGACTGGGAGGGAGGGCAACATTTGGCATGCAAATACATAATTAATTTTTTTAAAAAAAGAATTTGCAGCCCCCATTGTAGAATGAATGTGCTAGAGGTTTTACAAATTCGCCTTGTGAATCCAAACCTTTTGTTTTATTTAATTTTTTGTTGAAAGTAGATTACTCTCTCATAAAATAATACATACCAACTATAATCACGTTTTCTCCTTAGTGCACTTCTCCTAGCTCCTCAAAACCTCCCCTCTCCACAGACCACTCCCCCTCCATTTCTCTTCAGAAATCAGCAGTCTTCCTAGAGACAGCAACAAACAAGACTAAAGCAAGATACAGTAAGACACAGAAAGCCTCACATGGAGGTTGGACAAACCACCCAATAGGATAAAAAGTTCCCAAGAGCAAGAAGAGTCAGAGACACACCGTTTCTACTGCTAGGAGCCCCATAAAAACACCAAGCTAACATCCATACCATATAGGCAAAAGACTCTATGGTGTTGAACTCTAGGAAAGAGATACTTGATTTGCTGTGCCATGAAGCTTAGTTATTGTATTATTTTTGATTTTCCACATTTGCACACACCTCCACAATGAAAGTGGACAAGACTGTGGTGAGGATCTCTATCAGCTAGTGACAAAGCTGCCCATCCTTATACTGGCCTCACAGTATGAATGAAAATAGGGAACCCAGACAAAGCAAGGGATACAAGGCTGTAAGAATCTGATAGACTAGAACACCACCTAGGTCATAGATCAAAGACAATAGTCCTCAGCTCATGCACATTGTACTAGTGGGCTTCGGTTACAAATGACAAAACCTGATCAGACAGAGAGACCTGTTATTGCCGTCAATGAGGACTGAATTCTAAGTGCAGAATCTTTATTCAACATGGGTTTTGTATCCACTGCAGAAGGTATTGGCCAGCTGTACGCATATACAATAATTCATTTAAACTCTTACTAAAAAGACTTTGAGGAACACTAGACAGCTGAGAAGCAGAGATCACACAAAATGGAATTCAGAAAAAGAAATCCACAATAATAGATACTATGATGTCGTAAAAGTGCAAATTGTTTTGAAGTATGGTCTTAAGAATGATGTGGGAAATGAATTAGTTAATAGATTTAGGGCAGCTAAGAGAAAGTAAACTGCAAGTTATGCTCATTAGTTCATGTAAACAAAATATCACCTAGTATGTTTCATCCTGATTACTTCACCAAATCCTCTGTTCTTAATAGGGTAAGTAACTCCACTAGGTAAATATTTGCCTGAAGGCTACCCTCCCCTATCTCTTGCATTCTTTTCAAATTAAGTTTTATTAGGATTGAAAGATTCAAGGTTACTTACCTAAATTACGTTGAGAAATAAAACAACACGACACTGTGATTAAATTATATTTATAGTTTTCTATTAGGATTCACTAACGTTAAGGTTTTCATATAATTATACTCTTTAGTGTCTACAGAGATTTTAGAATATGAATACTGACATTTCATCTGAAAAATAATATTTATGACATCTCGTATATAATCCTTGAGTTCTAATGTAGTTCATATAATTCCAACAAGTTAAATTTAACCTAACTCTATGTTAAATTTTATCTTAAGAAAACTTTCCTTCCAATTAGTATCAATAAGAAAAAACTTATGTTAAAAAGACAAAACAGATTTGGATAAAAACCAAATAATTCTGCATATTACTAAAACTAGTTCTTTTTATACTTTCCAAATTTACAGCCATATAAAAATGACAGCAGACTTTAAATGTATTTAATTGTACTTTAAGTTATTTCATGGTTTCACCCCATTCTTAATGGGGAAGAGGATATTAACAGAATCTTCAGAGTCTTGTTTGCTGGACAGGATCTTTTACAGATTGAACTAGGATCTTAGAAAGAAGGAACAACCGTGGAGTTAGGAGGGCACGTAAGCTTGGATGCATCCACCACCGGTGAAGACAGAGCGGTTGTTTTGCCCAAACAATGAGAAGGACCTATGAGCACTGCATCAGCAGCATGAATGAACATCTGACAATAAAAGCTTCAGAAGGGTTTGTTCCCTGACTTCCTAACAAAGCAAAGGCCAGAGGAAGATTCAGTAACCATTAGCAACAGTCTTTGTAAGCAGCACATGCTTGGCCAGGCAATTCATTCACTAGCAGCTTGTTTGCAACTACCAAAAGAAGCTTTGATCTTTGTAGGCAAAATTTTAGAACAGTAACTCTTTAGGGCTTTACCCTAAACTTAGAGACATCAATAAGCAACAGTGAATGTTGTGGATTTTCTATAGAAAATCTTCAGTAACCACCCAAATCCTGAAATATGCACATATACTAATTGATAACAAGACTGATATTTCTATCTTCTTGTATTCTCAGAGAATAGTATAGTGCTGTATCACCATGAGATATTAAATATTTGTTCATAGAATTTATAGATTCATGAGTTTAAAAGGAGTAATTAAATTGCCAGTTTAAAAAGAAACACAACCAAATCACATTGTTTTAAACAATTCAATTAGTTTTGTGGAATTAGTCTCATTCCTTTTTATTTTGTTGATGCCCATTTGTTACTATTTATATAAGTCTGAAACACTTGATCCCTACACTACAAATAAAATATAAATGTTGTAATTTATTCAATTTTGCCATTTAGATCTATTTTTGTTTTAACTTCTTTTTGCACACATAACTGTGTACTTTGAATATAATATCACATGTTTCATAAGTTTCAATTTAATTAATTTTAATGGAATATGTAATAAATTTTTACAAGTTTCTCCATTGGCCAAAATACTTCATTTTAATATTTTATATTCCCTATTCAAATATACATTTAAATTTATTTTATATAACCGAACTATTTTTTGTATTATTTCTTCTTCACTGTTATAGATAGTCCAGCACAAGCATGTTTGTTGACACATCAACTACAAAGGTTTTGTCCACATGAGAACATAACACTACTGTATCAACAAAATGATGTTAAAAGCATCTGTCATGTAACATGTCTAAACATATAATCTCTCAATTTGAATGTCAATTTCTTTTTCAAATCTCAAGAGAATACCTTAATCTCAATGTTGGCACTATTAAATATATTGTTTCAGATAATTCCTGACTGTGGTGGTAAATTTTGTGCATTTGGAATATTCTGGAAGATGTTTAGTAACTACATGCTTTCTTCTAATACAAGATTTATTTTGAGGTCTAACCGATGAAAAAACATGTGTCCTGACTTTGACAAGTTCTTGGAAGTGAAAAAGCCAAGGACAAGAAGAAAATACTGAGATATCAGCACCCATTCCTTCAAAGGAATTAGATCTATCTTAGCATCCATTTTTTCTGCTTTATTCCTTTCGTGGCAGATGAGCCCTATATTTGTTTGTTTGTTTAGGACTATCTCCTGTAAGAAGTAAATATAAAATCTCTGAAAGGTTCCATTATTTTGGGTTCATGACCAAGATACAGCATGGGCCATTTTCCTGCTGGCTGCTAGAATTAAAAGCCTTAAAATCCTTATCACTCAACTTGATTTGTTAAATGTACTGTCTCTGTCTGAAATGAATGAGACATCCACATATACGGCACTGGGCATTGGTCTTTTTATCAGTGGAAATCCTAGTTCATAGAGGGAGGGAGGAGAGGGGGAGAGAGAGAGAAGAGAGAGAGAGAGAGAGAGAGAGAGAGAGAGAGAGAGAGAGAGAGAGAGAGACTCTGACACAATGTTATAAGATAGAGGAATCTCCAAAAATGCCTTTGAATTTGATTTCTAGCTCACCCTCTGCTGGGCATGGACCTACTTTTCTGGAGAGACCCATGAAGAAGAACAAATAAAACATTTAGACAATATGATCTTCACTAAATGTGTATCCTTCCTTTATTTTTCTACTCAGGCCTCATCTTTCAATTCCTATTATCTTCCTCTGATTCATTCCATCTGCTTTGCTTTGATTGTTTCATGTTGTGATAACTCAAGATTTATTATTTGTCACTTCAAAATATCCATATAAGATCTTTCTAATCAAGGTGAGTACTCACAAGTAATGACTTTGCTTTTAGGCATCAAAATAAATATTGGTTTGAGTTAGATTGGAAAAGAAGAATGAATCCTTTATAATTTAATCTGATAAACTGGTAATTAATAATTGTCCTAAAGTGCTGTTAAATGATATAAAATATCATTGACTTTCATTGATTCCTCCTTCCTCATCCAGACCAATATAATACCTTGGTGAGGCTACCAATTCTTGAGATATCATAATAAGTTAATCATAAACATGCAAATCTTTTATCTCAGAGAGTTAACATTTATGTAAAACTTTACACAGTTTTATATATTTTCATTTTTAGGACAATTTTTAAATATTAAGAAAAACTTACTTGTACAGTTGGGCAAACTTCCAGACCATGTTCCATTGGCAGTACACTGTCTAACAGAGGGACCTGAAAGGATATAGCCTTCAGTGCAAGAATAGATGACAGAACTGGAAAACGTTGTACCGTCAATTCGAAAGACTTTCCCATTTGCTGTTGTTCCTGGATTACCACATTGTACAGCTATAAAACAAAAAGTTATGTCTATGTTTAAAAATATCTATGTTTAAAAATAATGTAAATAACAATACTTCCACAAAGTCTTAATGACTAAGTCCTTTTATAATTATCCAAAGAAATACTAAACTTCTCCAAACTTAGCTGTGAAATATCTTGATAAGTAGTTAAAACTCAAGATGTTGATTTTGCTGGCTTAATTACTAGATTTTAAATCAAACATTATTTTTAATCTGTTAGTAGCATCAGTATTTTTATTACACCTATTGCAAAATAAATTAATTATTTAAAGAGTGTTTTTTGTTTTTTATTTCTTTTTAAAAATTATTTATTTATTTATTTTATGTATGTGAGTACACTATTGCTCCCTTGAGAGACAGCAGAAGAGGGCATCAGACCCCATTGCATATAGCTGTGCGCCACCATGTAGTTGAACTCAGGACCTCTGGAAGAGCAGTTTCAAAAACCATGAAAATTTTCTTTTGCCTAATAACCAATTCATGAATAACAAGAATGTATTATGTCTGCAATTCTTCTGCACATCTGTAATATATACAATAAAATATAATATAATAATAATCTGTTATATATATAATTTACATATGGTATACAACCATGAATATCTTGTATAAAATATATAACATTTGCAGTGTCACAATTTCTTTTTTTAGGCAAATGAGCACACCAAAAAATCAGAGTAAATAGAAAGCAATTAAGTACTAGTAATCAAGTTTTCAATAAAGAATCACAAGTTGCAATAGTTTAAAAAAAGTAAAGAGGTGATACACATATATACACCACATGATCCAGCTATAATACTCCTCAGCATGAGCCTAAAGGACTTGACATCCTACTCCACAGATACTTATCCACGTTTGTTGCCACTTTATTTACAAAAAGCTAGAAAATGGAAACACTAAATGTCATTCAACTGATGAATAAATAGATAATGAAATTTTAGTATATCTTCACAATGGAATAATATTCAGCAGTAACAAAGTAAAAATCAGGACCCTTACAAATAATATTATTTCATGACATGACTCAGACTCAGTATGCCAAACCCCAGAGGTCCTGGCTTATCTGTAAATCCTAACTTCAAATCGCTAGATGTGAGTACATCACATGGGTTATCAGTAGAAACCTGGAATGTGAAAACATAATATGGGGGAGATCTTAAAGAGGAATAGTAAGTTACAGATGCTATAAAGGGGAAAATGGGAATACCTAGGGAGGGAAAAACATAAGGAGAAGGATAGAGGTGTGATGTTTGAAAGAGACACCAGAAACTATATGTTTATTTAAAATTAAAATTTTTAGATAGATAAGTAGGTAAATGATAGATAGACAGACAGACAGACAGTCAGATAGATAGATAGATAGATAGATAGATAGATAGATAGATAGAAGGTAGATGACTGATATGAATGATTTGTGGTGACAATGTTCCCCCAACAGCCTCAGATTATCTAAGCAAAATTCCCAATGCCAGGCATAGCAAACTCCTTTTGGGTTGTTGGTCAGGGTTTTCAAAAGACCCCAATCAATAGAGGCTATTGCCATTAACCTTGTTTTCCTCCCAGGAATTGAAGGGAAGAACATATTGCTGAAGATAATACATGCTGTTATCATGGGACATAAAGGAAGTCAGGTGGAAAAGACTCCTTCTTACAGTAGCAGAAAGAGCTATGCAAGATGTCACGGAAAACAAATCAATAACTAGAATGACAAGATATACTGAAAGGTGAAACAGTGCCATATCCATCCAATTGGCAATCCACTGCCATCTAATTGGACTTAAGGTCAACTCAATAAGAGGAAATTAATAATTGGTTCTGTAAACTACCCTACTACTATGGTTGGTGAAGCCATGGACCTATAAAGAGAACTATTCCATTAAATCAGTTTAATTTATAACTGTATTCTAAATTCTCATCCTTATATCCACACATAATCTATCAACAGCATCTATCAACAAAAAAAAACTTTATTCTTACTATAGGTAGATCAGACTTTATAGAAAGCCATGACTGATCATATTGCAGAGAATAAATTACTGTGAGATTCCAAGACCCACTGACATATATACAACAGACAATAAAAAACCTATTTATAAGGCTTATGAAATATCATTGATAAGAGACCAGAATGAATGCAAGAGGCAGAGAGGACCAGGATGAGTGTTCAGATAACATTCATTTTTTCTTAGTACAACACTGACTAGGTTTCAATATTTTATCAATCCCTGCAGTTTTGGCAGGTAATCTGAAAAAGGATAATATGTAGTACTCACATGATAGTGGTAACTAATAGCTTTCTAACTGGACCTAAGGCCTATCCAATAGGAAGTAAATAATGTCTGGTGTTATAAATATGGACATTAACCTGAGACTAGTGTGTTCATGAACATTATAAATGAAAATTTAGTGAGGTCATAGACCAATTTGCCATATCATCCCTACTAGAGTCTACATCTTATCCTTTTTTTATATTTTTCTTTTCTCTTTTTTCCTTCCTTCCTTCCTTCCTTCCTTCCTCTTCCTTCCTTCCTTCCTTTCTTCTTCCTTCCTTTCATTCTTTATTTTTGCTGTTTTTTCTTTTATTGGATATTTTCTTTATTTACATTTCAAATGTTATCCCCATTCAAGGACTCCCCTCCAGAAGCCCACTATCCATCCCATCCCCCATCCCCCATCCTATCCCCATCCCCATATCCCTCCATCCCTCATCCCCATCCCCCTGCCTCTATGTAGGTACTCCCCTACCTACCCATCCGCTCCCATCTTCCCACCCTGACATTACCTACACGGGGCATCGAACACCCTTGGGCCAAGTCGACTCCTCCACTTACGTCCAACAAGGCCATCCTCTGCCACATATGTGGCCAGAGCCATGGGTCCCTCCATGTGTACTTTTTGATGGGCAGTCCAGTCCCCAGGGGCTCTGGGAGGTCTGTCCAGTTGATACTGTTGTTCCTCCCATGGGGCTGCAAACCCCCTCAGCTCCTTCAGTCCCTTCTCCAACTCCTCCATCAATCAGTCCATCTTATCCTTATACCCTCAGATAAGTGTGGCTACCATTCTTCATTAACAAAGCTTGTTGTTTTTTATAGCAAATAGATATCATTATAAAACATCACAAATGGACACAACAGAGAGACCAACTAATCATGGGGAACCCAACACCAACACCGCCACAGATATATTTAAAACATAGTTCCTTCATTTAAGCTCAAGTACCATCACCAAAACTGGGGTGGAAACTCTAAGGGCTAAGAATACCAGAAATCCAGCAGTAATACATTTTTCTTGTGAAAACAGTCACATAAATAAAGCCAGAACAATGACAGTATCAATAGACATGTTAATATGGAAGCTGAGTGATGGGACACTTTCATGGGGTTGCACCCCTAAGAAAACACTATGGGCAGTTAATGATGGCTGGGAGATGGAGAATTAACCTATCCCAGGGATGAGACCTTTATTGGTTATCCAACACAAAATGGTAGGTTCTGAAACCATATACACACCAACAATAAAAGTGACTCAACAGGCTACATTTACACCTACATATACTTGTGCACACTCACATCATACATACATATATGTGCATGTATGTTTGTGGTGCAATAATTTTTTAAAAAAAAAAGCCTATCAAGTTAAGAGGTGGGTACTTCAGTACAGTCGGGGTGAGAGTATCTGCAAAGAGCTGGAGGAAATCAAAATAAATAAGAAGATAATGGAATTTTATTTTAGTTAAAATATATTAAAAATAAATAATGCTTTTGTAGCATGAGATTCTTTTCAATTTCTGTTAAGTAAAAATTACAAAATATCATTTTGTATCACTTCTTTTATAACTTCATTCAATTTAGTAAAGAAATCCTCAGAAGTAATATATCAGATGATAGACAAAATATGTAAATAATTTGTCATATCACATATCTTCAGTGATTTATCCACAATTTCTATTAAAATTATTAATTTTTATAGAAATTATAATCAATATATCTGTTATCCATGTACATATTTATGAAAATGTTAATATTAGTCTTTGCCACATCTATACAATATTTTCTTAGACAACATAATGGCATAAAGAATGATATATCTTGGTAGCACCTTAACTGTCATTACAATTAATAAGCTCATAGAAGACAATTTAAGACTCTGAGAAGCTAGACGTCTATTTTCTGCATTTTATTCAGCTACTGCATTCTTTATCTGCACACTGTCTATCATTTGAGTTGCTATTCTTTCTAAAGATTGTTAGAATCAGTCAAGCTAATGACAATAACTCTCTTTACTAGACCATAAATACTAATCGTAAGTATGCTGAAAACATTCTATAAAAGAGTCAGTCAGCAGCAGAAGAGCACTTTATTGGAACCAATTTCCTGTTTATAAATCAGTGTTCGATGCAACATCAAATAAGTCTTTTAAGTAACATTGCAAGTTCTGTTTTCAATATAAAGCAATGACAAAGATAATGTAATTCCCAAAGGGAATTTTTAAGGACACCTCAGCATCCACCTAATCTTAAGCTACATTAATATCAATTTGGAATATTGCATATTATCAATCTTAGCAACAAAAGTTGTATTCTATAGATGGTAACTTGGTTTATGTATTTTTTATTCCTTTTATACAAGCTTGGAAAATAAAAAACTATAATGATATAAGGTTAATGTGAGAAATTTTATTTTTCTACTATCTATATCACAAATAAATAGGGACAAAAGAAGTTTCTGGATATATTTTTTAATTTTTTTCACACAAAATGTTTGCAATTTTGTTATTAGTTTGAATGACAAAAGACGTTTCAATGGAATTAATATCTTCAATAATTCTCTGACAGAGAAGTATCAATAAAATATTGATATATTTAGAATGGGGATTTGAAACATAATAATTTTAAATAGTATCCACATGAATGTGAATAGACATTAAATTATAATGTCATACTGCTGAGCCTTTTATTGTTATGAAAAAGTACCTGACATATCCAACTTAAAAGAGGAAGGATTTGCTTTGGTTCACAGGGTTAGTGGCTTTAGTGTAATGCCAGATGACTCCACTATTAGATAATTGTGATAAATGAGAGAGCCTTGGTGGTCAGTGGGAGAGGCAGAGCAAAGATTCTTCCCTGTTTCTAAGGTGCTAATCAGGATGATCTAGATATCTGAGCCTACTTCCCTGTCCTAGCCCAAAGCCAAATTCATGACTGAAGTCTACTTCTTTATTCATCCTGATTAGCACCTTAGAAACAGTGAGCATGAGAGTGATCAAGGGACTTTGTTTACTGCCTTGCTTGTTCCTGGACTATTAGCATCTATTGTATTGCTTGTTCTTCAACCTAGAACTGACCTTTGTAGCAGTATATCCCCTCCCCAGCCCCCAACATTTGACAATAAACTTGGTAATTTGAGAGGAGCTAATGTGGGAGGTGTAAGGAGAGGAAAGGAGAAGGAGGAGGAGCTAGGAGGGAAGAGAGATGTAGGAGCCATGGAGAACCACGCTTGGGTCCAAGATGGTCCTGGGTAATGATTTATATCTTAAGGTTAGATATTGGGAAACAACTCTAATTGTGTGGGCAAATTGCTAATTGAGCACTTCTAAATATATAAGGCCTTTGGATAATAATTAAGGTTCAGAGTTTCATTTCTACTGGGTACTGCGTGGAAGGCGGGTATTGTCTGGGGTTCAGCCAAGCTCTGTGGAGACAACATGGTAGACTGGCAGAGCCATCTCCCACACCGGCGTCTCGTGGGAGCCAGGGCTGGTGCTTCTGGCTGGCCTGAGCTGCAGCTTGTGGCCTCAGGCCTTGCCTAGTCAGGAACATGGTGGCCCCCATAAGAACAAATTAGATCGGATCATGCCGTTTTAAATTTTAACCACAAAAAGTGCGCCCAATGTAATTAAAATGGTATAAAAGCAGATTAGGAAATAAATAATAAATAAATAAATAAATAAATAAATAAATAAATAAATAAATAAATAAAAGAAAAGAAATGTTGATAATTCCAAAGTCAAAAAAAAAAAAAAAATAGAATCTTCCCTGTAGGTGACAAGGAGGGAGAGAGGAGTAGAGTCAATATTCTTTCTTCAGATTTATCACCTGCCTATCTACTTCTTAGAACTAGGCCATTTGCATAATTCTGCCACTTATTCTACTCAAATTCTAATTTACTTGTGGCCTCATGAAACCACTACAGAGATCAGAGCTTTCATGATCTACTATTGTCACAGAAAATAGCCTCATGGATACACTCAAAGACATATTTTAATACACTTTTGATTCAGTGCAGTTGATAATCAGACTGAAGTATGATAAGCACTCTCATTATATTCAACTTTGACTTGAGATTACCTTTGCACTCTGGCTGTCTCCCAGTCCAACTGCCATTGGATAAACATGTTCTTTCTTCTGAACCATAAAGAATGTATCCAGTATCACAGGCAAAGCGTACAGTGCTTTTAGTTCTGAAATCACTTTCCTGTCTGGAGCCATGACCGGGTGTACCTGGATCCCCACACGTACCAGTTGTATCACCTGCATGCAGAAAAGTTCAAATTAATTTATTTTGATATGCATTTATTATGTTCACTATTTTGGCCAATGGTCAATTTGCTATATACATGCTATTTTCACATAATTGGACTGAATGGAAAGTGTATCTCATATTTCCCATCTTACTATAATCATATAAAGAATAAGCATAAATAAAATAATGCTTTCTGATCATTTTTTATTTTTATCATTGAATATTTGTAGATATAACAAGATTTACAGATATTAACAACAAAATGGATAAAAATTGTATAAATGTCAAAAATATGTACTCATTGGACAATGTATTTATATAAAATTTAAAAAATTGGATTCAATGATTACACAATTCATTCTCTGAATCATCTTATGATTAATAATCTTTTAGCCGTTCTGGAACTGCTGTGAGCTAGAACAATGTAAACAGCATAACTGAATTTCCTAGGAATTACATTTTACCTCTCTTTTAAATTTCCTCTTGCAATGACTGCCAACAAAGAGATATCAGCTACTTAATTTTTTTCCTCTATGAAAATTTAGAAATAAATTGTAAACAGCCTTTAATTGAAAGCTGGGAATCAATTTCAAATAGGATTTCCCTCATCACTGTCATTACAAGTCCTTCGCTTTCAGTGTTAGTACTTTCTCACTGTCTCTACATTACTTCATTATTCTAATCATAGTATTCATAGTCATAATACAACCACAGAGAGAGAGAGAGAGAGAGAGAGAGAGAGAGAGAGAGAGAGAGATGAAGTTATTGTGATAGCACTTAAAACATTTTCTAGATGCACTTTCACACATGTTCTATGTGGAGTCTCTCTATAAACTTCCGGTTTTTAAACCTATGTGTTAATGATAATTACTACATGCAATTTTAGACCATTATATTACTGTTTAATCATATGCAGTAGTTTATTCTTCAATGTAATACAGGGTTTTTAATATACTATATAAAAGGGAGGAGGATGTTTGTACTGTTGATCTCCTGAAAATTTACTTATTATGAGCATTTTAGATAAGACTAATTATCATGGAAGACAGTTTTTGAATTACACTAAATAGTAGATTAAATTTGAAGCCCCAAACAATCATTGTCACAATTTAGAAGATTTGAACTCAATCACTTCACCTTTCTCACTTCTATAGAGAAAGTAATATAAAAGTACTCCTAAAAGTATCTATACAATCTTCACAAAATTAAATTATGTAAAAAGTATTGATTAATATGTAAAATTAGAGAATTGTAGAATAAAGTATTATATCTAGGTAATGGATGAACATAAATAGATATCTAACAATTTTATGATATTTCTAAAGGAAAAAAATAGATTACACATTGTCCTAAAATGCATTACATACTCTATCAATGGGTTATTAATAAAAGATCATTTTATTAATGTTATTAAATTTTTATATTCATTAATTTAAAGATAACTGCTATAGTTATAATGAATAAAATATATATTATATTAATAATAACTAAGTTTGGTATTGATAAATAACTTTCATAAGACTCACTAAGTCATTTCAATTTAAAGCATTTAGAATTTGTTTTAATTTGCCACTAAGTAAGCATTGCTTAGAAGGAAAGAGAAATGAATTCTGATAAACATTACCCTATACCTTTTCAAACTTGTGAAAATCAAAGTTGGTATGTACTAAAATGGAATGTCTATACAGTCATTATGAATTTATACTGAAAAATATTCTAAAATTACTTAGTTGTTTACATAGGACACAGGCACCATCCAAAACACACACCTGAGAATTAGCATGTAGATCTATGTTTCTCAACTGTAGCTCATGACCCTTTCGGAAAGTCAAATGACTCTCTTGTAGAGGTCACATATTAGCTATCCTACATATCAGATATTTATGTCATGAATCATAACAGTAACAAAATAATAGTAATGAATTATCAACAAAAATAATTTTATGGTTTTGGGTTAATGGGTCATTGCATTAGGAAGTTGAGAACCATTGATCTAGAAAATTAGCATTCCTTTGCTTTTCAATTCACATTCCCTTAGAAGCATTCAAATGTTTTTCAGTCTTCACTCACAAAGTTTTAAGAGGGATGCTGGTGTCCTTAGAGTATGCTGTATGGATTAGTAAGCATAGTAAATTTCTGTCATACACAGTTCCATTCCACTGGTACCTGAACAATGAGGTTGAGATCCACTCCAATGCCCATTTAACTGGCAAGTCCTGGATGCCTGGCCTAGAAGAGAACGCTTTCCTGTGCAGGAATAGTGAACAGTTGACCCAAAAGTATACTTCTCTCCAGACAGGACTGCATTGGGAGGAATGCCAGGGTGTCCACAGTCAATCACTACAATACATAAATTTTGAATATAAAATTTTTTTATATCTCCTATCGAACAACCTGAATCAGCTTCTTTACAAAATAAAGGTAAATTTTCTATTCCAACATGTCAAAGCATTTTCCAGCCAGTACTCTAAAGACCACATGTGACCAAGTCAGGTATGACTGTAGATGAATATGGGTTCAGTCAGTACCAACACACCTTGTTACAGTAAAACAATCATGGTTGTATATATTTATCTTACAAGTTCCTAATAAACTCATCCTCAGGATGACTGATTTAACCCAATAGTTACCATAACTATGACATAAATTTTATGTTTAGAAAGCTAAATTATTTAAAGTAGATATATCTTTTTTTGTCTTTAATATCAAGCATGTGTTCATCTTAATTATGTTTAAATTAACCTTTTGACATTGCAACATAATCTACAACATTGTTGAGTATTGAACACTTTACATAAATAAAAAGTAAATAAAATTTCATAATTTTATGCCCATCTACCTGCAGATCTGGCACCAATTCATTCTAGATGTTAAACAAAGAAAAAACTCAGGGACTTCTTGACATTCAAAATTTTTCTATGCATCAAAGAATCAAAATGCAAATAATTGTAGAAACTTCGAGAATTAGAGTATGTTCACTATTAAATCAAGCTTATAAAAACACACAAAGCTATCCATATCTAGAACAATAAAATGTGCAAAATGAGACATGAACTCATACATACACACACACATCAGGTAAATAAATTATTCAAATCACTGTGTTAGACTAATAAAAGAAGTAACATAAATTTAATTCCACATGTCAAATAAGGACATTAGTTACATAGAATCAGAAATTTTATAGATATGTTAAATCTTTGTTTCTCCAATAGTCGACTAATGTTGCCAAACATTTCCATTAAAACTTTCTTCATAAACATAAAATAAATCCTCTTAATAAAACATGAATATAAAATAACCTTATTATTTATTATAACTAAAGGTTACTCGGACAATCATTTCATGACACTTTATAAAAATTTTCTATATCCTATTAAGTCAATTTGAGACTTGTCAATTGTTTGAATTAGAATTATGTTCACGTCTAGCTTCAAAACTTTTGACTTATAGCTCTTAAATTATGTGTGTGTGTCTGTCTGTCTGAGTGTGTGTTTGTGTGTGTGTGTATGTCTGTCTGAATGTGTGTGTGTATGTGTGTTTTCTAGCACTAGTGCAGAGGTCAGAAGACATCCTGTTTACAATCAATTCCTTCCTTCCCCAATTGCTTAGAGACAGAGTCTCTATTATTTCTGCTATGCTGTGACTTGCTAGGGCCAGCATTCCTGTAAAATTTCCTCTATTTGACTGTAGGAATACATGAACACATCGACAACATCTGACTTTTTAATACATATATTTTAATATTTGAATTTAGATCATTGTCCAGAAGGCTTTTTTGCCTGATAGAGTGATCTCTCCAGACACATTAAATGATTTTAATGCAAATGTGGAATGCACGCACAGAGACACACACAATGTATGTATGCCTAATTGGATTTATATTCTAAGATTTAAAAGTTTTAAGAAGTGATCTTCTTTAAATTCCCAACAAGTCTGAAGAAACATCATTTATTATATGTGTATGGCACTTGTCTCTAATTGCCTGCTCCCTTATTCATACCCAAAGAATGATAAATACCTATCATATTAATATTTCTTGTGTAACAATTTCCCGTAATATTAAATCCTACATCTTGGAGGGAAACTTCTTGAGACACAGTCTATTCATCTCGAAAGTTCCTTTTGGTCAGGAATCAAAAACTGCAACTGGTCAGATTCTATAGATCTCCCTCTCCTCAAATAAATATAAGCAGCAAAGACTGCCAAGAGACAGTTTCAGACAAAGAGATAAATGAGGCTCACATCAGCCAAGCCACCTGAAAGAAGCAGAGATCTATAAAAGTCTCCTACCATGTAAGCTGCCTAAAAGTGACAGCCTATAATTGTCTAAGCTTAAGCGAACTGTACAGTACAGTCTGGGTTTCTAGCTTTCTTGAGGTGTCACTCATGGTGGACTTATGGTGTACCACCTGTTTACTAGTCATTTCAACTCATGTTATAACCTCTCACTCAATTTCTTGTTCATAACCCTATGAATCGTTGCCATGCTGTGTGGGTTCTTGATCAGGGCTGAGTAGATGTATGTTCCATTATCTCTAGGAATAGTCATAATATTATAGAAGATTTTTTACATTTTAGAAAATAAAGTGATATAGAAAAAACGATTAGTCAATGAATTTGTGAAATATGTGAATATGTGATTTTGAAACTAATTAAGACAAGGTAATTTCTTCTGGTGTATAGATTGGGTTATGGCAATAAACATCAATATTGTTTCCATGACATTTTTTATAGGAACAATTCATATTATCTACTTACTGATACATTCTGGTAAAGGTTTATCCCATTGTCCATTTGGCTGACATATCAAAACTGAAGAACCAAATAAAAAATATCCTGGGTTACAGTCATAGAATACCACAGTGCCATAGGTAAAATTCCCGTGTTCTATTTTGCTTTCTCTTTTGGAATTGACTGGAATTCCAGGATCAGAGCAGTTCACCACTAAAGAAAAGAAAAAGTTAAAAGTTAGTTTAAGAATAATATAAATATACTAGGTATAATTCTGTTGAGTTTTTTAAAAACCTCATTCCAGACGTGAATTTAGTCAAACTGAATACACCAGAAAGTTAGTTAATCCTGGAACTTTCGACATAATACTTTGATATTTATATAGATGAACACACAAGAAAAAAATTATAATAATTTTTGAGACCATAGTAACTCCTAAGAATTGTACTAAATATAGATTGAAGATCCACTTGCATTATTTTTGTTAACCACAGTAAAATTAGAGAAAAATTATTATTTTTAGCAAAATGAAATTTATCATATTTCATTGAAAAATAGGAAATCACTAAAGGATTCTCTTTAATCTGTAACTATCAGGTAAACAATGAAAAGAATGTATGCAAACAGCATGGTAATCCAGGAATATTTTGTAAAAGTACAAAAAAAAAATGAATGTCAAAAACACATTTCAGGAATCATGAATAGAAATTCAATTGAAAATTATATATACGTTCTCCAAATTGCTGTGACCTAATATCAGGTAGAAAGACAGCCTTACAGTTTTATACATGCTAATGTGAAAAAGGTGAAATGTCACAGGTCTCATCTGAAGACAAAGAACTACAGGAACTAATAACCGCCGCGAAAGGTCATTAATGTGCCCCCTAATTTGTTAAGCAATGCAGAATGATAGAGTAGTTAGCCACATATACACAAACATCAGAAACAAATTCTGCCAGGTGTATTTACATATTTGTACCCAAGAAAAAGAATCCCAAAACTGAGAGTGAAGAAGGAACATGGCAGGGTATGGAGCAAGGGAAGTGCAGAGCAGAAATGATGGAATACAGTTAGAAATGAATAGAAAAAAATAAAAATAAATAACATTTGAAAACATGAAATGAGATCCCACCACTATTATGCCATTTATTTATTTATTTATTTATTTATTTATTTATTTATTTAATAATTCCCTACTCTTCTTCCTGAGCTCTTCAGATGTATCATCTATGACTTTCTAGACATATTGCTATCCCAAGCCCACTGGACTGCTGTGAGTTGCTTACCTTTACAGACGGGCGGAGGATGGCTCCACTGCCTGTTGGCCTGACACTGTGCCTTTGTTGGCCCTTGCATAAGATACCCAATATTGCAAGAGAATGTTACCACATCATTAAAGTTGAACCCATTTCCACTTGTTCTTCCATAAATTGGACTACCAGGGTGACCACAGCTAACAGCTAAATCATTGGCGAAAGGAGAAAAAAAAATAAAGAATATCAATTATCACATGACAATTATCTTTAGTCATTCAAAGTAGAAAAACAACTTGATATGTGGATATACATAAAGTACTTTTCACTAACAAAGATGTAAAAAATCAGTAAAATAATATATTAAAACACAAAAATTATTTTAGATTTGTGTGTTTGTTTTCCCTGACACTATTACTGATACTGGGTTGTGCTTGCAGACAGGAGGCTAGCATGGCTGTCCACAGAGAGGCAGCTGACTGAGACAGATGAAATACAGGCAAACATGGACAGAGGTCGCTAATCCTATAGAAGAGTTAGGAGAAGATTGAAGGAGCTGAAGGGGATGAACCCCATAGGAAGACCAACATATCACTAACATGACCGTTGGGAGCTCCCAGAGACTAAGCCACAACCAAAGAGCATACATGGGCAGGTCTGTGCACCGCCGCAATATGTAGCAGAGGATGCCTTGTCTGGTCTCAGTGGGAGAAGATGCACCTAATCCTGTGAGACTTGATGCCCCAGGAAAGGGATGCCCTGCAGGA
This sequence comes from Mastomys natalensis, assembly GCA_021653895.1. Classification (NCBI taxonomy): domain Eukaryota; kingdom Metazoa; phylum Chordata; class Mammalia; order Rodentia; family Muridae; genus Mastomys; species Mastomys natalensis. The sequence continues at coordinate 483,698 of JAJTUV010001058.1, forward strand.
GGGAAAGGGCATTGGGGAATGGAGTGAAGAATTCTGGTAGTGGAGATCAGGAGTGGGGCAGCTATTTGGGAACATAAATAAATAAAATAATTAAATTAAAAAAACTAATACAAATAAATAATCAAATAAATAAATAAGAAGATTGTATGTTTTTAAGGCATTGCTTTCATGGTCTGGGTATATTGTATGTGTTCTAGTATGTAGTATGTACATATGCACAATGTATAATTTGCAAATAATTAGTTGTATATGCATAGAATCCAGACACGGGTGTTTGGCATCATACTCTGTCACTCCTCACCATATTTTCTGTGTTTTGACCAGGCAGACAGTCTGCTAGTCCCAGGAATCCTTCTGTCTCTACAAAATCTCTGTTAGAGACTCAAGAGAAACTATTCCTTACTAGCTCCATTGGTATCGGTACTAGAGCTCAGGTCTTCAGGCTTCTGCAACAAGCATTTTAACCATAAAGCATCTCTCCAGACACTAAATTATAACAGTTTCAGTAAAGTTCTATATGTTTAATGTTTCATATTCTGACTTTGTTTTAGATAGGTTTTTGATATTGCTCTTCTGTTTATGTTTATATGTCCTGAAATAATACTAAAATACAAAATAAAAATAAAAAAAAAACATAAAAACATGCAATGATAGGAGTTTCCATCTCTAGATACCTGTAGCAAATATCAAATGACAAAGTTTAACTTTAACAGCTAATTTTAAGGGCTGAGGTATTCATATTCATATTTCAATATAATTTGGAAATAGCTCTTCTGATATTATTTGAGAAGCAAATCATTAAAATGGATAGTTAAAAAAAAAGTGTTGTGATCTTAATAAGCCTAGTTAATATATACAATGATCATACCACATGATGCTATCCTAGAAATTCCAATCACATTTTGAAATAAACCATGCTAATTAATGTTCTCCATTCCAGTCAGTCCTTGCTGGATATTTTTATATATAATTTAATACATTTACTTGGAAATTACATGCTCATTAGAATTCTTTAGATCCTTTTTATGAATTTATTTTATGAGGTGCTGGGTTTTCCCAAACATCGCATTTCTTCTACTCTGTCAGCTCACTCTGTTAATCAGAGCAGCCCCAGCAACCATGTTTCATAATTAGTCACAGAAAAAAAATCACAGCTACTTTTAGTACTCTCTAAATGACTTAGGGGAAATTATTTTTCAGCTGTATTGTTAATGTCAACCTACTAACTTGGAAATTTAACTGCATCTTATTTATTCTTGTTTAAAATTATCAATGAAGAAACCAGTTTCATCCTGAGGGTCTATTCTTATTTACAGTTTTAACTATTCAAGTAGAAATACAGTGGTATAACATGCTCATGTCGATGTCTGTATTGCCATTTACTAAACAATATTTTTAAAATATTAATGTTAGTAATTGGAGATAGACATTTAAAAGTGTATATATAATTATGGTAAAAATAAAATAAATTACCTATCATATTATATTCATCTGAGGAATAATGATAATAAAGAGATATAGTATAATTATCATTATTAAGCTATAATTTTACTTTTTACATAGCAATGATCATAAATATGTAATATTTCAAAGTTAGAAATACAGAGAAATATGGTTGCTGTAGTCAAGTTCATGTGCAATTACGTCTAACAAGGGAGGTAAAATAGGCAGAAGTCTGTTTTTCTGGAAAGATACAGAAGTCATGGGGCAGGAAATTGTCCAAATACAGGTAGTTTTAAGAGATTGGATAAAAAAATGAAGCAAATATCCACTTTATACTTCACAGCATTCTGGCCTAACCCTGCACTTTGACTGACTTAGAGATGATGATTGAGAAAAGTTCTATCAAAGGGGAAAGTGTGTAGCCCATGTGTAAACACTTGCCTATCATGCACATGCTTCACAGGCACTCATGCACACAAAAAAGCACTCATGGATGTACACGCACATATACATGTTGTATTGCACGCAGTGTTAAGTCATTTCTCGTATCGGTGGTACTGCTCTAGCCTGAGAGAGTCAAGTATAAGTTTAGGGCTCATGAAACAATTACCAGGTGCAAATTATTTATCCCCATTCATGGTATTTCAGCCCACAAAGCCTCTCCAACCTGACCAGCGACCAGTCACATGGCACTCTCACTACTTGTTGATTTTAAGTCCTCAGCCCTTTCCCACTTGACTGTTCCACACAGAGGGCCTTCCCTTCTTTCCCAGTCTTAAAGTCTGTGTGCTTTCTCTTCATTAACACAATAATAAATGAGTTTGAGCAGCATGACTTCATGAATTAAGAGATTTCTTATGACCCCATAAGCACAGCTATAACTATTTAAGGATTTAAGATAAAGTTAATAAAATGTCTCAAACCCAATTTAATTAATTTTGTTTATTTTCTGTGGTACAGCGTTTTGAGCGTGTGTGTGTGTGTGTGTGTGTGTGTGTGTGTGTGTGTGCCATATGCAAACAGTATCTACAAAAGCCAGAGAGCCTCAGATATCCTTGGGTGAGAGGCCACATTGTGTGTGCGGGAAATTAAACGTTGGTCCTCTAAAAGAGAAACCAGTATTCAAAACCACTGAAGCATCTTTCTAGCTTAATATTTTAATGTATAAATTCATACATAAATTCATTAAAAGATGTATTAAAACAAGATGTGTTTTCATAGAAATATAATTGTACACCTAATAGTAAGTGCAGGCAAACAATTTGGTATTTGTGTTAAAAAAATTGGAAATTGGGCTATCGTGAATATTCTAATGCTGATTAAACTATTTTAATATTATTATATTAAAATATTATTATATTTTATATATATTATATATATTATTATATAGCAATTATTCATACTTCATACACATAATATCAATATTTTTAAGAATGTGATGGCTTCTGAAGCTAAAAAAACCCATAGTGATAAACACTTTTAAATGTTTATGAAAAAGAGCTCTGAAGGAGCAAATTACTTGACTTAACCGACATAATTAGCAGTCCGTCTGACATCAGTACAATGACTCTCCATATGATGTCTGATGATGGCTTTTCTCCACTAATTACACTTCATCAGAATACACTTTGATGAGCTAGCTATAGCATCCCAATTACTAAAGAACATTTATCAGAAGGGTTTACACTAAAAAAAGCTTGGTAGTCTCATATCACAAGACTGTTGACATTGTTACACAGCGGTGTCAGCAACTTGAAATTCTTATATAGAAAACATGTTGAGAATATGCTATCTACACACAAATATTCACTTACAAATATTTACATTAAATACTAAGGTTCTGAAGTTAAATCATGTTTTCATAAAAACATAAGCAATAATTAATATTTCCCACATGCATAATTATATATGATCCTTAATGATTATTGAATAGCAGGATAAGTAAATAGATTATACAATTTGATTTACATTGTCATCTATATATCAACACAAGTATTTATCTTGCTCAGTAAAATCCATGATTGATTGACTATTTTCAAGAACAGGAGAACTAATTTCAATTGTCATGCTTACTTACGCACACAGGATGGGAGCTGACCAGACCAATTGTGATCCTGCTGACATATCCTCACAGAAGAACCAATCAGACGAAAACCAGGGTTACACTGATACACAACTGTGTCTCTATATCCATAATTTTCTCCAATGACTTGACCATTTACAATGAGTTCTGGAATTCCACAGTGACCAGCTGAAATTTGTCAAAAAGGAGTTTTAATGCTGTGACTGCTACTTTTTTGTGATTTATATACATAATTAGCTTTATTAAATATTTAAATATTCACACAGTATTAAAGAACATAAAGGTAACTAAGACACATTCTGAAAAGCATCAAAAATTTAAAAATTGAAAAAAAAATCACCTAGTGGAATATCTAAAAAAAATACAGTATTTTGATATATAAAAATTAATTTCTAACTAGTATAACTTTATGACCAAAGAGTAAAACAATGTTAAGAAAGAAAATTTATTATCTCAACTCTCCCAATATGTTTCTGTAGCTTTAGTATTTAAATATATTACCTGCACATCCTAGCCACTCTACACTGAGTATAATTCCATTCTGGTTTATATGTTATAATTAAAAAACAAAGTGTTTTATAATCATTATGTTTTATTATTTGATTTTGACTTTAAAAATAGTAAAATAAACAACCAAATAATGAATATAGATCTAAGCCCGAGCACTGCAACTACCATTGGCTAGAAACATTATGAATTTTAGAGAAGAGCAGAATACTGACATTTTCCTAAGCCAAGTATGATTCCTAAATGCTTTCTAAATACTTGCAACACGCACAGATAAGTGTAGCTCTTGCCTCACATCAAAAAGTTTCTTTTTGAAGCAGGTTAAGATCATTACAGTAAACAAAAAGGTCAAAATCCAGATAACAGCTGATATGCACTGCTAAGCCCTAGTTGAAGATAAACATCACAACCTATACACAAGGCTCAGGGAACATTGCAGAAGAAGGGACAGAAAAGAGTAAGAGCCAAAGAGCCTAGAAAATTGCTGTGATAATGTGTTTTCTATATATGATGAGGAAACTACACCCTTGAAATCTAAAGAGCATGGCAATCTAAACAAGACCTGGAAAGTGACACCACCATATGACATGCCATTATGGATTGGAAAAATTTCATAGGGACCCAATCTTAGATGAAAAATTACAAGTAATTAACTACCACGGAGAGAATAGTCATCTTCAGGAATAAGTCTCATAATTGGATATCTAATAGTAAGTGATTAACCATTAAAAAATGTACATATGAAAAACATTAAATGCAGCCGGTAGGAGAGGATGAATCTAACCTTGCAGAAACTTAATGTATTTCAGTACGAGGATGCCCAAGGGTACTCCCACCTTCACAGAGGAGAAATGGAGTGTAGGATAGGGGAGGCACTGTGTGAGAGGGGACCTGGAAACAGGCAATGATCAGGACGTAAAATCAATAAATAATTAATGAATGAAAAATTGCAGCCAAACAGGTGTATTTATATCTATGTGTCTGTGTCTGTTGGTGTATAGCAAGAATAAGTAAAAAAAGCCCATGAATGTGAGAAAGAATGGGTAAATGGGAGGTGTGGAATAGGAATGATTACAGGCTTGCAGCACATGGTGTAATGTTTTAATTAAAAATAAAAGCAAGATACAAAGGACTTCCCCAGAAGGGAAAATCAAACTTAATCTTACCTCCTAATATACACTTTATAAGCACATACATAATATATCAAACAAGAGACCTCCTAGAAAACAACCTGGTGTAAAGGATTTTTGGATTAATGGTGCAGGAATAAGGAAGAGATTCCTTTAGCTGAAATCATCCAACAACAAAAAAGATAGTAGACAAGTCAAAGTATGACTTTTAAAAAGTTGAAAACTTATGCTCATCAAAAGATCTTATAAGAAATGAAGAAACAAATCACAGACTGAGAGAAGTACTCATAAAGTACCATTGAAATAACCAGAATTGATGAAAAACTGAAATTCATATTAAAATGTGTGTAAATATAAAATAATCTATCATACCACAAAGGAAAATCAGAAGATAGAGAAAATATATATATATATATATTGCAAATATATATAAATATAATGCAACAGAATAAAAACAGAAGGAGATGCTGGAGGTAGAAACAGTGCCACCATTTGATCTTAGCAAAGGAAAGTCAGAAAATAGGGAAAAATGTTAATACAATTTTGCTAGGCATCAAAAATCACAAAAATAATATGTGCTGAAGTGGGTTAAAGAACTTTAGAGAAATTTCATTTCTGGGCACTTATAGTCATGAATATATATTCTGTCAAAAGTATTTTTACTGAAATACAATTTAACAGAAGTAGCTCCAGACTAGACAAAGCAGATGACTTTTAGTAGCACCTACTTGCAAAGTACCCTGTTTTTCAAGAAAATTCAGAGCAGGGATTGAAACAACTAATTCACATCCCTAAAACATTAAATCAGATTAGAGAAGCCTTCTCGAATTCAGGACTTTACTTACATAAATTTCTATAATATGAGGAACTCACATATAGTGTTAAAAGTCTGTTATTATATCAGTTTGATAGGGAAGACGGAAAGTGATTATAGCATAACATTAAGAAACTTTTAAACCATTAGCAAAAGTCTGTTTTCATAATGACTCAGTATACATCAGTAAAATTCATACAACAATGCATGTAATACACACACACACATAGATTGTCCATGAAGACAGTCTCATTGCAGAGCGATATATAGTAGAGGCTATACTGTTGACATTTAATATAAGCCCAAAATGATGATGGGAAGAAAAGGATTCCCAACAATGTAATCCTACATATGTATGTGTATATGTGAAATTACATGTATAATATAATTATAATTTCTAGGAGAAATACTCATAAAGTACAATGATCAAAATCATAATTAGAATTGATTAAGAATTGTAATTCATATTTAAATGTGTTTAAATATAAAATAATCTATCATATCACAAAGGAAAATCAGAAAATAGAGAAAAACAGAAGGAAATAAAAGCAAGAACCATACACAAATACACGTCTTGCTAACAATACAGATATACAGATGCTAAGGTCTTTAATGTTTCTTTACAGGTTATTGCAAGTGGTTGCAAGACAATTTAATCATAATCAGAATTGCCAAGATCAAAAACTCAAGTGACAGCACATGTTAGCAAGGATGTGGAGAAAGGGGAATACCCCTCCACTGCTGGTGGGATTGCAAACTTGTAAAACCACTATGGAAATCAATCTGGTGGCTTCTCAGAAAATTGGAAAGAGTTCTACCTGAAGACCCAACTACACCATTCCTGGAGATATACCTACAAGATGGTCCACCATACCATGAAGACAAGTACTATTTTCATAGCAGCCTTATTTATAATAGCTAGAAGCTGGAAACAACCCAGATGTCCCTCAACCAAAGAATGGATTTTAAAAACTGCGGTTCATTTACAAATGCAATACTAGTCGGCTATTAAAAACAAGGACATCATAAATTTGCACACAAATGGATGGAACTAACATCACATCATCCTGAGTGAGATAACCCAGACCCAAAAGGACATGCATAAAAATGCAGGGACAAAAATGGAGGAGAGATTGAAAGAAAGGCCTTCCATTGACTGGCCCAATTTTGGATCCATCCCATGTACAGGTGCCGTACCCTGACAATATTACTGATCTCATGCTATGCTTGCACACGGAAGCCTAGCATAGCTGTCCTCTGAGAGAGACTCTACCAGCATATGACTGAGACAGATGCAGATAATTACAGTCAACCATTGGACTGAGGTCAGGGAACCTATGGAAGAGTTAGGGGAAGGACTGAAGGAGCTGATGGGGATTGTATCTCCCTAGGAAGAACAACAATACCAACTAGCCCAGTTCCCTCAGAGATCCCAGAGTCTAATCCTCCAACCAAAGAGTATACCTGGACTGGTCTGTTATCCCTGGCACATATACATATAGCTGAGAACTGGCTTGTCTGGTCTCATTGGGAGAGGATGTGCTTAATCCTGTAGAATCTTGATGCCCCAGGGAAAGAGGATGACGGTAGAGATGAGGTGGGAGTGGATGGGTGGGGGAGCACCTTCTCATAAGCAAGGGGGAGGGGAAATGGAGTGAAGAACTCGAGGATCCGGGATCAGGAAGGGAGGCAATGTTTGTAAAGTAAATAAATAATTTAATAAAATAAAACATTGAAATGTAGATGGATATATGGTAAGCAAATCTGACAAAGGTCAGATGATGAGTCAGAGACATGTAAGCATCTGCTGTTGACTGTTCTTCCAATTAAGAAATACACAAAAATCACTGAGATGTAGGAAATAAAAAACCACTGTATTCCATTAAATAATCAGAAGAATATTCTGTTGGCCGAACTATGCCAAGGGGTTCTGTGTCAGAAAGGTAAGCTGAGAGTGAATGAATCCTTGTGGTCAATTTCTAATGCAAGACAGTAGGATCATTGTTTGGAATACTTCCCTTACCAGCATCATTCCGGGTTTATATTAAATGTCAACAATATAGCTTTTACCTTATAAAGTTCTACAACAAGATTATCATCACAGACTCTAAAGTATGGTTTGTTCACAAATATTTCTTCAATACATTTTTCCAGGGAAAACAGAGTGTATTGTGGTGTTAAACCCATACACTATCACAAAATAGCAAATAAAATACAATAAATGTTAACTTTATTGTGTAATTATAAAATATATTACGAAGAAATAATTTAATTTATAAATATACTAAAGATTCTGGACTTCAAATCAGTTAAGTAAAAGTACCTTAGAAAATATTAAAATATTCTTCTGTTCATGTAATCATTTATTAATGTACTAAGATTGAATCTGTTCATATTTTTATACTAGACACTAATGAATGAGTCCTCGCATATGAAGAAACTATTTTACAGTTATAGCTGTTAAATGCTAAGTTCTTACTCAAACTAAACCTTTCATATTTCAAATAATGTATTCATGTAAACATTTTTTCAAAGTTAATAAATGTAGAGTACGGTAACAAAGGATAGACTCTTGTACCATTCATACTTAAATAGCATTTTTTAAAAAGTATAAATTTTGAAGCAGTTTAGAAATTAATACATAAAATATCTAAAATATCAACAGTTGAATAAATAAACATTATCACTTAAATTATTTGGGTAAATAAAATAAGCATAAATCATAGAAATCTCTTGATATCAAAGAAGTGACTGAAGCTTTTCAAAGTGGGAGTGATGCAGAAACTTTATTATTCTTTCCATGATAAAGAGAAAGGGACTGTCTGTTTGTTTGATTGACTGATTGATTCTCAGCAGAGTTTTGAGCAAGCTCTAAGGATGAGAAAAAATCCTGTGGCCTACAATCATCTTCAAAAACTATAGCTGAGTGGTTTTAATAGACTATTTTTAAACATGCTTTATAAATTAAAAGAGGAGAAAGACTGAAATGTAGAGACCTGACCGTAGCTTAGAATGAAGTGACTGGCATTAATCCTGTTTGTATATTTTTGGTAATTAGTCATAACTGTTTTATTTTCACCAGAGAAAGAATGTCTCTCCATCACGATACTAAAGATTCTTGATGGAAATACTAGGTGAATGATGTCAAGGGTTAAAAGTTTTCTACCATGAGAAATGTTAGCAATAAGCCTCTTCTGTTTTTTAACCCTTTGTAAATAAATCAAAGATGTCACCTCATATCAGGAAATAAGGTCACTTTCCTCTTCTGTGTGCTAGTTGGTAGATGAAAAATAAATTGAGTTAAAACCCGTACCTAGACATCTGGTTTCTGATCCACTCCAGAGACCAGAGGAAAGGCACTCCCGTACAGCAGAACCCACCAGCATGAATCCCGAGTCACATGTGAAGATGGCAGTGGAGCCATAGGAAGTTTGAGTTCCAATCTTATTTCCATTTGGAGGTGTTGGTAATTCTCCACAGGAGATGACTACAAACAAAAAGTAAATATGCATGAGACATGGTTTAAATACATCTGTTAAAATTAGTGTGCTGCTTACACTTTGAGTTATCTTTGATTTTATTTTCTTAAATATGAAAATGGCATTTGTAAAATAAGTTTGAATGTAAGAGAAAAGTAAAAGGATATGATAAAGTTTAATATTTATTCTTTATGATTGGAATTATAGCTTATTCATCCAAATCTTCCTTTAGCTTTAGAGATTGAACAATGAGTATGAATTAGAAGCTATTATAAAATTTACAACTCTAGATTTATTATCATTATTTCCTAACCTTATTATCTGTGCCACAGGGCAACCAAAATCTCCTTTGGTTAACCAAAAACTTATAACCAAAACTTATAACCAAAACCTTATAAGAAATGTTACCCACAGATACCTCTATATATGCCAGATATAATATAGCTAGTTAACAATCATAATATCATTGGACTGCTTATTTACTTATAAAATATGAGTGATTGTGCTATATTATATGCCATAAATGTCTTTTGTATTCAGAATAAAAGGATAAATTTTAATCTACATGTCTTCTGAAACAAAGTAACAGATAAAAGAATTTGGGAAGAATTTCAATTGACTATCCTTTATTAACTTAGGTTGTTTTTACTAGACCCAGAAAACATTTTAAAAATATATACTATACAAATACACTGATAGTTTTGAATTTATTAAATAACATTTTAGTTTCATGAGAATCTGGATATAGCTGCTATTTCAAATATATCATGACATTAAATCATCTCAACAACTTTACAAAAGTATGATAGTTTCTTATTTAGAGAATTGAAGATCAGAAAATATTATGTTTAGATTATCTGAGTTAAAGACCATTTTTGTATTTACAGACTCTGTGGCTTGTTTGTAACAACACATTATTCAGTTTCATTTTTTAAAAAAAATAAAATATAAAAGACTAAAAACACTGCACAGCAACTATCATATAAACTATCAATAGAAACATAACTTAGTTGCTAAAATAAGATTTTTCATCCATACCTCATAAGTTAATTTTATTTATAGTATTTGCTAAACATAATTAGGGAACTTTAAACTATAATGTAAATAACTTTATTTATGCCATAGCGTTACTTATGATGGTTCATATCTAAAGTCCAGAAACTAGGAAGCACCTTTGGGGCAAGGACTTTGAGTATAGGCTAGGTAACATGTGAATATCCCATCAAAGAAACATGCTCAAGGGTAGACAGAAACATTCTCATCTTTTCATGGGTGTGTTTTTAAAAAGAAGTAATGCAAGACCTGAAATCACCAAGCTTCTCAAACAATGTGAGCATCCTGAGTACTTACTTTGGCAGTATGGTCTTTCAGTTCTCCAACTCCAAGTACCATTAGGAAGGCATTCGATAGAAGCAGGACCAAGTCCATGATAACCAGGATCACAGCTGAAAACCACCTTAGTTTTGTATTCATAATGTGACCCATTCACAATTCTCCATCTTCCATGTTCCAAGGTAAAGGAATTGATACTTGGACATGTAACAACTGTATAAATCCAAACAATAATATAGATGCTAGTAAGGCAAATACCACCCCAAGTACCTAAGGAGATCTAGAATGTATTAGATCCTTTATGCTGCCATTACTTCAGTTAATTCTCTATTTTGCTCTCCTAAGTAATGCCTGTTCATATTTGTCCATTAATCATTAATGATATCTGGTTCCTAATAAACTGTTGGAAATTCTTTGGCTTAAGAGTTATTTCACAATTAATTATATTTATATTTCACAAATAATTATAGTTGTTCACTATATATATATATATTGATCTCTCCACCTAGAATCCCAGTTACTTCACTCGCTGTCTTTCTTTATTATTAAAATGTTTATTGAAGAACTTAGTTTCAGAAAATGTGTTTGATCAGAGTGGTCTTTGTGAACAAGAGCTATAGTACCTATGTTTGTTCATTGAAAAGTTGCTTAAGATACATAAAAGCAATATTAGGCATCTTTTAAAGAATACACATAATGGAACAATCCTCACTTTAAATGAAATAATGAAATTCACATGTTAGTAAGAATTGTGACAAGAAATTGAAATAGAGGAAATAAAAATATTACTTAAATCATCACTTTCATCAAAATAGCTTTCAATTATAATTATATATTTATTAGTATACTATGATAGTATCAAGAGCAGTAGAAAAATTCTAAATATAAGTAAGAAGAAATATACTAAGTCAAAGTTATGGATAATCTTAGCATCACTGTTTGCTCTTATAAACTTAGAGCTTGGTTTACTGAAATAGAACATTATTAGCACATATACTTAAAGGTTTCACATACAGTGAGTTTATTAATAAATGCTATTTATTAATAGCATTAATATAAAAATTTAGTTCCATAAAAATACAAATCTCGCATTTGATGCATTTTGGAATTTGCAAAATTTAACAAAATGCCTGTTTCCTGTCCTTCAGTATTTGATAACACAACACAGACCAATTAACTTTTATTTCTTTCTTTCTTTTTTTTTTTTTTTTTTGGTTTTTCGAGACAGGGTTTCTCTGTGTAGCCCTGGCTGTCCTGGAACTCACTCTGTAGACCAGGCTGGCCTCGAACTCAGAAATCCGCCTGTCTCTGCCTCCCAAGTGCTGGGATTAAAGGCGTGCGCCACCACCGCCCGGCTAACTTTTATTTCTATACTAGGACATTTTGGGAATTAACTTTTAAAATTAATACATAAAAAATTAAGTCATATAACATACTAATTGCAAACTTCTGACTAATTTCCATGAGTGTACATACCAACACAGCGAGGGGTCTTATTATGATTACTCCATGTTCCATCTGACTGGCAGGTGGCGGTGGTGAGTTCCTTGGATGACAGCCTATACCCATCATTGCAGAAGTAGGTAACTCGGGTTCCAACCAAGTAGTCGGTCGTAAGTATTCCTCCATTAGTTGGGGCTTTAGGAATCCCACAGGAAATTGCTAGAATGCACATACACAATTACAGAAACAGAAAATAAAAAATGTCTGCTGGAAATCTATAAATCCCAAACATGAAGAATTGTTTGCGATACTATCAAGTTTCCAAAAGAAATTTACAGTAGATCACAAAAAGAACTTTTAAGAACTGTACATTTTGGAATAATTTATTTTAAACTAATAAGAAGTAATTGGTGACCCTATATGCTGTTCTTGCTTTATTTTTCTTAGATTTTTTGTCATCACATAGTTAGTGTTGGCATTCATAAAGACTATGTGGGAATCCAAGCCAGGTAAACAGTGTTATGTCTAGTGTTCAGTGCATGACACTGGGCTACATTGTTTAATTGGATTTAATCAATAAATAATAAACATTATTAAGGAACTCAAAATTCTAATTGATATTTTGTCCAGAAAAAAACAAAAAACCAAAAAGGTTAATTTTCCTGACGGGAATTCCTTTGACATAGGTCCAGTCACAATGTGTGATAAGTTCTAACGATACTGTTGTGTTCATGGGATTTGATACATACTAGGCCAGGATTTATTCTCTAAAAGATACCTAGTGTCTCTCTCAATTTCAATTTAGATGCTTTGTTATAAACTATGTTATACTTAATTAAGGTGAGCGATAATTTTTCTATGTTATGTTGTTTCATGTGAATTTATATTGTCATAGTTAATTATATTTACATATGTATTTCACTTCATATAATTTCAAAATACTATATAGAAATTCTGTACACTGACGCATGTCCATGTTTGCTGAACACTTATACAATCTGCATTTCTCATATGATTAACAGTCCTATAGTTACTGTGACCCATGTCTGACAGCATTTGAAACCATAAATAAAATAAGATTGTTTTATCCAGCCAGAAACACTTTGATCTATGATGGTGTCCTGTCTTCAAGATATGCTAGTATAATGATGGGACAAAGCTTGTGAGAGTAACTGTCCTATGTATGATTTAATGCAAAGTCTATTCCATGAGATGGAATCCATACCCAAAACTGTTCGGGTTACCAAGAACTTGAGATTAGATAGCTTAGAGACATACTATAAAATCAAACATAACTTCTCTAAAAAATGAAGAAAGAAAGAAAGGAAGGAAGGAAGGAAGGAAGGAAGGAAGGAAGGAAGGAAGGAAGGAAGGAAGGAAGGAAGGAAGGAAGAAAGAAAATTGAACAGTCATAATAAGAGCGCTTCCTCCTGCAGCACTAAGGAACAAGTACAGAGAACTGCAGTCAGACATTAAGTCAACTAGAGAGATTTTGGAACACTCAACCATAAATTCAGTATCTCCATCAAATGCCTTCCTTCAGGGTTCAGGGAACCCTGAAGAAGAGGCAGAAAGAGCACAAAAAGCCTTAGGGGATGGAGAAACAAGGCCCTCTAGGGACACTCCTATGTGCTCACAAAGACTGAAGCAACATACACAGACCATGTACTAGTCTGCACCACATGGGGTCCTAGAACTAAAAGAAGTGATAACAGGATCCTATGCTTAAACTCTAACTGATAAACACTTGCAAATGAAAATTGAGTTTTCTCTAATGAGATCTCAAAGGGCAAACAGGCTACTCTTAATGGTAGCCCACATGTCCAGCTGTCGATGGCCAACAAAAATGAACTCAATGGCATCTTTGGAGCTTCCTTATCTCATTTTATTATATCATGAGTTTTTCTTCGTTTCTCTTTTTAATTTTATCTTAATATTTTTAAATTTATTTAATTTCTATGTTTTATCTTCTCTCTGCTTACCTTCAGGTCACTGGTGTATATATATTGGCTTCCTGTTTGGTGTTTTTATGGGATTCCTGAGTGTGTGAATACTAGAGTATCTGTATCTTTTGCTTATTTTGGGGCTTATTTTCTTCTGTTTGTTTTCTCCTATCCTGTTGTTTTTACACCATTTGCATTTTTATTGTTAGTTATGTTGGTTTTATTTTATTTTATCTTATTTTATTTTTATCTCTTAGAAGCTTCTTTGTTTTCTACTGAGAGAGAGAAAGGGAGTGAATAAGGATTGGAGGGGATATAGGAGGAAACTGGGAGGAGGGGAGGGAGGGGAAACAATAATCAGGATATACTATCTGTGAAAAATGCTACTTTCAATACAAGAGAAAAATACATTTATTTGTGCTCGTTATACCCATTAAGACATATTAATATATTTATGTATAGTGCTACTCCACTACCAGTTTTAGTTTGTATTATCTGCTGTATCTACTTTAGTGCATTACCATAACTATCAAAATAGTTTTTGGATCCTGAAATAGGTTACATTTAAATCATTCTAGAATTAATTTTTTCACCATAGCAAAACATATAAGAAACAGAAATGTGTGTTTCATTTATATTATAAAGGTCATTTCTGTTGGTCTATATTTCATTTCAAATAAACTTGTTCCCTTTTATTTTGTAAAATCCATCATGTGTTTAAATTCCTCATCTATATGAATGAGATACTGTAAGCAGAATATAGAGAGTAAAACTTAGTCAGATGAATCCAAACCATGTAAAACTGTATGGCAGAAGCAACACTGCAGCATAGTTTGCTCTATTGTAATTTCATGGCCTAAAGATTTTGAATAGGAATGAACACTGAATCAGAAATTTCTGATGTTAACAAACAAATGTTATTATTCTTTCTTTTAATTATAAAATTTTTAAACTACTGTTTTTAAAATTAAATGGTACCATGATATCTGTTTCAATTAATATTTATATTTTTTGATATTCATGAGGGTGATTGTAATTTTTAATAAGTTCTCATTCCTCAATACTCCCTGCCAATAATCAGGTATATACTGAATACCTACTCTGACAAGCACCCACATATGCTCCTGGGTTTATGAAAAAGTACACATGCTACACATGAACACATACACATATACAGACACACACACACCCATTGAACCTAGGTCATGGTAAAATAAATGTTGTTAAATGTTATGAGTTTCTCACATATTTAGAAAAAATAGTTATATCTTAGAGCTTTAGTATAAAATGCCATAGTCAAATGACTGTGCAAATATCTTGTTCACAAATAGCTCAATTTTATCTTATATAGTGGTTTGAATGAAAAATGCTCTTCATATACATGTGCTTCGTGCCCAGTTGATGAACTGCTTAAAGGATGAGAAGGGGCAGCCTTGTTAGAGGAGAGGTGTTGCTGCCAATAGGCTTTGAGGTTTCTAAAGCTCAGGTCCAGTGTCTCTCTTTCTTTGTGCTAACTCTCTATTCACTAATATTAGAGCATATTTCTCTGGGATTCATGACAAATATTGAAGTCTAGCTGAGATATGAAGCCTTGGCAACTAAATAATTACTGAACTATTGAAATTTCCATTAGGAGAGAAGAGCCATTAGCAGTTTATGTAGACCACAGCATGTAAGCTATTCTAATAAATCTGTTCTAATGAATCCTACTCTACTAAATTTAATATAATAAACATGTAAAATTCTTAATATTATATAAATAGTAAGCATCTTATTTTTAAATATTTTATAATTTATTTATGTTATACACACACACAAACACACACACAAACACACACACACAAACACATACACAAACACACACACACACACACACACACACAAACACACACACACACAAACACACACACACACAAACACACACACACACACACACACACACAAACACAGAGGATGTCCTCTATGTCCAAGAAAGAGAAAGATTGGATACAATCTCTAAGAGGCTATCACAGTTGCTACTTTACAGAATGACGGGAAATGATTTAATATTGACCGTGACTGGAAAGTCACTTTTTCTTCAGAGTACTTAGTTTAGTAATGGGATGAAGTTATTCAGTTCCTGACACCAATCCCTGATTGACTGTCAATCAGTGGCTATCCAATCTCTAAAAGAAAAATAATTAATGGAAGTCAAACAAAGAGAGCTAAGGAAATTTTCTATTTATAACTTGCTCATACTGTTTAACTAATACTGAAGTACGTAAATATCAGGATGTCTAAGATATTGACAGGCAAGAAGAATAGTTCATAGAAGAACACAAACAAGAGTGACATTAAAAGTCTGTGCAATATGAGTCGCTCTTCCCAGTGACACCAGTAGAAATACCCAGACAAACAGGTCACATCTTCAACAAACATATTTTTACAAAATAATATTTTATGAATGTTTTGATAAAAACAATAGATCAGTTTGAACCACAAAACTGAATAATTTTACAAGATCAAATCCATTTCTTTTAAACTTTACAACATGCTTATTATAACAATAAAAAATGTTAAATGAAAAATGATAAAAAATTAGTGTGATTTACCATGTGTAAATGTGATAGTATATATCTAAAATTAGTGATATTATAGCATTGACTCTAGAAAGAAACTGAAAACATTCAGAAACTTTAGGACGATTTTCTTTAAAGATAAATTCAGTAATTCAGTGATCTCCCAATCAGGGGCTCACAACCACCTGAAACTCCAGTTCCAGGATCATCTAAAGCTACCAGTAACTATGAACATCAGTATTAACCTGCACATATTCACACACACACAATTAAACCTAATGAAAAATATTAAATATTAAATATTTACTATTAAATATTACGTTTTTAAATTTAAAGTTTATGTAAGTATTATATATATCCATACATGAAATATATATACACATGAAAAATCTTTATGTAACTATAATGTAAAGGTTTAATATCAAAGTATTTTAACATTCATTTAAACTATATGTTATTTAAGGTTAGTTTGCTTCCTATGATAATTATGAGATCTACTATCCCTTTAAAAATTTTATAGATAGTTTTTCAGTGAGCTCTGGGTCATATTAAATGATAGTTACCAGTATTGTTTATTTACTGAAACTGTTCTTCCTTTTTAAAATTGGATACAACAGCATTACTACAGATTTATATTCTGGTTTACATTTGGAGATGATTTATAGTGCATATATGTATATATGTATATGTTTGTATATGTAAATGTATGTACATACACATATATGTGTGTGTGTATAATTTTCATGTTGAGAAAATAAAGTGATGAATTGAAATACTTTAAGAAATTTAAATCAAGCAGAGTAGCGATGATACACACCTTTAATCCCAAGACTCCAGAGGCAGAGTCAGCAGATAGGTCTCGAGAGTTTGAGGCCAGTCTGGTCTACTTAGGGAGTTCAAGGACAACCAGGACTACAGTGAGAAACCTTATCTTGGGAGGGGGAGGAGAATTTTAAGTTTCTTGCTATTATTTTCTGTAGTTGACATTTACTTTGACTTGTTTATACTACCTAAAATTTAAAAACCATTACCTTTTCACATAACATCTTAAACAAAAGTTCATTTGTCATTTTGTTATCATAAGATCCAGAGCTCAGAATGTTTTGGTTTGTAAGAAATTAAAAATGAGAATGGAAATATATTCCTGTTGAACTAGAAAATAAGAGAAAAATAACCAGCTAATTACCTAGAATCTTTCTCATAAATTTCATCTTTGAGAGCATGATTTTGTATACTTTGTGCTAAAAAATCTATATTGACCTTATCCATTCTTAATATTATCTTTCTATACAATAAGTCAATTTTCATCATTTTTATCACTATAAAGTAGCTGATATGATAAGTTTGTGGCTAACCTATATATTTAAGTATAAACTTGTGACTTGAAGATCATTTAACACCAAGAGAAGTTGACAAATTTTGTATGTCTCACAATCAATTTTACGTTTTTAATCCTGATTTCCAGGGAAGGCTCTAGGATGTATCTTTTCTTTCAACATATTTCATATAGTTAATTAATTAATTATTGTATTTATTTAAATCCTCAATATTCCCTCTCCATTCTGGTCCCCCCTCCCAGGCTTATTCCCCACCCCCCATCCCCTTTGCCTCTAAGAATGTTTCCCTCCCCCCCCATTTCCCTTCCCTGGGGCATCAAGTGTCTACTAGATTAAGAGCATCCTCTCCCACTGAGGCCACACAAGGCATTCTCTGCTAAATATGTGCAGCCTCAGGGTGTGGGGAGGGGCACAACTTGGACCAGCTCATGTGCTTTTAAATTTGTATATTTAATATTGTATATTTTGTGATTAGTGTAAAAAGATGTATGCTTAAGCTGTATTAATGCATGTTTCTATTTTGGGATAAGGTACTTCACCTTGGCAGGCAGGGACTGGTGCATCCCATGAATGATATCCATAGGATGATTTTCTGCAAACCGCGCTGCTTTTCCCAACGAGTCGGAACCCTCGGTCACAGGCCCAACGAACCACACTGTTCAGTTGTCCCCCTGTCTGACTAATGATGTATCCATGAGGTGGAGATTCTGGTGTGCTACAGTAGAAGGCTTTTCAAAGAAAAAATAATCACTGCTTAATTAACAATTAGACATTCCTTATCACCCAAGCTTGTAAACAATTATGCAACTAATCAGTTGTTATTTCAATTCAACAACCGTTGTATATTTTAATTTCTTTTAAAATGTCTACTTTCAAAATTTCTGATATAGAGCATTGAACTCAAGAAATTGAATCACCTGTTGTCTGAAGGCCTTAAATGTCATAGCTTGGGAGATATAGTAGAGTCTGTTGTTTACATGCCACAGTAAAATTGTATATCATAGTAGGGCATCAATTTCATTTTGACTAGTATTAAAATGGACTTTCCTACTTCATAAATATCTTTGATATTCTATTACAGTGACCTATATGATTGGTTACTTATAGCATTATAGATATTGCCAATAAAATAAAATATTCTTTTTCCTGAAGTCTGAAATGACAAAAGATAATGTCTGAAGACTTTCCATATACATTCTTTAAAGATCATTCAGTATGTCATGTTATGTTTACATTTTAAAATGTCACTGTCATCTGAGGATATAGAAAGTGGGAGATAAATAGTGATAAAAATTGAATTTAGAATATATGTGTCAGTATCTGTTACTTCCAACAGGAAAATGTACGAATTTACCATGTTAAACCATTCTTGATAGCTAAAAATAATGTTTTCTTTAAACCTATATCAAAATTTGCAATAGATTTTAATGAAAATAAAAATTGACTCATAACATAATAATATATTGCTTATATATGTTTCATTTGAACAATTTTCTTTATTTTGTTAAAATAATGTGAAATGAAAATTAATGTAACAAATTCAAATTTTTTAGGCATAAGAATAATAAAATAAAATTGATATATTTCATACGAATCAAACATTGACTAAATACGAACAACCTTAAGTGTTTGTCAAGCATATATGTATGAATGTTCTTTCATCTTCAGATTCATTAGGATACACAATTTCTTAGCAAATTAATAATGTGTTAGTTCACTTTTAAGATGTGAAAAAGCAATTACAATCTAATTATAATTATCAACTCATTCTTTTAAAGTAAAGTAGCAAGGGAGAATTATTTTATCTGTAGATTATATGTAATGATATGCACATATTTAAGTGTGCAATTTATAATTATTTAAATTCATATAAATGAGCCAGTATCTATTCTATACAGTGAAAACCATAAATTGTTCATAACTGAGAATTGTATCAACTTTATTTAGAAAACATTTAGAGTTGAAGGGATTCACAGTGATCAGCATCCTGGTAAGTATAATTTTAACATTGAAGAAAGACATATTCTTCTAGCCCAGACTCACAGCTTTTACTATCATCTAGGATTATAATAATGAAAAGAAATACATCCCTCCTTTAATGGAGAACAGTATATATTCAAATACCACCAACTTGCTACCTTTATTTTAAAAACAGTATAGCTTATTATTAAAAGGAGGGCATATAAAATGATGTCATCTTGATATTAAAAATATATATTGACATTTTCAAATTCACATGTTTTTAATTATTCTACTTATTCACTTTACATCCCTCTCACTGCTCGCCTCCTGGTCACATTTATAATTGTAGTTTATCAATTGTGCTCAATAATTTGTCTTTCAACAGTTAGGATACTTTAGTAAGTACTACAAACGATGGAGATTAACAGGAAAAAGATATTGTTTCTGCTTAAAGTCATTCAATATTCGTTATTTAAGAGATCAGATGATACATATACTTTAACTATAACTATTTTCAGACAGTTAAGGGAAACAAATCTATTGAAAAAATTCAAACGTTTAGTTTGGATTAATTTATAATTAATTAACTTACAATTAATCTAAGTTGTAAATAATGTATGGGCATTTAGTATGAGAAAATATCAATTAAAGGACAGGGTGGAATTATTTCATCACAGATGAAACTGAGGCATAGAGATTACCTCAAATTTTTCAAGAAACAACAGTGTACGGTCTGTAAATTTTGCCAATATTTAAGAGATTTACAGTTAGATTCCTCTGTCTGTTTTTAGTTTTTCTTATTTTCTATGTGTCAGTGTTTGTCTGCATGCGTGTGTGCATAGCAAATACATGCTGGTTACAAGTTGAGATCAACAGATGTGACAGATCCCCAGTAAGAGGTGCTACAGAAAGGAGTCATTGTGAGAAGACTACAGATCCTTGTAATCCATGTTCTTAACTGCTGAGCCTTTCTTAGCCCCCATCTTAACTCTTTAATGACAGTCTCCATGATGATGGAGGTGACATACTTGCTACAGTCATAAACAACACATACCGATGTATCTTATCCTGAAGCCTTTTTGTTATTGCCATGATCTGCAGACCACTGAAGAAATACTTCATGACCATTGCTTGTTACATTAAAAGCAGCTGCATAATCTCCACTGAGAGAAATTAGCACTGGACTCTGAATATTTGGACCTTTGAAAAGAACATAATATAATATAGATATAAACAAATGATTATATCCTCATTTATCTCCAGTGTACATATTTTTACAGTAATATTAAATACTGAAGTTTTTTACACCAAATGTACCAAATCAATAATAAGAAACTAATATAAAATGATAATGATAAATGTGAAGTATTTTAATGATTTCTTTAAATGTCAGTTCACAACAATTATCAAGGTAATGACATTCTTCATATAGAATGGAGTCTATGTTATTAAAAGTATCTATAGGATAAAAGAAAATATTGTATTGACCATCTACATGTATGGTTTGGGTATTTGGACTAAACTTATGATTATCCAGGAAATATAACCCATGGTTACCATCATACACCTGAAGAACATCAAATTCTTTTTCTGTCTGGAAGAATTCTACAAACATGCTGATGTTATAACCCTTTTCCACTGAGATGCTCCATGCACACATCTGCAAATTTGGGTAACTGTCAGGATATCCAGGACTCAGGATTACTCCTGTAGAATCCAGTCGTAGTTCATTGGCAGGACAGAGCACTGTAAAAGAAGGCACCATTATAAATCTTTTGGAACATAAACAAAAGTTGTGTTTTTAATACCAAATGCTTGTTTATATTTATTAACTACAAAGAAGATAATAGTTGATTTGTATTATTATTAAGATAGATAGTAATTTGTGTTAAATAACAGTTTTATTAAGGTACTAATTAAAATATGAAATGAAGCACTAAAATTTATAGTACTTATTTCTTCCTTTTATTACATCAAAAATGCACTTTTTATAGCAAATAGTTACATGAAAAAACGATAATACATTTTAATTCTTCACATTTTCCCAATTATTCCTGTATTCGTTTATATTTCACTCTATCTCTCTTATCTACGTGTTAGTCTCATACCTTATTATCCATATTTTTAAAAATTTTCTTCTCTTCTTATTCTTTCAACACACACAGGTGTGTGGGCCAGTAAAAAATATCATTTCTCAAAGCTAATTTTGTTATTTCTGGGCTCAGGAAAGTAATTAAATCCATGAAGACTTTATATAATTTCCAGCCAGCAGTTACCCTGCAGCTCCTGGTGTTAGCTTCAGATCCTATATATTGACTAAAACAAAAATTCCTATTTCATATTGCTCCTGGCTCATTATGAGATATTCCAAGAGTGAAAAACTAACCTAATTATGGTCTACTACTCTCTACTAACGTTAATGATTTTAACTCTTGAGCTTGCATTATTTGAATATTAGAACATAATATATTTATCCATTTTAATTTGGGTTTGAAGACAAAGAATAACTAAATTATCAGGCCTTTATTACACAAAGATGTCATCTAGAAAATAAAATAAAAGATCATAGGGTTGTCAGTGTAAAATTGTTCACTCTGAGTCATATGGTTCACAAATGCATCCATATACATCAAACATGATTAAGGCTTGTATAAACCTAAACTTTCTGTTACAGTAAAGGATATGGCTATAACAGAGCATCCTTTATAACACTGTCAAATGCTTTTAACTTTAGGTTGTACCACACTTCCAGTGTTTTCACCGAGGATACCGTAGTGATCATGGAAGGATTCGAATAAATAACTTTTAAGCTTTTGATATATTGGAAATCAATCACATGCGATTTTCTAATTCAACTAACATGTATGTAGTTCTACGATTCAACTAGCATGTATGTAGTTCTATGATTTTGGCATTATACCTCACTGAATCAAAATAATTAGGTCTTGATCTTATTAATCTGTTTAAATAAATCATGCCTGAAAATACCAAATATAATGAATAAAATTAACTTAAATAGATAAATGGTTTCATATTAATAGGTCAGAGGGTGGTTTAATATTTTAGATAATTTAATATTTTAATTAATGTTTCCATATAGTACAAGACTAGAAAAAGTAAATAAAAGAGTGGATTATAGAAATGTAAGGTGATTCTTCAACTATGGGAAAAATTGAAAGATTTAAAAAGAAAAATGATCCAGAATTAATTTTCAGATTTTTTAAATCACTGTAAAATACAGTAATAAAAATATTATTGTTAAATGTAAGTGTGATCTAGGCTTGAATATGAAAATAATAATCTGTCTTTTAGAAAAAATAAAAAAATTATAAATTGACTGATAACTATAGATTTGGAAAATTTTAAAGGGTTGAGTACTTTGGTAATTTTGTGATTTTTAACTTAAAACTATTAAGTCAGTTTTTTGCTTAATAACTTGTCAACTAACTCAAAGAATCATCATAGATATGTTCTCAAGGATAACCAATTACATACTGGTAAGCCTCTAAAGTGATCTGTGATTAGATATTAAACAAAGAATAATAAGACAGAAGAATTTTGTTGTGATTCATATAAGAAAATTCTGATTTTAGAACAAAGACACACTGTGAAATCATGGGAGAAGCTGGGCTGTGAAATAATAAGGTTGTCCAGATTCCTTTGTTTAATTTCATGTAAGAATTATTGGATTAGGATTTATCATGGAAACTTTCTATCCAAGAGTTTGCAACTTAGTTTGTATGTTTGGGCCCAGGGGGAAAAAAAATGTATCATGGCCTGATGGCTCACATCTTCTATGCCTGAACAAGTATTTTTCCATGCTATATATTCTATGTTGAGAGAAGGAGACTCTATATTCTTCATTTCTTTTTATCTCTACTAGAATGTGAATTCTATATAATCCTAATTGGATACAGAAAAGTCTTGTGTGAAGACAGTAATTGAATGAATGGCATTCACATTGTGGATATAAGTTACACACTTCAGAATGGATACTCACCATCTTCAAGATGTTCATGCTGCCCTGACTAAAGTCATGAGAGATTCTCACAGTGTAACTGTCCATAACTCCCTTTCTTTCTGCTAATTTAATGTACTCTTCTGAAGACCCTTCATCATTTCATAAGGAGTCCAATGAAGTAGGGAATAAAATGCTATTTTCTACATTTAGTGATTAAAACAATAACCAATGTATTACTGCTTTTTGAGCCATAACCCCACGTTCTAGTTCATACTGGCTTCAACCTTAGTATATACCCCAGGCTGGCTTCTAATGTGTGGGTAATCCCCCTGCCTTAGCCTTTAAAGTGTTGAGAAAACCTGTCTCCAATTTTTGTTTTAGGTTTTCTATTAACAAATTACTATTCAGGAAACAGATTTCTGTATGTAAGAAAAAAATTGAATGAAAGAATAAGCCATGAAAGTCTAATAATAAAACAGTTCAATGTTGTTCAAATCAGCTACCATATACGTTACTGTAAGATAGACTTATGGCCACCACAAATCAACTGTAAATGGTGTTCGAACATCTTAAATATATTAAACTTTCAGATCCTATCTTTAACTGCCTTGGTGACAGAGTAAATTCCTTCAAATCCATATCCAGTTCTCTTAAATGTCTCCTTTCGTGTTTTACAGACATTTAGACAATCTTTTCTCTAAGCGTTTTCTAATAAAACTTTCACTGCCCATTTGGAAGTCAGGGTTTCTTGCCTTCATCAAGCTGTATCTGACTCATACCCAGTTACTTATCATTATTTACTGGTTCCTGAGATACATGGTTTGCTGTCGTTGGGAGGATTGGCCTGGTCTTCCACTGTGATACTTACGTAGTAAGCTCAATTAAATGTTACTTTTCTGTTTGTTTGCTTGCTTGCTTGCTTGCTTTGGTGTATGTCTATCAGCTTAATCCTCATCTTCTTATTCTTACATATAGTAAATAAAGAGTTCTATAGAAGTGATTAGAATACCTTTTTCCTAATAAAATTAATTATAACTTCTGGCTTTCTTTTAGGGATTTTTCCTTTTCTCTTTTCCTTTTGACATACCTTGTAGAGAAAAATAAGTACTTCATATAAGTTTCACTGACATCAGGCTAATTGCAAAAAATTAAATCTCAAAAAAATGAAAGATTTTTTTAATTGCCACTTTGAAGAAATAATCGAATTTTATACCTCAGAGTCACATTATCAATACTGAAAATACTTTATTTTTAATTTTTTTCTATTCTGACTTAAATACAAAACAGATGTTTATGAATTCAATACCCACAAATTAGGTGTTGCTTGGTGTGCGATCCTATCACTCACGAGGCAGAGGCTAGTGAAACTCCAATATGAGTCTAACCTAGACTGTCTATATACCAAGATCCTGTCTCAGAAAATAAAGTAAATAAGCAAATACTCTGAAACATCAGTACCTTGACAAACTGGAGGTGCCCCGTCCATCTGCAGCCGCTCTCCCAATCTGCATGTCAGAATTGCATTGCCAACCAGTGTAAACCCTGGAAGACACTGATATCTGATAATATCGCCTGTTAATGAAAAAGAAAGAAGGTAGCATTCAGACAAGCTGCATAGTATAACTGAAGAGCTGTTTGAATTTAGGAGTAGAACTCTTTGCATTGACTCATTTTCAATTAGTTTAAAAATATGATCAATTATAAGCAGGGATAACTCTTGAACATGAAACAAATGAGGCTTGAGAGCACTGATCAACCATGAATAAAGGTAGAAGTTAGCTACTGATCCAGGTTTCATGATGGATACCAGCTACATTGAGCTGTGGGCAGAAGGAAATAATTTGGTTTACATAGGTATGATATTCATATTGTTAGGATTTTGCCATCTATTGTTTATTACTAAAATATCTGTCATGGGTTATGAAACACCATTTCTTCAAGCTCACAAAACAAATGTAATGTTTTAGAAAAACAACATTCATAGGTGTTTTTCACAACCCATAGGTGTTTTTGAGTGTTCCTTTTCTTCTTTTGACTGTTTTCCCTTCTTCTTAATTTCAACAAATCCCATCAAGTTACAGGCTGTTCCAATTGTACTTTTACACTTATTTGTAAGAAAGATAGTTCTGCTATGAGGGTATTCTTTGAAAGTAATTTTAAAGGCTTTACCTATTTCAAATTCATCATCTTCTGTTAGAATTTCTGCATTAGGGACAGGTGGTGGAGGCTGGCACACTCTTAGTTGGTAGGCTAAAAAAATAAACACTCTATGTTTATTCCTTTTCTGAAAAGCTTAAAGTATACATGTACAAGAAAACTTACAAAACAGTTTTTGAAAGAATAAAGTATATTCTAATTGTTAACACTCTATTATTAATATATTTTTTAAAAAATCCTACAATCAAAGTAGAAAACAATTACTTCTTTAGTTGGTAGAATATTTGTGTCTAACACTGTATTTCTGCCCCCTAAACTCAGTTAGGTGAGTTGTAAAACCTTGTTGTCTTTGTTGTTGTTTTGTTGTTATTGCTTCTTGGCATGATCACAATTTAGAAAGATGCATTTGTGTCTTTATTTGTTCAGTAATGTCTAGACTCAAGGTTCGTCACAGAACTCCTTGTACTTAGCAAAGTTACTGATATCTTATAACAACTCATTGTGTCGACCTTCCCAGGCAAATGTATAAACACTTTGCTAATAATATCTCAATTGACCTTCAAAAAATTATCTTATATCTATGTAACTAGTTCTATAATGATTTCCATCTTACCAATGAGAAAACTATTGAAAGGAGGCTTAAAAGAACCCATATCTCATAGCTGTATTGTGCTGAGCTCAGTGTGAACCTACTGCATCTCACTTTAGAAATTTAATTCATCCTGGGACATCAATGTAACTGTGAGATAAGTGTGTGGGAGTATAGCATTTGCAGTTACCATTATGGTTTTAAAATAATGATCCTGATTCAAGCTGGTATTTGATTTATTTAAAGACCATCAAAAGTGTCTGAATCCAAGCCTCATAGAAACTAATTCAAAGATACCTAAAATCAATGATACCACTACATTTTATTAATATTTTATTTTCAAACATATTAAATTATTCTTCAATTGAGAAACAAGTTTGCAACTTCAGAAAATGAATGTGTTACATGTGCTATATTTTGCTACTTATGCTGAAAAGAAAGATAAAGAGAATGTTACATAAAAACAAATTTGTTCAACATGACTAATACAGAGAATAATGAGAACATATTTTAATATTCTCTTACTTAAAAGCCTACATTTTCAATATTTCACCTATTACAAGGATTACTGTCAAACTTAGGAACATCAACCAGACACGTTAAGAATGACTCCTCCTATAAGGAAATTACGGGAATAAATGCTAAGAACAAGGAATGTGTTTTCAGTTCTAAATGATGATAAATCACAGAGGACATTTTAGATTCAGGAGGAAAGAAAGGAAATGTTGCTCACAACTTCAGTGATGGATTCTTAGTGAATCACTATCACTTAACCAGAAGCCATTTATAGAAGGCTAATTAGGTAGACAATATCCAGTTTGGAAGGAAAGAAAGAATTTTGAAATACACACACAGACATACACAAACTCACACACACACACACATAGAATTACATATATATATGTTTGTGCATATACACATATGTGTATATGTGGAGAGAGAAATATCAATCAATGGAGAATAATGGATTGGCTTCTGTAAATTTCTACCTACACTTTAAAAGTCTTCCTGCCTATACTTCAGTATGTTATAAAATAATTTATTGGTCAGTGTCTTTTTTTTTCTTTTGTTTTTTTGTTTTCTGAGTATCACACTACAGAACAGAGAAGATATGAAACTAAAGTGTGGGACAATGGACAGTGAGAGGAAGCCTAGTAAGGTCTACCAAAGGCTTGAGGCCCTGGAGACCCTAAAGGGATGGTAGAAGTTTACTGCTCCCAGCACCAGGCCCCTATAGATTTGTGGCCATCAGTTACATAAGGGCAATGCCCAAGCCCTTCCCCTGTAATGAAGCATCCCTAAATATCAGAACAGACATTAGGAAAGAGTTGTGTCCACAGTCAAGTAGGCTCAAACAGAGTTCTCTATTCTAATGAAGTACCTAGAGGTCGGCTAGCTTGCTTTCCTTCCCAGACATTTCTCCCTGCAGAAGGTATTTAATCTCAAGCCCAACCTAAGAAGTGCAGTATAGGTTTTTATGTATCCATTTTAGTAGAAGGACTCTCTGCACTCCCAGCCACAACCACCATCAAGTCTGCCACCTGTAAAGCTATTCAGCCTGTTGGATCTGGACCATTCTCTGCTCTTCTGGGACTCTCCAGGACCACCCTGGATGTCCATGAGTCTGAGAACCCCACAGACTTGTTGTAGGCTGGGACCTCTGAGACAGCTCTAGCTTTCCAACATCACAGACTACACCTTCCAAACCCTGGAGCCATGTTCCACTCACCTTCCCTACAGCACAGCACCAGCCCCAGTGTTGTGGGGTTAGCACAGTCCGCAGACATGGGACCACAACCCTACACTAATGGGAGGCCTTTGGTCCTGTGAAGGTTCAATGCCCCAGTGTAGGGAAATGCCAGGGTAGGGAGGCGGGAGTGGGTGGGTGGGTGCTGGAACACCCTCGTAGAAGCAGGGGAGGGGAAATGGGATAGGAGGATTCCTGGAGGTGGAGACCAGGAAAGAAGATAACATTTGAAGTGTAAATAAAGAAAATATGTAATAAAAAATAGCAAACAAGCAAAGCAACAAACAAATAATTATTAACAGAAAGCACAGTGGAGTAAAAAAAAAATACTCAATATTTCATTAAGTTTAATTCAAAATACTAGAAATTTTAAATTCTACCTGAATTTAGATTTTATAGAACAATGTTCTAAAAATAAGAGGTCACTGTAAGGAAATAACGGAAAAACTTAAGAAAATAAAAAGTCAAATAAACACTATACAGGGAAACACTTATCTTTGTATATTTGGGGAAATTTGTTATTTGAAACTAAGATTCAACTCACAGACCACATAAAACTCATGAAGAATGATGACCAAATAGGGGAGCCTTCAGTCTTCTTAGAAGGAGTAACAAATACTCAAGGGTGCAAATATGGAGACACAGTGCAGGACAGAAACTGAAGGAGGGACCGTCTACAGACCATTCCACCTGGAATATCCATCCTATGTGCAGTCACCAAAGGTAGAGGATGATGTGGATGTCAGGATGTACATGCTGACAGGAGCCTGATATGCTGTCTCCTTAGAGGTCTGCAAGAGTCTGACATACTCAGAGGCAAATTTGTAATTTTATCTTAAATATACAAATTCCTTGTATATTTATCTTAAATTGAGCAGCAATAATGAATTATTTTGTTGTTTTAAGGAATTATAGCTTATTTTAACTCATGAATTAAACTTGGTTTCTGTCACTCATAGTACATGGAAAGAATTAGTTTTCTTACCCAATTTTAATGTGTAATAGATGAGAAATTGTGTATTATTATTGATTAGGATCATGTCATTTTCACAACCTCACATGGATACTGGGACATAGTATGTGCTTTGCTTTCTGCTGTTTCCAGATTTTTCCATCAATTTATGAATTTTCGAGCCACAGTCCTAGAAGCTAAGGATCACACTGGGGCTGTGTAGGGTGTCTGGCACAAAGTCCTTACCACTTTACTAAAAACAATAATACTTTTATCTGATTAATGGATGTGATTATGTCTGACTTATGAATCAATTGTCAAATCTAATAAAAATGAGAAGTTAATCATCACTTCTATGATCCTCTATGAGTTTTTCAATTACACCATAAACTTAAATTCACAAAAATATGTTATATGTTTTAGTGCACATAATCAGGGCTCGTTGTGATGTATATTTTTACCCATATACTTCTCTAACTTCTCCTTGTTTTAGTATCGAAGAAGATATTAAGTTACCTGAGAAAAAATATCTGCTTAACTGCCTAGATATACAACTCTAAAATAGCCACCTATCACTATGTGTGTAATTCAAAAAATATGCTCTAAATGAATGCCAGGTTGTAGGTTTATAAAGATATAAGGTTCTCTAAACAATTATTCTTTTTTAGCATGTCTCCCAGACTTAAAATAAAAAACAGCAACAAAACCGAGGCAACTGTGAGTAAGAAAATACTCACAGGCAGAAGATAAGTAGTAAATGCCTGGAAAGCTGTTCAGGGAGACTGTAGAGTTCTCATAGAAAATAAAGGTTGAAAATGATAGAAGAAATCAGTTTCATCTGTTTGTCTTTTTTTCAACCTCATGTACTTTATTTCTTTAAAAACAAATGCGAAGGCAAAAGGGCATTAAATCATGACCTTCAGGTTGTGTTACCAAGTTCCCCAGAGCATGGATCCTGTCTCC
The DNA here is from genome assembly GCA_021653895.1 of Mastomys natalensis. Taxonomy (NCBI): domain Eukaryota; kingdom Metazoa; phylum Chordata; class Mammalia; order Rodentia; family Muridae; genus Mastomys; species Mastomys natalensis. The sequence continues at coordinate 514,098 of JAJTUV010001058.1, forward strand.
TTTTTCTTTGGTAGAGCCTCAGATGACTGCATTGGTTAGCATATCATATGTACGAGATATATCTTAGGTAGTCAACTTATATTGGGAGGTTTTCTTTTTTTTTTTTTTATTGGAAATATTTTTACATTTCAGATGTTCTCTCCTTAACCCTATTTCCCCCCCTCCCTCTCAGGAACTCACTATCCCTTCCCCCTCCTCCTGCCTCCATGTTGGTATACCCCCACCCACCCTCCCCCGAAACCTCACCTCCCCACCCTCGAGTACCCCCCCCACGACGTCCAGCCTTCATGGGACCAAGGATCTCTTCTCCCACTTATATATAGCTCCCTTGCATATAAGCTGGAGCCATGGGTCCCTCCCTAAGCGCTCCCAGGCTGGTGGTTTAGACCCTGGGGGCTCTGGTTGGTTGGGATTGTTGCTTTCCTCATGGTGTTGCGAATCCTCTCAACTCCTTCAGCCTTCACTTATCTTCTCCATTGGGAACCCCATGTCAGTTTAATGGTTAGCTGTGAGCATCTGCCTCTGAGTATGTCAGACTCTTGAAGACTCTAAGGAGACAGCTATATCAGGCTCCTGTCAGCATGTACATCCTGACATCCACATCAACCTCTACCTTTGGTGACTGCACATAGGATGGATTTCCAGGTGGAATGGTCTGTAGACAATCCCTCCTTCAGTTTCTGTCCTGCACTGTGTCTCCATATTTGCACCCTTGAGTATTTTGTTACCCTTCTAAGAAGGACTGAAGCTCCCCTACTTGGTCATCATTCTTCATGAGCTTTATGTGGTCTGTGAGTTGAATCTTGGGTATTTCAGGCTTCTGGGCTAAAATCCAATAATCAGTGAGTGAATACCATGTATGTTCTTTTTGATTGGGTTACTTCACTCAGGATGATACTTTCTAGTTCCATCCATTTATATAAGAATTTATCAATTCATTGTTTTTAATAGCTGAGTAGTATTCCATTGTATAAATGTACCACATTTTTTGTATCCATTCCTCTATTGAAGGGCATCTGGGTTCTTTCCAGTTTCTGGCTATTATAAATAAAGCTGCTATGGACATAGTGGAGCATATATCCTTGTTATGTGTTAGAGCATCTTCTGGATTTATACCAGGAGTGGTATAGCTGGGTCCTCAGGTAGTGATATGTCCAATTTTCTAAGAAACCGTCAGACTATTTTCCATAGTGGTTGCACCATCTTGCAATCCCACCAACAATGGAGGAGTGTTCCTCTTTCTCCACATCCTCCCAGCATCTGCTATCACCTGAGTTTTTGATCTTAGCCATTGTGACTGGTGTTAGGTGGAATCTCAGGGTTGTTTTGATTTGCATTTCCCTGATGACCAAGGATGCTGAACATTTCTTTAGGTGCTTCTCGGCCATTCGCATTTCCTCATTTGAGAATTCTTTGTTTAGCTCCTACTCTATTTTTTAATAGGGTTATTTGGTTGCCTAGAGTCTAATTTCTTGAGTTCTTTGTTTATATTGGATATTAGTCCTCTATCGGATGTGAGATTGGTAAAGATCTTTTCCCAATCTGTTGGTTGCCATTTTGTCCTATTGACAGTGTCCTTTGCCTTACAGAAACTTTGCAATTTTATGAAGTCGATTTGTCAATTCTTGACCTTAGAGCATAGGCCATTGGTGTTCTGTTCAGGAAATTTTCCCCTGTGCCTAGGTATTCGAGGGTCTTCCCCACTTTCTCTTCTATTAGTTTCAGTGTGTCTGGTTTTATGTGAAGGTCCTTTATCCACTTGGACTTGAGCTTTGTACAAGGAGATAGGAATGGATCGATTTGCATTCTTCTGCATGCTGTCCTCCAGTTGAACCAGCACCATTTCTTGAAAATGCTGTCCTTGTTCCACTGGATGGTTTTAGCTCCTTTGTCAAAAGATTAAATGACCATAGTTATGTGCGTTCATTTCTGGGTCTTCAACTCTATTCCATGATCTTCCTGCCTGTCTCTGTACCAATACCAGGCCGTTTTTATCACTATTGCTCTGTAGTACAGCTTGAGGTCAGGGATGGCGATTCCTCCAGAAGTTCTTTTATTGTTGAGAATGGTTTTCGCTATCCTGGGTTTTTTGTTGTTCCAAATAAATTTGAGAATTTCTCTTTCTAGTTCTGTAAAGAATTGAGTTGGTATTTTAATGGGGATTGCATTGAATCTGTAGATTGCTTTTGGCAAGATGGCCATTTTTACTATATTAATCCTGCCAATCCATGAGCATGGGAGATATTTCCATTTCCTGAGATCTTCCTCAATTTCTTTCTTCAGAGACTTGAAGTTCTTGTCATAAAGATCTTTCACTTGCTTGGTTAGATTCACCCCGAGGTATTTTATATTATGTGTGACTATTGTGAAGGGTGTCATTTCCCTAATTTCTTTTTCAGCCTGTTTATCTTTCACAGTAGAGGAAGGCTACTGATTTGTTCGAGTTGATTTTATAACCTGCCACCTTGCTGAAGTTGTTTATCAGGTTTAGGAGTTCTCTGGTGGAGTTTTTGGGGTCACTTAAGTATACTATCATATCATCTGCAAATAGTGATATTTTGACTTCTTCCTTTCCTATTTGTATTCCTTTGACTTCTTTTTGTTGTCTAATTGCTCTGGCTAGGTCTTCCAGTACTATATTGAATAGGTAGGGAGAGAGTGGCAGCCTTGTCTAGTCCCTGATCTTAGTGGAATGCTTCAAGTTTCTCTCCATTTAGTTTGATGTTGGCTATTGGTTTGCTGTATATTGCTTTTACTATGTTTAGGTATGGGCCTTGAATTCCTGATCTTTCCAAGACTTTTACCATGAAGGGATGTTGAATTTTGTCAAATGCTTTCTCAGCATCTAATGAGATGATCATGTGGTTTTTTTCTTTGAGTTTGTTTATATAGTGGATTCATACCAGAACTTGTGGGACTCCATGAAAGCAGTGCTAAGAGGAAAACTTATAGCTAACTTATACTTCTTTTGTGCCTACAAAAAGAAAGTGGAGAGAGCACACATTAACAACTTGACAGCACACCTGAAAGCTCTAGAACAAAAAGAAGCAAATACACCCAAGAGGAGTAGGTGTCAGGAAATAATCAAACTCAAGGCTGAAATCAACCGAGTAGAAACAGAAAGAACTATACAAAATATCAACAAAACCAGGAGTTGGTTCTTTGAGAAAATCAACAAGATAGATAAACCCTTAGCCAGATTTACCAGTGGGCACAGAGACAGTACAAAAATTAATAAAATCAGATCTGAAAAGGGAGACATAACAACAGAAACTGAGGAAATTCAAAAAAATCATCAGATCCTACTACAAAGGCCTATACTCAACAAAACTGGAAAATCTGGATGAAATGGACAATTTTCTAGACAGATACCAGGTACCAATGTTAAATGAGGAGCAAATAAACCATCTAAACAGTCCCATAACCCCTAAAGAAAAGCAGCAGTCATTAAAAGTCTCCCCACCAAAAAATAGCCCAGGCCCAGATGGTTTTAATGCAGAATTCTATCAGACCTTCAAGGAAGACCTAATACCAATTCTCTTGAAACTATTCCACAAAATAGAAGGAACACTACCCAATTCATTCTATGAAGCTACAATCACACTCATACCTAAACCTCACAAAGACCCAACAAAGAAAGAGAACTTCAGACCAATCTCTCTTATGAATATTGATGCAAAAATACTCAATAAAATTCTAGCAAACCGAATCCAAGAACACATCAAAACAATCATTCATCATGATCAAGTGGGCTTTATCCCAGGAATGCAGGGATGGTTCAATATTCGGAAATCTGTTTTTCTTTTAACATTGAAACAAAATACTACAACTCATCAAATAATAGGATATACTAAGTTCTTTGGTTTACTCAGTTTCTGATTATCTGCTCCTTAAAATCATTCTAGAATTTAAGGTTGTGCTGCTAATATCTCCTGGTAGACATGTATCATTTCATACCTGCTATGCCAGGTTGGATGGTGTCTCTTCAACTAGTATCTTTCTTGAATCTCAGACTGTTGTGTGAAATAGTTATTAGAGACATAGCCAATTAAGTTCTCTTAATATATAATTGGAGTGAATCTTTAATATAGTGATTATTATCCTAATAAAATGGAAAAATGTACACAGATACATGGCCATACTGGATCACAATGATTCACATTGTAGTACAATACAATGACTATTGGCTGATCTCCAGAAGATAGGAATCAAGAAGGGCCTCATAGAGGTTTCTGGGATGGCATGAACATGTTTAAATACAGTAAGTTACTTTTGAGTCCTCCTCTTGCGTCAGGAAATGGCTTTTTCAATTTCTGGTGTTTTTTTTTTTTAGGTCTTTTTTTATTTATTTTATTTATTTACATTTCAATGTCATCCCCTTTCCACATTTCCCCTCCTAGACCCCCCCATTCTATCCCCCCTCCTCCTTTTTGCTTTTATACCATTTTAATTACATACAAACATTTTAATTACATACAAAGGTCAGTTCTAGGTTGAGGAATTAGCAATACAATAGATGCAAAAAGTCAGGGAACAAGCAAGACAATAAACACAAATAGTCAAAGAACAAGCAATGCAATAAACAAACCCTCCCATGTGATCACTGTTTCTAAGGGCTTATCAGGATGAACAAAATATCTGAATCTATTTCCCTGTCCTAGCCCAAAGTAATTTTCATGTCTGAAGCCTACTTCCTTGTTCTAGCCTAAGATTTAGATTCCTGCCTGAAATTATTTCTTTGTTCTAGCCTGAGATTTAGATTCCTGCTTGAAATTAATTTTTTGTTCTAGCCTAATGTCAGATTCCTGCCAGATGCGACTTTCTTGTCCTTGGCCCATGTCAGATTCTTGCCAAGCAGCCCCAAAAGTTCTCTACATCTCCCCCTTTTTTGATTTCATAAACAAGACTGAGCCTGTTTTAGGTCATTCTACCAAAATGTCTCCCTTACCCAGCGTGGAATATGCATTATCAAAAGCAATGCACTTTGTCAAAGGCTGGTAAGGCTCTGTGAGGAATCTTACCCATCCTTGGCTTGCCAGCCTGTTAATTTGATAACTCTGTCTGGGGGTCCATTTTCAGTTTCTAGCCACGTACTTTGGCTGTCAAAAAGGTTGATGTTGTTAAAGAAAAGCTTTACATGATGGGCAGGAATAAAAGTATTCCCAGGCCAAAAAGGGCTAGCATGATCAAGCTATATATGGAAATAGCTTTTTCTTATCATTAAACTTAATTACATCAACTCAATAACTCATATGTAGGAATATATACATATATAATGTATGAAATAACAATTTATGAAAAAGGAGACTATTAATTTGAAGGAGAGATAGAGAAGAATATGGGATTATATGGAATGAGAAAAGGGAAGGGAGAGACGTAATTTTTAAAAAATCTCCAAAATAAACAAAAAACTTTGCTTGTCTGTTTTTACATAGACAACTAAGGAAGAGAAGAAGGGAAGAAGGAAAAGGAGGAGATGGGATGGAAAAGTTGAGAATATAAAGGGAGAGGGAAAGAAAGAAAAATACAGGAATCAGAAACCTAGACTTCAAAATACTGTCACATGTGACTGGAAAGTGAAGATAACAAGTCTAGGCCAGCATTTGATAGACAAGAGTCTATCAAAGAATAAAGAGAGGAAAAATTATCTGTTGCTTTAATCTACCTAACTTATGGTACAATTATTTCAGAAATTTTAGGAACGTAATAATCCATATTATTACACTGGAATTCAGAGTAGTTTTTAAATGTTTTGTATCTCTCTTTCATATCATTAACTCTTGATTAACCTAGACAGCATTCAAAGTAATTGTTATTCAAGCAAGAAGACTAGAACTTTAATTCCCAAACCTACAGAGATATCTGGCCAACTAAGTAGCTGAAATTGGTAAACTGTATTCCTTATGAGACCTTTGTTCATCAAATAAATTGAAGACAGGTCAAAAAAAGACACACAACATAAACTGCAGGTTTCTACATACATTTCTCAAACCTGTAAAGGTTCTCTCTCTTTCTCTCTCTCTTCTCTCTCTCTCTCTCTCTCTTCTCTCTCTCTCTCTCTCTCTCTCTCCACACACACACACATACACACACATGTGCACACACTTGCAGTAATATACATTAACACAAATATACACATTTTCACATACAAAAAAGTAAAAGATGAAATTTAATCTGTTCTTATAATCATAACTTTATCCATAATTGCAGAAAATAAACAAGAGTTGGACTACTTTTTCCTCATTCCCCTAATATGTACAGTGAATGCATATTGAATACCACAGGCTACACGCTGACTTTATATTGTGAGATAGGACATACTAATAATTTTATTATCCCCAGTCCCTCTTTTTGAATGAATTTGCCTTAATTCTTATGCTTTCTTTTAGGAACCTTGTATCTGACATACAATGCTTTACCCAGATCTTCATTGAGGAAACGTTGTTAGCCTCTAATTAATCATCATAACAGTGAATAGTGTTTCACAATTTTGTATTCTTCTATTTTTTATTCTTTCATATGTTAGTTCTTGCATTATAAATAGCTTATTATAGGAGTATTTGGCATATCTTTACATTTAGTACAACACTTTCCATGGCTCATCAAGTAAGCTATTACTGAGTTCCTACTATGTGTCATATGCAATGCTATGTTAGAAGTACAATTAAAAACTTTCTTATAACCATTCATATATACACACTGATAATGGATGAGAAGGATGTGAATCAATCAACTAATGAGTAGAATTTGACTAGCTGAAGTAAAAATTATGTTTCATGGTGAGAATGTTTCTGGTGGTGCTGGTGGATCTGTTGGTGCTGGTGTTTTGGGAAGAAGGAGGTTACAGAGACAAGCAAACCTTACAGAGATGATAAAATATGTAGACACAGACAAGAAAACCTAACGATCGTGTATGAAAGCTCTGTGAGACAAAAGTGGAAAAAAAAAACAGGCTGATCTGGGGATATATGATTGCAAGAGTATGTAGGCTATATTTTGGAACTGTAAATTGTTTAATTTTATACTTAGTAAAACTCTAACTTTAACCAAAACTTACTACAATGGGAAATAAAATAACAATAGCTACAGCTGGTAATGGACAAAATGGAGAATGAAACTGATAAAAAAAAATCTAATAAACTATGGACCATCTCATACTTTTGCTAGAAACAGATACTTCCCAAGAATATTATAATCTCAAGAACCACAGATGTAAGTCAACATATCTTCCACCTAGGTTGCTATAGTCTCCTTAAATACTAAACAACATTATTGTTTTAGTAAAAGAGGAACTAGAAAAGAAATACCAGCAGCCTAGCTACTCTATTGCTCAATTAACAAAGCTCCAAAACAGGTTAGTATGGCTAACAAAATGTCTAAACTTAGTGTTCTAAAAAACCGTACTTCTAGATCACTATCATTCAACTGGTTTTGCTCTTTCATAATTTGTCTTCAATAGAGAAGGTCTCCTTATTGACTGTATTATATTAAGATGACATATTCCATTCTCAGTTATTTATTTATTCCTCCTATGACATCTTTAATAATATGAAATTTATTGGCTTCATATCAATTTTATACACTCAATATAGTTTCATGAAAAGCTAGTTTTTGGCAATACTACTAATTATTTGGGAGGGATGTATTTGACATGGAGCACCAAACATTTAATGAGCAAGTAATAAATATCATTTCTGAATGACTGAGTTTAACATCACTTAAAGAAAAACAGTAAAATAGGCATCTTCATACCTCCAGCATACAAATATAAGACCTAGCTATTTAAAAAAATCTAGCATGATGGAAACAGGTTCTGGAAGCCCAATCCCCAACTGATGATATTTGGTGGCTGTGACCAGAGAGTCAGTTTTCTTTGTTTGATGGCTCTCATAGGTCACACATGAATAGCACATGACCCCTCACCCATTCACATATAGACTTCCCTGATTGGGTTCATATCTTACAACAACACACACACACACACACACACACACACACAAAATTGAGGGGATCTGTTGCTGGTAAGGAGCCAAGAAGGAATGAGAGGGAGGAAAGAGACGATGGATATGGAAAAGATACATTCTATACATGTTTGATATTTTCAAACAACAATAAATTAAAATTTCAAAAAAGTGTGCCTTTTTCTCATTTATAAAATGAATATAAAACTGAAATTGAATTAGAATACTATAAAGTCTTGGAATGGAGAGAATCACTCATCATTTCAATGGAATCTATATTCCTTGTCTGGTGAATGTTAACATCAATATGACTACTGAAGTAATTCTTTAATTCTAAAGCGTACAAATTCCATATAAGAGATCTTCCCTCATAACTATTGAGAAAACCCTCCAACCTCCAATAACAGAGCAATAGATTCTCTCTGGCTCTACAGTGATCAATTTGCTTTAAAATTGCTGAGATACCTTACTGGTTCACATGGACTTGTAATATACTAGAATACATAATCCAGCAATATATTTTATGGCAAATGTGTATTCTTTGATACTACAACTACAAGCACAGCATTTCAAAAGAAATGTTAAAATATATTAAGTAATTTTCATGCTCACCATGATGAATTTTTGAGATATTCTGAGAGCTACAATGTCTCCAGAGTCTAGCTAAGAAAACAATCATCATCTGAAGATAAGGGCATGAGAGGCAGAGAATCTTTGCCTATGACATATCTGAAAACGGACTAATACACAAGATGCACAGAGAACAAAAAGCCAAGAAACTATACAACACAATTGAAATGTGTTGCACACATAAACAGAAAATAGTCAATACAATAAATAGAAATGCCTGAGAAATAACTGAAACTGTGTTCATCTGGGGTTCTATGGAAACAACCAAACATCTCTGGGTTTCACAAAGGCTATTTGTTACTTTCCACAAATTAATGGTAATATTCAATTTAGGCAACAATACTTACGTATCTCATTAAACACTGAGAATTCAAGCTGCTGCCTATATAGAGTCTTTACCACTACTGACTAGTGCTAATGGTAATAGAAGGTCCTCTGCTCACTAGCAGAGAAGAAAGGTAACCAATGAATAAGCTACAAATCCTGTAATCTACATGGTTACTTGCCTGAAAGATTTGATGTGGTGAAGGATGCACAAATGTGGGATTACCTAATCATTCTCTAAATGGACTTAAGAACCACTCCTTGAGATGGAACCGTTACCTAACACTGCTCAGTTGGCCAGAAATCTGAGCAATACACCATGGACTTGGGAAAAATCAAATTCCATTGTTCTCCTAAAAGAACAAAGTAATAAAAACACTCATTAACCACAGTTTGCCAAATTCATAGATCAATGACTGATAAAGCCATCATCAGAAATTGTTCCTCTTCACTCACTGATAATTGGATATTAGCCCAGAAGCTCTCAATACTCAAGATTCAACTCACAGACCACATGATGCTCATGAACAAGGAAGACCAAGTGAGGGTCCCTTCTTAGAAGGAGTAACAAATACTCAAGGGAGCAAATATGGAGACAAAGCGTGGGACAGAACCTGAAGGAGGAGCCATCTAGAAACCATTATACCTGGGTATCCATTCCATGTGCAGTCACCAAAGGTAGACGCTGATGTGGACATCAGGAAGTACATGCTGACAGGAGCCTGATATAGCTGTCTCCTTAGAGGTTTGCAAGAATCTAACATATTCAGAGGCGAATGCTCACAGCTAACCATTGAACTGATCAAGGAGTTCCCAATGGAGGAGTTAGAGAGAAACTGGAGGAGCTGAAAGGGTTTGAGGCCCCATGAGGAGAGCAACAATACCAACCAACCAGAGCTCCCAGAATCTAAACCACCAGCCTGGGAGCACATAGGGAGGGACCCATGGCTCCAGCTGCATATGTAGGGATGATGGCCTTGTCGGGTATAGGTGGAAGAGAGATCTTTGGTCCCATGAAGGCTAGACACCGTGTGTGGGGGAATTCGAGGGTGGAGAGGTGGGAATGTGGGGCGGGGGAACACATCCTCATAGAAACAGGAGGAGCGGGATGGGATAGGGGGTTCCTGGGCAGAGGGGGTGGGAATGGGTAAGGGGGTAAGGGGATAACATCTGAAATGTAAATAAATTATCCAATAAAAAAGAAAGAAATGGTTCCTGTTAGAAGAAATAGGAATTAGCATTCACTGGAAAATGTGCAGCGAGTGAGAGATTTAGGGATACTGAGATCTCAAGAGCATGTCTTCATCAAACACCTACCCTCAGAGCTCAGATATGATGTAGACAAGGAAGCAGAAAGCTGTAGGATAAAAGGCTCAGGATACAGTGAGAGTGTGTTTACTAAAACAATAAGGAATCCCTAAAACTTCAGGTTCCTGGCCATCCAGGCATGTCACACCTGAGGGTAGACTCAAACATGACTAATCATCCCATCAAAAACAAAACAAAACAAAAATGTCAGCAAAACGATTACTAATGCTATTCTGCTATATTCATAGATCAATCCCTAGCCCACTCATCATCAGAAAGGCTTTTTCCAGGAGCTCACGGAAGCAGATAAAGAGATCCACAGCCAGTCTTTAGGCTAGCTCAGGGAAGCCTGTGGAAGAGGTGGAAGAAGGATTGAAAGAGCCAGAGACTTCATGGATAGCAGGAAAAAATGCCTCATACAATCAACTAAGCAGAGCTCATAGAGGTTCACAGAAAGGGAAATGGCAATCTTGGAGCCTACATGGATCTGCCCTAGGTTCTCTGCATACAGGCTATGCTTGTTTAGCTTGGGAGTTTTGTGAGACTCATAACAGTTAACCTGAGGGTGTCTCTGACTCTTTTTCTTGCTCTTGGGACCCTTTTAATCTATTGGGTTGCCTTTGCTTCTTACCTAGTCTTATTGTATGTGTTATGTTGTGGTCAGTTGATATACCTGAGAGGCTTGCTCTTTTCTGAAGGGAAACAGGAGCAGTGGAGGAGTTGAGAGAGGGGCAACTGCAGTTGAGATGTAATGTATGAGACAAAAATAAATAAAAAGAAAAGTGGAGAAGGCATTAATAAAGCTAGTTATGATATACCAACAATATCCTGGCCTGAAAAAGACCTGGACAATGACAATACAAATAAACATGGTGATGTGGAAGGAAAGAAGTGCATGGAAACCCAACCTTAACACAAAGAACTACAGACAACTAATGACTTCTGAGACAGAGAGAATGAATCTTCCCCAGGAATCTGAACCCTAAATGGTTATCTATTATCAAGTGGTCTGCCCTTCAATAATATTCATAGAAGTAGTACTGACTAAAACTCTGCATATATCAGTGTGTGTGTGTGTGTGTGTGTGTGTGTGTGTGTGTGTGTGTGTGTGCCATGAGTTTGAGAGAGAATGGGGAGTATAGCAAGAGGAGTTGGAAAGAGGGGATATGGGAGTAGATGGAAGGATGAAAGTAAGAGGGAACTGACGTAATTATTTTTAATTGCAGTCTTTATAAACTGTAAGAATATTAATCAATAACCAACAAACTAAGATGGTATCAGCCTTTACATAATGCATGTTCTATTTACTTCCAAGGAAGACATGAAGGTTTAGTACAAATAACACCAATATTACATGGGTTCAAAGTCACATTGTTTCTAATGTGCAAAGGATATTTATCTCGTTTTTTGGAACTGTGTGGAAGAGGAAGTTGACCTGGAGCAGTGAATGGTGATAGACAAACCAACAGATTTAGTCACTAGTAGAGGCAAGTGGTATAAATGATGTCAATAAATTTAAATAGTCTATTCACATATTGTAGTCCACACTTTTCATGGAGTGCTTGAAGAACTCTCCCAGTTATGATTATTAAGAGAAATGATGCATGGAATAGTTCTTTACAGCTTTCAAGTTCACAATTGATCTAAATCCCTGTTCTTTTCAAGGAAGCATTTTGCTTGACAATGTCATTCAGGCTCTGAAACATCATTTTACTATTTAACCACAACATGAAGGCATTGTATTCAGCGTTCTAGTATCTTAGAAGATAGCTATTATTGAAGTAAGTGCCTTGTTTGAGTGTGCCTGGATATCTGGTTCCTGGTCCAATACTTCTTGCAGTCGCTTTAGAATTTGATTCTGGCCATAATTTTTGGTTATTTTTAATTTCCTATTTTCTTTGTAGTGCAACATGCAACCCAATTCCAGAAAAGAATACATTTATCTATGTCTATTCAACCGGGCTATTAAAAGCTGCTAGAAAAAAAAAAAAAAAAAAAAACAGAAAACTGCAAATTGCCATTTTTTTTCTCCAAACCAAAAGAGCATAAGTACATAACCTTTCTGCTAAGTAAGAACATACTATATTACTTTTAGACGATAAAAATAATTATCTTGCTCCATTATAGACACTAAGCCCTGGGTTAGTTCAGTGATGATTCATATTAGGTCAAGTATGATTGCCTGTAGATATGAGAAAGGTCTGGGTGGATACACTGATAATTATGTACTAGATTTTGGAATTTTTAGCAGTATTGTTTTTAACATCATCTAGGATTAATTTAAGCAGTTTCACTTGAAAGTATAGTAAAATGCTCTTTAATAAATGTTATCAAATTACAAAGAAGATACAAAATAGGTATAGCCATATGTTATATTTTTATACAACATTTTGGAGAAAACCTCCTAATGAGATAACACGGACTACAAAACTGTTTCTGTAATGATTAATCACTTACAACTGCCATTTCTATACTGAATATTTGAGATAAAAACCTGCTTTCTGTCTAGATAAGATATTGCTGTCAGAAATGGGAGCAAATATTAATCCTTGACTTTAAGATTAAAAGAGAAAATCTGTGTCCTGAGGAGGTTTAACAGTAAACATCTTTAATTAATTTCATGATAAAGGAATCACATAGAACACTGCAAAGAAAGGTATTGGGAGTTTTCACAGTCATCACAGGACAATTCCAATGTCTGTTGCATAAGTAGACATCCTCCTATCCACATGGGTAATTGAAGGTAGTGTGACACAGCACTGAGTCCATTAATGTCTGGAATAAAAGTCCTTGTTCTTTATGGTTGAGTTTCCTTGCCCATTAGCAGGTAACAGAGGACATTAGCAGCAACAGTGTTTTATTTGCAGGCCTCTGTTCCTGGTCCTGATTCATTTATCACCACAGCTTGTGGGACTTTTGCAGTAATAATATACTATACCAATCATTACCTATCAATTACACTGCTGTGAGTATTCAGCACTGAATTTATTTTTTTTTAAAAAAGTATATCTTCTGTCAGTTTAGAGCTGATTTATATCTGACAGAACTTGTCTTCTATTAAATAAGAACAATTTCACTAAAGGTGAACATCAGCCAAGGTAATTATTTGAACTTATTGGAGCAAGATGTAAACAAGATCTTCCTATAGTAGAATTATTAAACTAGAACACAATTTAGGCCATCCAATTTCAGCAAGATTATTCTATATCAACTAATATGAATGAATATTATCCTCATAGCAGTTATGTATATATAGACCATTCCTTCTATCTAGGAAAACCAAAGATGTACTAAAATATCAAGACATAAAACAATCTAATTTTTTTTTAACAGTACCTAATTCAGATAGCCGCCTTGTTTGTGATAGCCAGAAGCTGGAAACAACACAGAGGTCTCATGACAGAAAAATGGATACAGAAAATGTGGTTCATTTACACAAAGGAATACTACTCTGCTATTAAGGACAAGTACATCCTGAGTTTTGCCAAAGGGATTGAAAATATCATCCTGAGTGAGGTAACTCATAGCTCAGTTCCAAAAGGACATGCATGGTATGTACTCACTAATAAGTGTATATTAGCCAGAAAAAAAATACAGAATACCCAAGATATAGTCCACAAAACTCAAAAAAGTCAACAAGCTGAAAGGACCCAAGTAAGAATGCCTCATTCAACTTGAGAAGAAGATGAAAGCAATCAAAACGGAGGAGGGAGGAACCCAGGAGGAAAAGAGGAGAGGGGGGAGAGGGGAACATGATCTGGTATTGGGTGGGAGAAAAGGACTAAAGCCGAATGGCCAGCAGAAAGATTGGAAATAGGTAACCTCAGAAGGTGAGAGATTGGGAACCTCCAGAATGCACTAGAGACCTGGGAGGTAAAAGACTCTCAAGACGCAAAGGGGAGGGCATTAGATGAAATGCGGACAGTCCAGAGAGGGAACTTGCAGAGCCCACCTCCAGCAGAAAGACAATTACTATTACTGAGGCTATGGAGCACTCACAAAAAGGGACTTATCATGACTGCCCTCTGAAAGACCCAACAAGCAGCTGAAAGAGTCAGATGCAGATATTTGTACCCCAACAATGGACAGAAGCTGCTTAACCCTGTGACTGAATTAGGGAAAAACTGGAAGAACATGAGGAGGAAGGTGATCCTGTAGGAGGATCAGCAGTCTCAATTAACATGAATCCCGGAGATCTCTCAGTCACTGGACCACCAACCAGGCAGCACACATCAGCTGATATGATCCACCCAACATATATACGGTAGAGGACTGCCAGGTCTGGGTTCAGTCAGAGAAGATGCACCTAACCCTCAAGAGACTGGAGGCCCCAGGGAGTTTACAGATCAACTAAGCTGGGACTCTAGGAGCTCACAGTGCCTAGGCCACCAACCAGGGAGCATTCAGGATCTGGAACTAGACCCTCTATGTATCTGTAGCAAAACTGCAGTTTGCATGTGGTTCCCCTAACAAGTCAAATGGGGGCTGTCTCCCTCTTTGTTCCCTTCAATAGATTCTCTTTCTTATTACTGAAACTGACTATTTGGGCCTCAGTGGAAGAGGATGTGCCTAGTCTCCCTGAGACTGGATGATCTATGGTGGGGTAGTACACAAGGGAGGGGCTCCCCTTCTCTGAGAAGGAGTGGGGAAAAGGAGGTAAGGATTTGTAATGGTGGGACTGGGAAGAAAGGAGGGAAGGTGGCTGTACTCAAATGTAAAGTAAATAAAAATGCATATTTTTAAAAATTAAAATAGATAAACATTTCTTATTTATAATGAATACAACTAATTTGAAGCAAACAGGTATGAAGGGAGATTTCTGTGAAAAATATAGTATCTTCTCAGAAAGTTAATGCTCTGAAGGTAGGACCCAAAACAACTCTGTATAACCAAATAAAACTGAAACTCCAAAAGTAATTTTATAGGGATTAAAGCTATGAACTTAATGATCGAGAATTATCATCAAAAACTGTAAGATTCTTGCACAGATACAGTTTGAAACAAGAGTTTAAATGAATGAGTAATGTGATCTGGAGCATAAAGATATTAGACGCTAATTTTAGAAATATTCACAGCAGGTTGGCTAGATTAAACATTTTTTTGTTCAGAGAATCTATTGCTGTCTCCAAATTACATGCAGTAAAATATGAACAGCTGGTTCTCTTTTATTGGTTTCCATGCAAAATGATTATTTTCCACTGGGTAATTACTGACTGATTTATTTTCTATAGCCATTTGCTCACACGTTAATATCCCTAAGTACTTAGAGGAGGTCATGGTTTGCAAGTAAATGTGTTTGAAATGCATAAGTTACAGTGATGATCAAAGTGTCAGATTTTAATACATTTTCAATCATTGGATAAAGATATATTACATTCAATTTTCCAGGACAATTTAAATGGTAGCAAATCAAATAGAAACACTTAGATAATACCAACCATGATAACTGAGCACAAAAAAGCCACTTGTTGTGAAGTCACTGTGGAATTTGATTAGAATTTGATTTGAAGTGCTGTATACTGATTCCAAAGCAGTATTGCCACTGAATTGACCAATTTGGGGTGAATTTTGGTCAGGTCCATCCCTATTAGACAAGGGTTTGGGAAGGAGAGAATGATACTGATGATTTACAGAGCTTTAAATAAATTTTCATGAAGGTATTGCATACAATCACTTATCGTTACATTAGAGCAAAGTAAAATAATCCTTGAATCCAAAATGCTATTTGTATGTCATGCACAAATAATAACATGCTAAAATATGAAACATTAAAAATGGGTTGTGCTTCGACCTAAATGAAATGAACTAGTATTAACTGTCATGAATTAATGGCTTTAGTTTTCAGCTGGTACTCAGAATCTCTTAAAGCTTGTGGTGTCTTCTGCTCCTTTCTTTGACAGCAGTCTTGAGAATCAGACTGTTATAATTAGTGCTCCTGTAACTCACACAGTGTTTTGCTCTGTGATTAATTCAGAGATTTTCTTTGTATCTTTAATAAAGTTACTTCAATTGGAACAACAATAGTATAATTATTTCACTGTATAATAAATTATTATGACAAGAATTTAATAAGCATATAATATAATTATAATCTGAACAGAGGGTCTTAAATTTCACCAGTTTTTATAAATAGAGGATTTCCTTAAATGTTTCTGGTAATTGCCTGCCTTACACATTTTCACCCATGGGCTTTTGCTACTTAATAAGACTATATTCTAAAATATATTTATTATGTTTATCTTGTTTAAAAAACAAAACCATACTGAGTCTCAGTTATGCCAGTTCAAATGTTAGATAGTAGTTTGTAACAGAGAATTGTGACTTACTTTCATCTTGACTTTATTTTCTTTCATAATTTACTCAATCAAAAGAACAGTACTGACTTACCATACAGTAATAAAGTCATAGATGGGTTCTGTTTGAAGAACAGTAAAATTGATGTAGATTCCATTCCCAGGAGGAACTCGTACAAGCCAAAAGCAGTCTTGGAAGTTTGGATACTCATCAGGATAGCCAGGAGAATAAATTGTACCATTCATTGCAGTTATATTCCCACCACAAAGAGCTATGGAAAGACATACATGACCATGTTTGAAATTAATGAAATTATACTAGATAAATGGTAGAGCTATCAAAATTTTTAGGCAGTTTATAGTGCATCTGTTTTGTTCTACCTTTGTTGGTAAGAATGTACAAAATATAGTCATTTTTAAAAATTCTCCAGATGAGATCTTTGACATATTTGTTGTCCTTGGTGATCATAAAGTTCTTTACTCATTTAATATAACATGCATCAATGCACACACAACTCTCTCCTACAATACATATATACTATATATATTTACACATATATATACACACATATATATGTGTGTATGTGTGTGAGTGTGTATGTATGTATGTATATATGTATATATATGCCTTATACATATTGAATTTTTAAAACTTTTTAACAGTATTTTTATAGAATAGGTACTCAAATTATAACTGTATCTTGAGTTGAGTCTCTGTTTACAATATTTATGTTAAAAACATAGACATCCCCTCCGAACTATATACACACAAAAGAAGTTCCAAAGTGTCTAAAATGTTAACAAACTTTGCTTATGCTCTCAATAGGTTAATATTACTGCCATTAATAAATATGTATTCAATATGTGATTTTGTTTGCCTTTTTTAGTTATTAAAAAATTCTCAGCAGAAACCAAAAGTATACTCTCATATCTTCTAAAAAATGACATCATCTTAAAGATAACTTCATTTTAAAAGCATACCTTCACACCTTGGCAGTGGATGGTTCCAATTTCGACTAACTCCATGAAGACATGTGAGAGCTGAGTTGCCAATTAATGTGTATCCTGGGAAACATTCAAATGAAATGGTTTGGCCCACAGTAAAATCATTTCCAATTACAAACCCATTTCGAAATGGGCGAGGATCGGGACAGCTTTGCAACTGATAGGCTGAAAGAAAAAATGAGAAAGAAAGGCATTTTCCTCTCTGAATTTGAGAGACGACAAATGGGAGCTATTTGTAACTTAGCAATTAATAGCATATTGCTCAGGGTTAGTTATTGTATAAATACTAATTCGGGCTTATGGTAAAGGCTGACAGAGACAATGTAATGAGAATTTCTTCTTATAGCTATAATTTTCATATTTAAAATAATTCATAAAAATGCATCAGCTGTCTTACACACTGGTGGAATTTATGCAAATTATGAACATGAATAGAAATGTAAACTCTTCTTACAGCCACAATTTTAATCAAACATATTCTGATTCTCTAAATAGAATGTAATTGCTTCTTGGTTATGCCACTTGTAGATACAATAAAATAACTACATATACGTAACCCTAATTCTTAGTCTTTTGAATTTTAAAATATTTTCTCTAAATGAATAATCTGAAATATCTCTGCTGAACTTTCAATTTCGATTATTGTGAATTTTAAACTAAAATGCATTTTCTTATTCTTTTGTTCATCATGTATAAGATCATATTGCACATTTCTTTGTCACTGATTGCAGAGCTTTCCCCATTTCCTTTCATATTATAAATGTTTGTAAGGAGGGTTGAATACATTGTGTTAGTACGAACTTCATGAATTCCTAAAACTGTTTGAAGCAGTATCATTAAGAGTTCTAGGACACAAATGATAAATTGCATCCATTGGTTGTATTAGTTCCAGGGAATTCAATACCACTTCTAGCTATGTTCTGCACCAGGCACTCAGATGGCTCACATATGTGCAGGTAAGCCAAACACTCATACATGTAAAATAAGTATTCAATTTAATATCTAGAGTATACCACATGTATGACTCTGAGTTGTCTAGAATCCCAAAAGAGAAAAAAATATTTATTTATTTTTAAAGAATTAACTTCTTCAAGATTCAAGATAGTTGTATATTTCAAGGAGATGGTGAAGTATGCTCCTGGTGTAGGCATCTACAACAACTCAATTAGCAATACAAGGGCCCCTGTTCTCAAGACACACTTATAAAATCATCATATACTCATGATATCCTTTGATAACTAGGCAGAGATCAACAGAATTTTAATATTTCAATGCATTTCAGTCATTGCAACAATATTGTGTAAATTATCATTTTAAATTTATAAGACCAGAAACCCTGTAAAATAAGACGTAAATGACTTCAGTAATCATTAATGATCTGCATAATGATACATACTTTACAATCATTTTCTTACATATAATTCAACTTGTGCTTTATAGAATATACTACTCATAGCAATGTATGCCTCTGAGGAAGTAGAGAAGTCTTAGGCTGTGCTTACTTGAACAGGGAGACATGGGATTTAAGTCCAAGCTCAACTAAACTATAGCCTTCCTCAAAGGAGATAAATACCTTGCTCAAAAATCATTTAATGTGTTCATGAACATGGGCATAATGTGATATTGCCATCTATATGTTTGCTTTATATTATAATGGCAATATAACAAAACAATATGATTCTATCTTATTTACATTGTAAATAAGTTTATTTACAATGTAAGATGAATAATGACTTTTCAACATTCAGTTTCATTTAAAAGTAAAAACCTATTCTCAATGTCTAGCATTCATTTTTTAATTATTTTCCTTTGCTTAATTTAATTATGATTTTGAAAATTTAAAATGTTTTTCTTATTTGTATTTTGAATTCTCAGAAGAAAAAAAAAATATGTGATGAAAGTGCCTGATTGTTTTTATCCTCCTAATTGAGGCTTGCTTAGTTTTAGCTCGTTTTGTCTTCTAAGACAATGAAAGCATGTTATATTAAGTCAAATAATTCCTGAAATGGTATCTAGGGCCTTGCATATGCTCTCCAACACTGCTGCCCCAAAACTAACATTGTTTAAGAAAACTGAAAGGCAGAGAGACCCTTGTACCTTCTGGTTCCTAACTGTGCTGAAAGCAGAGCCTCAGCATTGGAGCCAAAAACACACAGGGCCCACACCCCAGTTGGAGCTTGACTCCCCAGGAATCATCACACACCCAGGTTCACAGGTGAGACACCACACCCGCCCCAATACCCAGCATACCAGCACCCCTGCAACCTGAAGATGCAGATTTCTCACCCAACCAGAGACCCACACGCCTTTTGGTTTCCATCTGTACCTGGAGCAGAGTCTCTGCGCTGAACCCGAACCCACAGAGCCCACACCCCAGTTGCAGCTCGACTCTGAGGTATTATCACACATCCAGGATCACAAGATCACAGGATCATAGGATCACAGGCTCACAGTTAGGACGGGCTCCAGCCAGAGACAGGGAGTCCAGATAACACCAGAGAAAACTGGATGGTGAGAAGCAAGCATAAGAACATAAGCAACAAAAACCAATTTGACTTGGCAACATCAGAACCCAGTTTTCCCACCACAGCAAGTACTAGATACCCCAAACATACCTATAAAGCAAGATTCAGATCTAAACTCTCATGAAGATGATAGAGGGCTTTAAGAAGGACATAACTCCCTTAAAGAAATACTGGAGAACACAAGTAAACAAGTAGAAGCCCTTAAACAGGAAACACATAAATCCCTTAAAGAAATACCGGAGAATGGATACAGAAAATGTGGTTCATTTACATAATGGAATACTACTCAGCTATTAAGAATGAGGACATCCTGAGTTTTAAAGGCAAATGGATGGAACTCAAAAATATCATGCCGAGTAAGGTAACTCAGACCCAAAAGGACATGCATGGTATGCACTCACTAATAGGTAGATATTAGCCAATAACAAAGTACAGAATACCAAGATACAGTCCACAGAACTCAAAAAGGTCAAGAAGCTGAAGGCACAAGTGAGGATGCCTCAGTCCCACTTGGGAGGGAGATGAAAGCAATAACACAAGTGGGGAGGTAAGAAGGAAACAGGGAGAGAAAGTGGACAGGGGCAGCAGGAAGAGGGGAACTTGATCTGGCATTGACTGAGAGAAAAAGACTGAAGCCCTAAGGGCCAGCAGAAAAAATGGAAACTGGCAACTTTGGAAGGTAGGAAGTTGGGGGGACCCTCCATAATGCACCAGAGACCTGGGAGGTGACAGACTCTCAAGACTCAAATGGAGGAACCTTAGATAAAATACCCAACAGTAGAGAGAGTGAAGTTATAGAGCCCACCTCCAAAAGGAAGACAGGGCATCAAGTGAGGAGCCTATGGAAAATACGGCTCAGAGACAGGCCAAAAGTGGAGATCCAGCTCAAGGAGATGTCCCAAGGCCTGACACTATTACTGAGGCTATGGAACACTAACTAAAAGGGACCTATCATGACTGCCCTCCAAAAGAACCCAACAAGCAACTGAAAGTCAGATGCAGATATTTGCACCCAAACAATGGAAAAGCTGGAGGAATCTGAGGAGGAGGGCGACCCTGTAGGAAGACCAGCAGTCTCAATTAATCTGGATGCCTGAGATCTCTCAAACACTGAACCCCCAACCGGACAGAATAAAGCAGCTGATATGAGGCCCTGAACACATATACAGGAGTGGACTGCTGGGTTTATGTTCAGTCAGAGAAGATGCAACAAACCCTCAAGAGATTGGAGGCTTCAGGGAGTTTAGAGGTCTGGTGGCTTGGGGTTGCGGGTGGGGACATCTCTTGAAGATAGGGGGTGGGGAAGAGTATGGGATTTGGAACAGTCTGAGGGTGGACCATGAAGAGAATAAAATTTGGAGTTTAAAATAAATTAATTAATTTTTAAAAAAAGAAAGAGAGAAAGAAGAAAAGGAAGGAAGGAAGGAGGAAGGAAGGAAGGAAGGAAGGAAGGAAGGAAGGAAGGAAGGAATAAATACAGGAGAACAAAATCAAACAGGTGAAGGAATTGAACAAAACCATCCAGGATATAAAGATAGAAATAGAATCATTAATGAAAACTCAAAGGGAGACAGCCCTGGAGATGGAAAACCTAGGAAAGAGAACAGGAGTCACAGATGCAATCATCACCAACAGAATACGAGAGATGGAAGAGAGAATCCCAGATATCATAAAAGACATCAAAACAACTGTCAAGGAAAATACAAAAAGCCAAAAGCTCGTATCTCAAAACATTCAAGAAATCTAGGATACAATAAAAAGACCAAACCTGAGAAAAATAGGTATAGAAGAGAGTGAAGTTTCTCAACTGAAAGGGTCATCAAACACTGTCAACAAAACTATAGAAGAAACCTTCCCTAACCTAAAGAAAGAAATTCCCAAAAACATACAAGAAGCCTACAGAACACCAAACAGATGGGACCAGAAAAGAAATTCTGATCGTCACATAATAATTAAATCACCAAATGCAAAGAACAAAGAAAGAATATTGAAAGCAGTAAGAGAAAAAAGGTCAAGTAACATATAAAGACAGACCTATCAGAAATACACCAGACTTCTCAACAGACACTGTAAAAGCGAGAAGATCTTGGGAAGATGTCATACAGACCCTAAGAGAAGAAAAATGGCAACCCAGGCTACTATACCAATGAAAACTCTCAATTACCATAGAGGGAGAAACCAAAGTATTCCAAGACAAAACTAAATACAAACAATATCTTTCCACTAATCTAGACCTGTAGAGGATAAGAGAAGGAAAAGTACAATACAAGGAGTGAAACTACACTCAAGAAAAAGCAAGAAATAAATCTTTTCACAACAAAAGCAAAAGAAGAGAAACACACAAATGTAATTCCACCTCCAACAACAAAAATAACAGGAACCAAAAATTATTGGTCCCTAATATATTTCAACACCAATGGATTCAATTCCCCAATAAAAAGATATAGGCTAACAGACTGGATACATAAACAGGCCCCAGCATTTTGCTGGATACAGGAAACACACATTAGTGACAAAGACAGACACTACCGCAAAGTAAAAAGGTAGGAAAAATCTTTCCAAGCAAATGGTCCCAAGAAACAAGCTGGAGTTGCCATTATAATATCCACAGTTACACTGATACATAAACCACAAAAAGACCCAACAAAAAAGAGAACTACAGACAAATTTTCCTTATAAATATCAATGCAAAAATACTCAATAAAATTCTCACAAACTGAATCCAACAACACATCAAAAGGGTCAGCCAACATGATCAAGTAGGCTTCATCCTAGGAATGGAGGGATGGTTCAATATACTGAAATCCATCAATGTAATCCATTATGTACACAAACTCAAAGGGGGAATAAAACTACATGATCATCTCATTAGACGCTGAGAAAGCCTTTGACAAAATACAACACCCATTTATGTTAAAAGTATTAGGGAGATCTGGAATTCAATGTAAATATATAAATATAATAAGAGTAACATACAGCAAACCAATAGCCAACATCAAACTAAATGGAGAGAAAATCAAAGCAATCCCATTAAAATCAGGGACAAGGCTGCCCACTCTCTACCTACCTATTCAAAATAGTATTCAAAGTTCTAGCCACGGCAATTAAACAACAAAAAGAGATCAAAGGGATACAAACTGGGAGGGAGGAAGTAAAGATACCACTATTTGGAGATGATATAATAGTACACATAAGCAACCCAAAAAATTCTACCAGAGAGCTCCTACAGATGATAACTTCAGCAAAGTGGCTGGATATAAAATTAACTCTAATAAATCAGTAGCCTCCTCTACTCAAAGCATAAAAGGGTTGACAAAAAAAATTAGGGAAACAACACTCTTCACAATAGTCTCAAACAATATAGAATATCTTCGTGTGACTCCAACCAAGCAAATGAAAGATCTCTATGACAAGAACTTCAAGTCTCTGAAGAAAGAAATTAAAGAAGACCTCAGAAGATAGAAAGATCTCCCATGCTCATGGATTCGCAGGATTAATATAGTAAAAATGGCCATCTTACCAAAACCCTTCTAAAGGTTCAATGCAATAACCAACAAAATTCAAACTCAATTCATAGAGTTAGCAAAAGCAATTCTCAAATTCATTTGGAATAACAAAAAACCTATGATAACAAAAACTATTCTCAACAATAAAAGAACTTCTGGGGAAATCACCATCCCTGACCTCAAGCTATACTACAGAGCAAGAGTGTTAAACAACTGCATAGTATTGTTACAGAGAAAGGCAAGTAGATCAGTGCAATATAAGTGAAGGCCCAGAAATGAAGGCTTACAGTCACTTGATCTTTGACAAAGAAGCTAAAACCATCTAGTGGAAAAAAGAAAGCATTTTCAACAAATGGTGCTAGTTCAATTGGTGGTCTGCATGTAGAAGAATGCAAATTCATCCAACCTTAATCTCCCTGTAAAAAGTTCAAGTCCAAGTGGATAAAGGACCTCCACAAAAACCAAATACACTGAATCTAATAGACAAGTAAGTGAGGTAGGATCTGATGATTTTTTGTATTTCCTCAGTTTCTGTTGCTATGTCTCCCTTTTCAGTTCTAATTGTATTAATTTGGATACTGTCTCTATGCCCTCTGGTTAGTCTGTCTAAGGGTTTATCTATCTTGTTGATTTTCTCAAAGAACCAGGTCCTGGTTTTGTTGATACTTTGTATAATACTTTTTGTTTCTACTTGATTGAGTTTGATTATTTCCTGCCATCTACTCCTCTTGGGTGTACTTGCTTCTTTTTGTTCTAGAGCTTTCAGGTGTGCTGTCAAGTTGCTAGTGTATGTTCTCTAAAGTTTCTTTGTGTAGACACTTAGAGCAATGCATTTTCCCCTTACTACTAGAAAAGCTTATACTCAACAAAACTGGAAAATCTGAATGAAATGGACAATTTTCTAGACAGATAGCGGGTACCAAAGTTAAATCAGAAGCAGATAAACCATCTAAACAGTCCTTTTTTTTCCTTTTGGTTTTCCAAGACAGGGTTTCTCTGTATAGCCCTGGCTGTCCTGGAACTCACTCTGCAGACCAGGCTGGTCTCAAACTCAGATATCCGTGTGCCTCTGCCTTCCAAGTGCTGGATTAAAGGTGTGTGCCATCACTGCCCGGCCTAAATAGTCCTATAACCACTAAAGAAATAGCATCAGACATTAAGCATCTCCTCACCAAAAAAAGCCCAGGCCCAGTGGTTTAATGCAAAATTCTATCAGACCTTCAAGGAAGACCTAAAACCAATTCTCTTCAAATTATTCCACAAAATAGAAACAGAAGGAACACTACCCATTTCTCTCTATGAAGCTACAATCATGCTCATACTACACCTCACAAAGACTCAACAAAGAAAGAGAACTTCAGACCAAATCTCTCTTATGAATGTCGATGCAAAAATACTCAATAAAATTCTTGCAAACCAAATGCAAGGAACACATCAAAACAATCATCCATCATGATCAAGTAGGCTTTATCCCAGGAATGCAGGGATGGTTCAATATTCAGAAATCCATCAATGTAATCAACTACATAAACAAACTCAAAGAATAAAAAACCACATGATCATCTCACTAGATGCTGAGAAAGCATATGACAAAATTTACCATCCCTTCATGGTAAAAGTCTTAGAAAGATCAGGAATTCAAGGCCCATACCTAAACATAGTAAAAGCAGTATACAGCAAACCAATAGCCAACATCAAACTAAATGGAGAGAAACTTGAAGCAATCCCACTAAGATCAGGGACTAGACAAGGCTGCCCACTCTCTCCCTACCTATTCAATATAGTACTGGAAGTTCTAGCTAGAGCAATTAGACAACAAAAAGAAGTCAAAGGGATACAAATAGGAAAGAAAGAAGTCAAAATATCACTATTTGCAGATGATATGGTAGTATACTTAAGTGACTCCAAAACTTCCACCAGAGAACTCCTAAACCTGATAACTTCAGCCAAGTGGCTGGTTATAAAATCAACTCGAACAAATCAGTAGCCTTCCTCTACTCAAAAGATAAACAGGCTGAGAAAGAAATTAGGGAAACGAAACCCTTCACAATAGTCACAAATAATATAAAATACCTTGGTGTGAATCTAACCAAGCAAGTGAAAGATCTGTAAGACAAGAATTTCAAGTCTCTGAAGAAAGAAATCAAAGATCTCAAAAGATGGAAAGACCTCCCATGCTCATGGATTAGCAGGACTAATATAGTAAAAACGGCCACCTTGCCAAAAGCAATCTACAGATTCAATGGAATCCCCATTAAAATCCCAACTCAATTCTTCACAGAGTTAGAAAAAGAAATTCTCAGATACATTTGGAATAACAAAAAAACATAGGATAGCAAAAACTATTCTCAACCATAAAAGAACTTCTGAAGGAATCGCCATCGTGATCTCAAGCTGTACTACAGAGCAAGAGTGTTAAACAATTGCATAACATTGTTACAGAGAAAGACAGGAAGATCAATGGAATAAATTGAAGACCCAGAAATGAACCCACACACCTATGGTCACTTGATCTTTGACAAAGGAGCTAACATTGTCCAGTGGAAAAAGGACAGCATTTTCAAGAAATGGTGCTGGTTCTACTGGATGACAACATGTAGAAGAATGCAAATTGATCCATTTTTATCTCCTTGTACAAAGCACAAGTCCAAGTGGATAAAGGACCTTCAGATACACTGAAAACTAACAGAAGAGAAGGTGGGGACACCCTCAAATACTTAGGCTCAGGGAAAAGTTCCTGAACAGAACACCAATAGCTTATACTCTAAGATCAAAAATTGACAAATGGGACCTTATAAAATTGCAAAGTTTCTGTAAGACAAAGGACACTGTCAATAGGACAAAACAGCAACCAACAGATTGGGAAAAGATCTTTACCAATCCCACATCCGATAGAGGGCTAATATGCAATATATACAAAGAACTCAAGAAATTGGACTCCAGACAACCAAATAACCCTATTAAAAATGGGGTACAGAGCTAAACAAAGAATTCTCAACTGAGGAAACTCAAATGGCCAAAAAGCACCTAAAGAAATGTTCAGCATCTTTAGTCATCAGGGAAATGCAAATCAAAACAAGCCTGAGATTCCACCTCAAACCTGTCAGAATGGCTAAGATCAAAAACTCAGGTGACAGTAGATGCTGGCGAGGATGTGGAGAAAGAGGAACACTCCTCCATTGTTGGTGGGATTGAAAGATATTGCAACCACCATGGAAATCAGTCTGGCAGTTCCTCAGAAAATTAGACATAGCATTACCTGAGGACCCAGCTATACCACTTCTGGGAATATACTCAGAAGATACTCCAACATATAACAAGTACATATGCTCCACTCTGTTCATAGCAGTCTTATTTATAATAGCTAGAAACTGGAAAGAACCCAGATGCCCTTCAACAGAGGAATGGATACAAAAAATGTGGTACATTTATACAATGGAGTATTAATTGGCTATTAAAAACAATGAATTCAAGAAATTCTTAAGTAAATGGATGGAACTAGAAAATATCCTGAGTGAGGTAACCCAATCACAAAAAAACACACACGGTATTCACTCACTGATAATTGGATATTAGCCCAGAAGCTCTCAATACCCAAGATTCAACTCACAGACCACATGAAGCTCATGAACATGGAAGACCAAGTGTGTATGCTTCAGTCCTTCTTAGAAGGAGTAACAAAATTATCAAGGGGCAATTATGGAGACAAGGTGTGGGACAGAAACTGAAGGAGGGGCCTGGTAGAGACCATTCCACCTGGGTATCCATCCCATGTGCAGTCACCAAAGGTAGACGCTGATGTGGATATCAGGAAGTGCATGCTGAGAGGAGCCTGATATAGCTGTCTCCTTAGAGGTCTGCCAGAGTGTGACATATTCAGAGGCAGATGCTCACAGTTAACCAATGAACTGATCAAGGGGTTCTCAGTGGAGGAGTTAGAGAGAAGGAGCTGAAAGGGTTTGAAGCCCCATGAGGAGAGCTAAATACCAACCAACCAGAGCTCCCAGGATCTAAAACACCAGCCTGGGAGCACATAGGGAGGGACCCATGGTTTCAGGTGTATATGTAGGGGAGGATGGCCTTGTTGGGCATAGGTGGAAGAGGATATCCTTGGTCCCGTAAAGGCTGGACACCATGTGTGGGGGAATTTGAGGGTAGGTAGGTGGGAGTAGGGGATGGGTGGAGGCACATCCTCATAGAAGAAGGAGGAGGGGGGATGGGATAGGGGTTCCTGGGTGGAGGGAAATGGGGTAAGGGGATAACATCTGAAATGTTAATAAAATATCCAATAAAAAAAAGTGTGGAAAAGCCTCAACTATTTGGGCACAGGGGAAAAGTTCCTGAACAGAATACCAATGGCTTATGCTTTAAAATCAACAATTGACAAATGGGATCACATAAAATTTAAAAGCTTCTGTAACACTTTCAATAGGACAAAACTGCAACCCAAAGATTGGGAAAAGCTATTTACCAACCCTACATCTGATAGAGGGCTAATATCCAAAATATACAAATAACTCAAGAAGGTAGACTCCAGAGAACCAAATAACCTATCAAACAGTAGAGTACAAAGCTAAATAGAGAATTCTCAACTGAAGAATCTTGAATGGCTGAGAAGCACTTAAATGTTCAACACCCTTAGTCATCAGAGAAATGCAAATCAAAGCAACCCTGAGATTCCACCTTCCAACAATCAAAATGGCTAAAATAAAAAACTCAGGTGACAGCAGATGCTGGCGAGGATGTGGAGAAAGAGGAACACTCTTCCATTGTTGATGGGATTGCAAGCTGGTAAAACCACTTTGGAAATCAGTCTGGCAGTTCCTGAAAAAACTGGAAATAATTTTACCCAAGGCCCCAGTTATACCACTCCTGTACATATATCCAAGAGATGTTCCAATGTATATAAGGGACACATGCTCCATTATGTTCATAGCAACCTTATTTACAATAGCCAGAAGTGGAAACAACACAGATTCTCCTCAACAGAAAATGGATATAGAAAATATGGTACCTATACACAATGGATATACTACACAGCAATGAAAAACAATGACTTCATGAAATTTGAAGGTAAATGGATGGAACTAGAAAAAAATCATCCTGAGTGAGGTAACCCAGACACAAAAGATCACCCATTAGTACTCACTAAGTGGATATTAGCCCAAAAGCTCAAAATGCCCATGATACAACTCACAGACCTCATAGAGCATAGAAAGAAGGAATACCAGAGTATGGATCCTTTAGTCCTGCATTGAGAGGGGAAAATAGATAATCATGGGAGGTGGAGGGAGAGGAGGAATTGGGAGGGAAAGAGTAGGGGAATAAATAAGGGAGCAGTATCAGGAACTGGAGGAGATATGAGAGAGATATAGAGAGTCAGGCATCGAACAAAATTATGTAGCAGGGTGGGGGGATGAAAAACTGGGGATAGCCACTGAAGGGTCCCAGACACCAGGGAACCATGAGGCTCCCAGGACCCAACTGGGATGACTTTAGCCAAAATGTGCAGAGAAAGGGGAGACAGTACCTGTAGAGACTACCTCCAGTAGATAGGCATGGCCCCGGTCGAGGATGGGGCCACCCACCCACCTTAAAATTTTTAACCCAGAAATATTACTGACCAAAGGAATAATGGGGACAAAAAATGCAACAGAGACTGAAGGAAGGGCCAACCAAGGACATGTAGGCCCCATGTGAGTATCCATCATGTCTGCAGACACCAAATCCAACTCTGTTGCCATGGTCAAAAGGTGCTTGCTCGTAGAAACCTAGTGTGGCACTTCCTTGGGAGATCTGGCCAGCTACTGACCAATGCAGAGATGGATGGTTGGAGCCAACCATCAGACTGAGCTCAAGGAACCTGGTGGAGGAGCTGGCAGAAGGAATGGAGCAGAGGTGGACTGCAACCACATTGGAAAAACAACATAGGCTGGCCTGACCACCCAGTTCTCCCAGAGTATAACCACCAACCCAGGAGTTTACCAGGAGGAATCCATTGCTCCAGATACATATGTGGAGAGGATGTCCTTGCCTAACAGCAGTGCAGGGGAGGCCCTTGTTCCTGTGGTTTGATGCCCCAGCATGGGGATGCTGGAGTGGTGGCCTTGGAGAATGAGGGTAGGTGGGGAGCACTCTCATACAGGCAAAAGGAAGGGAGGAGGGCAGATGTGGGATGGGGAGTTGGAGGGGTAATCAGGAAGTGGTATATCATGGGATAGGGGGCTTGTGGAGGGTATAACCAGGAAGTGGGATATCATTTGAGATGTAAACTTATGGAATGACTAATAAAAACAAAACAAAACAAATTGAAAGGCAGTATACCCTCATACCTTATAATCCATCTTACCTTGATACACAATATGAAATCCTTGTTTGTTCTGAGAATAGTCACTGTGAAAATACAAGCTGGTTTCATGGTTGTGCTAAACAAAGAAGATGGTATTTGCGGACCACTAAGCCGTCCAATAACAGTACTAGTTTCAGAGGATCCACTCCGTACTTCCAAGTAATCATGTATGGTTTCTGTAGAAAAATTTACAAACTGGAGGTGTACCCCTAAAGAAGAAAGAACAAACAGAATACTACTTGATATCTTACCATATTACATTCATGTACAAACAGCAACACGCACACAGATTTGCATCTTTGTACTCAGATATGTTTCCCTTTATATCAGAAAACATAGTCTCAAGATTTGTACATGGGGGCACATGCTTATAATCTTTGTGTGATGGAGGCAGCAGGATTAGGAATACAAGGCTCCTAGGTTGTACGGTGAGGACAAGACCAGCTGAAGCTAAGTGAGACTGCCAGAAAACAAAACAAAAAAAACAAAACAAGACAAAACAATAGATCTGAACTGTGAGTTTTAGGTCTATCCAAAACTCATAGCTTTGCTAAAATTGATCAATGAGTACATAGCATATTCTCAAACTCATTTTCTTAGACTTAAAAACCATTAAATCAAATGTTAAGATATTTAATACTACTTTGTACATGTAAATTCTGACTTATGAAGATAATGTGTTAAATTCAATAATTACAAGAAAGAAAAATGCTTATCTGTGTACTACTTGCTTATCATAATGAGAAACCAGTTACAAAAATAAGGTTATATGAACTTTATGTTAGATTTACACACAATGTATGTATCTAACTCAGAGTATTTGTACAAACACACTCCACATTAGTAGAGCCATCTTCACTCTAGGAATAATCCAAATAAAATATCAGGATGTCAAACAGCTGGCTATCTGCTCTTCCTGGGTCACTAAGAATTATTCACAAAATCAAGAAGTAGAATCAGTCTAAATATTTACTGAATCATGAATGACTAAAGAAAATGTAGTGTGTATACATACACAAAAAACATACTGATTATTTGTAAGAAAAAAAAAAGAAATTCTTGTCATTTTTAGAAACATGCATTATAGATTTCCTAGGAGGATATTATAATAGGTGAAATAAACATGGCTTGGGAAGGCACAGGTCAAATTGTCTCAATGAAACTGCGAATCCCAATGTAGTGAATTCAAAACAGCCAAGAGTAGAGTATGCTTCCCAAAGCCAGAGGAAGAGAGGCAACTGGGATATGCAATAGGTAAAATGCAGAAATGTCAGAAAGAACAATGAAGAAGTACATTTTTCAACATGGTGACCGGAGGTAATAATATGATATCATGCTCTTAAAATTGCTAAGAAAATAAAATTTTAACTGTTTCCACTATAAAAAAGTCTAACAAACAAAGTCTTATACATAATGACGTAACACACATTAATTTGATTAATTTACCCATTTCACAATATACTCATAATGCATGTTTCACGTGTTTTTTATTTGTGCATCATTTAAAATAAAAGAAAAATAAAAACACCCATATATTTTAAATTTTTCAAAAGTCCATGTAAAATATATTTTACTGAGGCAAATATTACTCAAATTATATTCCTTAATATACATTATTTCATGTACTCATAATGAAACATCAACCTGTAAATATACACTCTTATTGGACTTAAATGGATCATCTTAATAATATATTAATAAATACTGAAATGTCTTTCACATAGTTATACATACCAAAGCCAATGGGCAGCTTTATTGTCCATGTGCAATCTAAGCTGCTGGGGTAGTTTCCGGGAAATCCAGGACTGAGTATCACACCACTGAAGTCTGACATTGAACCTCCACACTGAGCTGCAAAAACAATAGAATTCTCAGGGAAAGCAGAATTATGAAATATATCTTTGTCTTTAAAAAGTATCAAAATCACTTTAAGTCTTCAAAAAGCATCTAAGGTAATACTATCCAAGAGTATTAAATAGAGGCCAAATTCCTTTAGGCAATGCTAGCGGATTCGTAATTCATGTTTCTAAAACAGCACAAAAGGCATAATTACTCAGAAAAAAAAAAGTGCACCTTAAGTCAATTAGTTTTCAGCAAGTAACAGTTCTCACACAATGAATACACTTAAGACAAGTCCTTTACAGCAGTGGCAAGTAATCTCGCCACTTATTCTTCTTTCTTAAGTACATCTACTACTGTGTCTAGTCATTCCAAAGGTGATGCAATTTAGACTAAAATAAAGCCAACTGGTCGTCAGCTCTCTGTGCCATATTAGAGAGGGAGACATTTTCCCAACCTTTTTTCCCTGTTTGTAAGAAAGGTCAATGAAGAATTTTAAGAAGACTTTGGCTTCATTTATTCTAAAAGAATGAGGACAAAGGAGCAAAGACGTATAAAAAAGCAAAGCAAAACACGTGCATTTGAAAAATCAGTCAGATGTAATAAATATGTTTATTTTGGAATCCCTATGGAATGACTTTACTCTTGACAATCTAAGGAACCATTCTAAAACGGAAATTTGCTAATTTGAGTTTGTATGAAGAGCAGATGTAATTATTTAATATATATTAAAGAATATTTTCATCTTAGAAAATACTTCTTGCTGTAAATGCAATTTACCATGCCTTCTTAGTGGACATATAAATAAAAGACTGTTAATTGTTGGATAAAATGTTGAATTTTATGACTATTTCCTAAATACTTGCTTGTAATTTCTTTTTAAGATTAGCAACAAGTATATATTCAAACTTCAGGTTACACTTCATAAATACAGATCCATAAATGTTTTATCTATGTGTGATATTAGTTAGCATATATACTCTGACATATATGTACTCTTTCTTTATGTATGCATGCATTCAAAAAGCTTATAAACTTTTCTTTCAAATGTGTATTACAATTAAATCTAAAAGGATTTTTTTCTCTGAATTATCAGTTCATTGATCATTAAACCAAATCAATCTTTAACATAAACTATTAACGTTATTCACCATTCCATTTTTAAAGAAAAATGATTGTGTATTACAAGCCTGATAATTAGTAAACTGTAAGAAAAATGATTGTATCAATCAGCAATTAGGTTACATTGTGACATCAATTGTGTCTTAAATATGCTTTAGTCTGCACTTTGCTTTTCTGCTTTTCAATGTTTAAATCTGTCTTCAAGCTGCTTGTGATAATACTGTCAACTCTGCAGAGTCTAGAATCACCTCACCGTGATGTTGTTATCTGCTTAGCCTAGCCTCTCAGCCTGTCTGGAGAGTACTACTAAATGTGACTAGTTGAAGTAGAAATCTACTCGAAATAAACGAGGCTAACGTTATTTTGGGGGATGAGGTTCTGAACACATAGAAAGGACCAGCTAAGTGAACATCTTTGCTTTTGAACTGTGATGGACCGTGACCAGATGCCCTCATACTCCTGTAGCGACTTCCCCATCAAGGTGAACTTGCAAGTGTGAACCGAGTAAGCCTTCTCTGCCTGAAATTGCTTTCAGCAGACCATTTTAGCAAAGTAAAGACAATAAGCAAACATTACTATATCTCGATTTCTGGTCACCTTTTTTTTCAAACATTTTTAATTTTCTGCTATATATGATTCACCTTTTAATGGATAGTGTGTAAAATACAACAAATATTAAAAATAAAGAAAACTTGCCTTCAAAATCTTCCACCCTCAGATAATCCTTTTAATTCATGTACTTTTCTTTGCCACAAGTATTCTATGCTTATGATGAAGATGTGATCATACTGTGAACTGTTTGCCACTTTCTTATTTATAATTCTATATGAGACATATTTTATAATATAATATATATCACCATGTTCCTTAGCTTTTTAACAGGACCCCATACATAGTACTTTGGAAGCTTAACTTGTATTTTACTACAATACCTCTGAGTCTGTAATGAGGCCCATGTTCAGATCTGAACACTTTAAACACAATCTGTCCCATTATTGTTAAAATGAACCTGTGAGACAAACATTGTTATCTCATACAACAGGGGACCAAAGAGAAACACAAAGAATAATCCATTATGAAGTATTCTATATTGAGGTACAATTTGAATATACTAATGTTGGACATCAAAGTCTGATAAGTATCCCATGGGGTTTCATATAGTATCACCATATAAAATGAAGTATAAACTTTCTACTTTAATTTTATTAAAGTATTCCCCGCTATATAATACTGTTTTTTTTTTTAACCTTGAATTGACAGTAATCAGTAGGATATTCACTTATTGTTCTGAGATATTTCTTATTATTTTGTCATAATAATAATTGACTTATGAATAAAAACAAATATAGTCTATTAATATCTATGTGTTTATCACCCATTCATGTTCATTTTAGGTTAAAAGTTGGAAAATATTAAAATCATAAAAAGCTAATGGTAGATATCAAAATAACATTTACATAAAATACATAAAAAGACAAAAATATTTAGAAATGGATTCTTAAGTGAACTCTTAAATTTGAGAAAGCTATACAAAATTCTCTGTCTTTGAACTTACCCAAACAAATGGGGATTGGGTAATTCCATCTTCTGACAGGTCCAGGCATACATGTGATATGAGAATGACCCTATATAAAGGCAGTGCATCTCAGTACACACTTACAAAAGACTGAATGAACTTAGTATACTGACAGATTAATGTAATATATATAAAACAATACATATAGACACTTATACTATTTCATGTCATATTACATATGCAAGCTTTAATATTACTTGAGAGGTAATTTTACAGACTTGAAATAAAATCTGAAATAAAAACTGCAAAGTCTTGATAGAAAGAAAATACACCATGAAGTAGAGAATTGTGGTTTTAATATTTTCCTACCAAAGGATGGTCTATTAAGTTAACAAAATAGCTGAAATGACTGCTTATCTAGTGCTTTATAATACTATGTTAGAATATGCAAGATGAGACAGATTAAAAAATTATCATAAAGCTATTGTATAAAAACATTTTAATGTTCATATTATTGAATTAAAGTCTATAATATTCTTATTGAACTTAAGAGACTAAGTTTTTCATGTAATTTTATTAAGAAATAGTAATTGTTAAGTCTTTATTCTCTAACAAATTAGATTGTAAAGAATGCAAAATTAAATATCTCCTTTAATTTTTAAAAATTAATATCCCAATGGACCGAATGTTGTGGAGATATTGAGGAAACCATCTACATAGTCCTTCTGAAAAAATAAGTATCAGAACAACAATATTAACCAACCAGATCTCCAAAAGCTCCTAGGAACTAAACCACCAGCCAAAGAGTGCACAGGGGGGACCATGGCTCTAGCTGGATATGTAGCAGAGAACTGCCTTATGTGGCATCAATGAGAGGAGAGTCACTTGGTCTGTGGAACTTCAATGACCCAGGATAGAGGAACACTAGGGCACTGAAGGGAGAGTGGGTATATATACACATAATATGAATTACATATATACATATGATATGTATATATATAATAGAATTGTACAATATTTAGTTTAAGACCAGAGTAGTTGTGAATCAAGATTATGCCTAAATTTGTACATTAGTAATTACTACTTTGTTTAAATATCCTAAGGAATAATGAGATGATAGAGTCTTGATAACACACTAGTTTTAAAACTAACTTACCTGAAGAGAATAGCCTTGATCACATTGGAATGACACCACATCCCCAACCATGTATCTGTCTCCAACTTTAATTCCACTGCTTGGTGTTTGTGGCTCAGGACAAGAATCCAAACCAATTGCTAAAATTATTTAATGAGAATAATATAAGTAACATTCAAGTTGTAGCAATTTCATTTATACATTTTAATTGCCTAAATTATAAACAGATATATTATTCCATTTATATTTTTAAATTCCATTTTATTATTTAAATGGATTTTTAAATTTAAATATATTCTTATCATTCTATCCTCTCCCAAGTCCTTCCAGATCTCCCCCTCCTTTCACACCCAACTTTAAGTTATTTCTCAAAAAACAACAAAAGCCAAATACAACAAACCCCATCAAACCAAGAAAATAAAATAAAGCCATATCCCTGAAACTAAACAAAAAAAAACAAAAAACAAAATCGGAAACTGTAAGCAAATACCAAAAAACCAACAACATCAAAAACAACAACAAAATAAAACAAAAAACCCTGTACATGTTATTTGTTGGTCTAACTACCTGTTAGAATGTTTGACAACCCCAGTTTCACTCTATTGATTTTCCATCTCCCAAAAGGCATATGAGAGTTAGCTGTTAACTTTACCCTACTGGCTAGTTATGACTGACTAATGTACTTATTAACTTTCATTCTTTTTTAAAAATATAACAAAATATAAGATGAAATAAGAATTACCACATTGAAATTGGATAAGAGAAAGTGACAAAAGGAAAAGAGCCCAAGAGAAGGCACAAATCACATATCAGAGACCCACTCATTCACATATCAGGAATCCCATTAAACTGGAAGGCATAAGGTATCAAAGACAAAAGAAAATAAGGCCCTCTAAATCAGCATGAGCAAAATTCATATGAACTCACAGAGACTGTAACACACACACAGTGTCTGCATGTGTCTGGACAAGGTCTTCTGTGTATATTATGGTATCCAGTTTAGCATTTTAAATATATACTTTATAAAGTTATATTTCATATTGAAGATTTCCTATGAACAAGACTTAACTAAAAGTGATTTATAAAAATATGCCACTTGAATTTGAAAAGTCTTATGATTTTAACTTGGCTTAATTATCTTCTACAGGGCAATAAAACTAAACAATTATTTGAAATGACAATTATAAATTAAAAAAGAGAAATTATCTCTGTGAAAATGGGGCACAACATATATTCTATTGTGGCAAGAAAAGAAACTAAAGAGGCAATGTGATAATCTAAGTTAGAACCATACACAAATTTGAGCAGATAGATCAGTCAAGTACAGGAGTTGAAAGCTAGTTGTGACAGCTAAATCAGACTGACTTTAGTGTTACCAAACTAGATACTTGATAAGAAAATATCAAAGTTATCTGTCAGATGGCTGTACTGCACAATGGTAGAGCACTGGTCTATTGTATCCCAGGCCCTAATTTCTCTCCTTAACTACCACCAAAAAAGAAAGGGGGTTGATAGGACTTAAATTTTATTTCTAAAACAGTCTTAGCAAAATGAGACAAGATATTTGCTGTTTCTTCTTGCATATAGAATGGATTTTTAATTTATGAAATATATCTTGATCGTCTCAATATTTTTACATATAATTAAAATTTTAGTTATAAGTTGAATTTTATTTGTTAAGTTTATGAGCATATAGAAAATGCATATTTTGACACATAATAATTTGAAATGTAAATAAATAAAATAACTAATAAAAAATCCAGCATTATTTGATCACAGTTAAATTTAAAAGAAA
Organism: Mastomys natalensis; assembly: GCA_021653895.1. Lineage (NCBI taxonomy): Eukaryota > Metazoa > Chordata > Mammalia > Rodentia > Muridae > Mastomys > Mastomys natalensis. Next base: position 551,406 of record JAJTUV010001058.1, read on the forward strand.
ATTTAGTCTATTTTTCCATAACATTATTTCCTCCATATGCAGTATAATAGAGCAAAAATTCTCGGTTTTAAAAAGAAAATGTCAAGTTTTTTTAAAAAAAAAAAAAAAAAAAGAATGGAGAAGGGACCATTTATATCTTGAATATTTCTTAATCAAAGTAAATATCTTATTTTTAAAAGGGCACACATTGGATCTAATACCACAGTAATCATTACAGATTCCATTTTGGTTCACTTAAGACTATAAAATGCCATAAAATATTTACTAATAAAGTAAAAATATTTACTAATAAAGTATAATTAGAGTTGAAATGATGGCACTAAAGAATAGTATTCACGATATAACTTGGGAAGATATCTGATACAGTCCCGAATATGATGAGTGTGTTTAGCTTTTATCCTGTTGCCCAAAGCCATAGTTATAAAAGCCTGTAGTGCAAAATGTCTTGATCTTTGTGTAATCTTCTGCTATATATATCTAGAGTTACCTAGTCACAATCCCCATGCAGCTTTCTTAGAAATGTTGACAGCTTTAACTCTTCCTTTCATTAGTATTTTTAGATTCAAAAAGATAGATGTCTTATGTTTTACTGTGATTAATTTAATATCCATTAATAAGATTTACCAATAAAATGATCTTACTTTTACAGCTTTTTTCATTGATTGCTAAATGGTAGTGAGTTTTGATTTAAACAAAAAATGTTTTGAAAAAATTTTTTCAGCATGATTTCATAGGTATTTTTGTACTTTCTTGGTTTCTTGAAAGTAACTTAATTACTCTTCAGTAACTGGGCTGACTCTGTAGTCATTCATCCTAAGAGTATCAAATTTACATACATTCATTTCTTTGTTTTGCTATGAAATACCTACATTTTAGGTAGTAGATACAGAAAGCTACAGTATTATGGCTGACCCAGCCACAGTAATTTTCCTTTTGGGGGGGTGGGGTTAGGATGAATAAACTATCTGATAGAAATCCAGCAGAATACTGAGACCGTCATTCCAAAACAAAGCTGTAAAAGATATTTAGGAACATAAAAAAAAATTTGCAAAAGTATTTTGACTTTAAAATGGATGAGAACTCTAGCAATGAAGTTATGACTGTTTTAAGTTAATCATTCTTATATGAATATCTCCAAAGAGAAAAATTACCATAGGACTGACGCCAAATCATGAAATCTGATCCATAGATATAGGAATCATTATGGATTATTCATGAATCATTTTATTTTTCTGCATTTACAGATTATCTATAGAAACATAAACTCGTTTTTTATATCAAAAAGGGCAGAAGAATCTTTGTATCTTAAGCAGAAGAATTAATAACATCATTAACAACATTACAAAATTCTGAGGTAAAAGTTTGTGTTCTCTTCTATTTTTCTAAAACATATTGAATCCCACAAGTTAGTCCTGATTGCTTCATGGAAGATAGTTACCTAAATTGCTGAGGGATTCAGGTAAATAAGGACCACTTGAGGTCAATCATTTTGATATTCAGTAAAAAGTTAAAATGTTCGATAATACTGTCCACATTGTTACCATATTTATTTATTCAAGTAAAATCTGAGTGCTTAAATATTAACTCAAAATATTCTCGTCAAAATTTTTATTTTTCTATGAAATGATAGAGGGTATTTGGAGAAATATCCAATTGAAAAAGAGTTCTGGGAAAAATAATCAAGATTAGTCCTCTGCTTAACAGTGGCATTAAAAAATTGAGATCTTTTAAGCCTTACGAATGAAAGTTTGTTTCTTTTTATTTTCAACAGTCCTCTCTGAGAATCTTCTCCAGAGGAATTCAATCAGAGAGACCATTTTGCGTTTGCACACAGTTTTGTATAGAGTGATAGCAAACACACCATGCTAAGTGAAATATGTAGACTCAATGACAAATGTTTCTTTGAATAATAAGCATTGTTGATTATCAGAAACAGCACAAATAGCTATATGCTGAGCACAATGAATAATAAACAAGTATTAATTATTCAGCCACTGAAACTACTTATTCCAGTTTAACTTGTAAAGTAATAATAAATAAAATAAAAAATGTTGAATGTATAATTATGAGAGGTAAAAAACATACACTAATTTATTAAACAAACAATTTGCACCTGCTGTAACTTTTTCATTACATGAGATGCTGGATATTCACAGACACATTTGTTACAGAATCAATCACTCTCCAAATATCTGTTTTGTGGGACAGGGGGTGGGGGGGTTGCTTGATGTTTAAAATATAAAAAGTTGTAGGAATACAGTGTAAAATAGCAAATAAATATAGACCTGTTTTTAAGAAATTATTTTATGAGTAATAGATCCTATGATTACTAGAAAATTATATTATAATGAGAGGTCCAATGCATGGATATGATTCCCTAGCTGAGAAAATTATAAATAAAACTTTGAAAAGTAAATTTTTTTTTAATTTTGGAAAAAGTATGACAAATTGCTTTTCCTAAAATTATGTATTCTGAGGAAAACAGCTAGAATGAAGGGAATTTGGCAAGCAGAAATTAAATTATAAATTATTGAGGATAGCCCTGATGCTGTTTGTATTTTCATGCTAATTCTGCTTCTCCAAGAGAAGCTGCCTGGGACAAGGAGTGAGTCATATAGTCAAGTGAATTCAGGTGAACCTTCCCCTAATGAATAAAGATTTCTAGGAACCTCTCTTACTCTCTTCCCCTTTTACTCTCTTCCCTCTCTGTCCCTTCTCTCCCCATTCTACTCCCCCACCTCCATGGCCCGTCTCTTCTCACTCTGTGTCTCTGTCTCTGTCTCTGTCTCTGTCTCTGTCTCTCTCTCTCTCTCTTCTCTCTTCTTCTCTCTTCTCTCTCTCTGTCTCTCTGTCTCTCTTGTCTCTCTCGTCTCTCTCCTCTCTCTCTCTCTCTCTCTCTCTCTGTCTCTCTCTCTCTCTCTCTCTCCCTCACACACACACACACACTGCCTTTCTCTGTCTCTACTCCAACTCCCCTCCCCATGCCCTAAATAAATCCCTATTCTATACTAAAAAATAAATAAATAAATAAACAAACCAACAAACAAAGATTTCTAAGAAACAACCACTGGGCCAGGAGTAGGCGGGACTTCTAGGTCAGAGAGACTAAGAGGGAGGCAGGAGCCAGATACTTGCATTTGAACAGGGAGAGATTAAGAGGACAATAGGTAGCTATCAAGAGGCCCCCAGATTAAAAGGCAGATCTGCCAGGATTTATCACCAGAGGAGTTAAATTGAAATCTAGCTTACAAATTAGGATGCTAGTTGATGGATGTGTCCAATGATTAGTTACCTGTTGATTTTGAACTAAGTTTGTGTGGTGTTTTCCTTTATGCAGAAACTCAACTGGGTTCCAGAAAAAAGGTATGACTGCGGGGCACCCCAGCCAGCCATGGGAATTTTGAAGCGTGGAGCTAGTGAAGTAGAGACCTTCCAGTAGGACTCAGCAAGCTGGGTGGAGAGATTTCGGAGCTCTGGGTCAGAGAGTCTCCATGAGATGAGAACAAAGCCTGCTAGTGCCTTACTGGTGATGGAGTGGATTGTTTTCTTAATACAGATACATTAAGATTTTTAGCCTATGAGTTAGAAATTTAATTAAAATTTGGAGGTTTGGTAAGCTGAGCGAGTCAAGTCACATGACTCAACCGTGGAACCTGAAACAAAGAAAGAGGGCTCTAAATGCTGTGAGAAGAGAGAAGATGGCTGCTCTGAGTCAGAGAGCGGAGAATGGAAGATGCCTACTTCTTGGGACAGATATTGACTGAACTGTGAATTTATAAAATTGGGATTATTTCCTTTTAAGATAAAGTGATATACAGATTTTGTCCGAATCATGTGGAAAATTTCTACCATGGTTCAGAACAATGAATAGGAAATTTTACTGACTCCTAAGTAGAGAGCAGTGATAATTGTCTACTACAAACTATCAATGCCTATTGATAGATGTCTGTGGCTCCAGGTAGAGAGCATAACAGATAATGGGATATTAAAGTCTACAGGAAACTCTTATTCTTTGTTCGTGGGCTCCACAGGAATTTTGAGTTAATTTCCTGGCATGACAGAATATTAAAAAAAAAAAAGCCTAAAAATAGGCTCATACAATAATTTAGTTTACTTCATTTGTTTTAGATTGTTTTAATTTTCAAAATGGTGTGATTTTGAGTTTTGTGGTTATATTATCCCTCTGGGAGAGAGGTCAAGCTAAATTTTTTTCTGGTTTCTGGCTCAAGTATATGTGATTTGGAAGAAAGTTTTGTCTTTGCATTTTTAGAAAAAGTGATGAGTGTCTATACACCTACCAGAGTTATATGGATCAGATATGGCAGAGAAAGACCAGTTGAAAATAGACAAAGGTGAATCAATCAAACAAAACAAATAAAACAAAATTCTTTGTGCCATCCTTCACATGGCATGAATGAAGACTTAGGTTAGAGCAGAATTCATCCTAACTTGTCTAAGCACCCTACACAGACTAAACAATCCAATTCAGCTTTCTTGATGATACTAAAATTTTGTTTTGAGATTTGTATATTACAGAATATACAGCCTTGGTGAGTCTCATGTCAGACATGCTGAGTTGACCTGCTTCAACTCCTGTTCTCTCTCTTCTTCTCTCTCTCTCTCTCTCTCTCTCTCCTTCCCTTCCCCTCCCTCCTTCCCCCTCTCTCTTTCTTTCTTTCTCATACACACACAAACACACTCATTCTCTCTCTGTCTCTACTCCTCTAACACCCCTCCATGTGTCCTAAGTAAACTCTATTCTATACTAAAAATAAATAAATAAACAAACAAATAAAGATTTCTAGGAACCAATCTCTGGGCAAGGAATAGGCAGACTTCCAGGTCAGAGAAAGGAAGAGACTAGGCAGGAGCCAGATACTTGCTTTTGGATGGGGAGAGGTTAAAGAACGATATGTAGTTAACAAGATGCCCCCAGATTATTAGATGGTGGATCCACCAGGATTTGCCACTGGAGGGTTAGATTTAGTATAGCTAACAAATTAGAATGCTAGTTGCTGTGCCCAAAGATTAGTTATCTATTGATTCTAAACTAAGTTTGTGTGGTGTTTTCCTTCATGTGGCAACTCAACTGGGTTCCAGGGAGAAAGGTACAGTGGCAAAGTATGGGTTTGCAAGAAGTGTACGCCAAAAGCTGTGTAATTTGGGAACAGGGCTGATATGGCAGTGACCCACAATGGGAACTTAATAGCCAGATGGAGAGATTTCAGAGCTTCGGGTCAGAGAACCTCTCGCTACATGGGGCTAGCCATGGAGGCAATGAGACTGCCGTGGCCAGAGAAGTTGTCAGAGTTAGCGTGGGATGGATTGCTTTTTTGTATTTTCAGCTACAATAAATAGTCTGCTAATTTTGATCAACATGTGGAATTATGTCTTCTTTTATGTCTGATTATGGGATAATTTATGGAAAGGTGAATTCTCATGAGTTCTCTGGTCTCAGTAGTTGCATGCATAATTTTTGTTTGTTGGTTGGTGTATTTTGATTTGGTAGAGTCTCAGATATTCTGTGCTAATGTTCCATAAGCAATAAAATGAGAAATATTGACTTATCATTTTTCTGTATTTAATGAAAATAATATATACATGGGACTTGAAATTTTGTCCAGATATGAAAACATACCAATAAACCACTGTTATTTAAGGGTTTTAGGATAGAATTCAGAATGTTAATTTGATTTTATTTTTTCTGCATAATATTTTGATTGATTATTGGGAATTTCACACACTGCACCTGATTATACTTGCTGCCCATTCTTCTTAGGTCCAACATCCTTCCCTATGCCCTCCCTCCAAAAAAGAAAAACAAAAGCACCAAGGCCAATTTATGTTGCCCATTTACTCATTAGAACATTGCCAAATCCCCAGTGACCAGTCCCTTAAAGATAATTGAATCCTTTCCCATACTTGCCTCCAAAAGCAATCAACTCAAGAGCTATACTTCAGCATTAATATCACAATTTTTACAGACTCTCTTCATTGGCATCATGTCTAGACTATTTCATTTTGAGGGGCTTTGAAGAAAGGTTGTCACAGCACTCTTCATTGTCAATCATTCTCAACTATGAGGCTGAAGTCATAAATACCAATGGAAAAGAAGCTTTCTTGACCAAAACAGCACCAGAATGGACAATAGGCATCTACATGTACTCCAGCAGTATCTCTGGACACAAAGCTTAACATAGACCATGGACCTAAACATGGTCTCCAGAGAAAGCATCAACCACAGACACTTGGTCCCTCTGTAGCAACACAAACCACAAACATCAACATGACTTCTGGGTATAACATAAACCACAGACCATGTTGATTTGAATTTCAGATGACCTTGTTAAGGAGTTTTCTGTTGTTCTGAAAGTGTATTTCTTTGGAAATAAATAGACTTCATATGGTACTGTTAGAATTATGCAAATAAGAAAAATAAGTAAGATCACATAAATAAATTTAACATAAAATAAAACTATTGAAAATCCTTCAGCATTGTACTGGCTCAAAATGACAAGCATGTTTTTATTGAGGCAGTGAAGATGTTGGTTGCTTTATGGTAAGAAAACCCAGGGAACAAGAATGGTGTTGTTAATTTAAGATAAAACTAGAACTGTTTATAAAGATAAGAGAACAGGATAAACTGTAAAGTGTCTCCAAATTGGAGATAGTCAACAAGATGATCAGGGAAAAAAAGATAAAGTATAATTAATCTGTAAGTATGTTATAGGTTAAGGGATGAAATGTATTCATAAAGATTAACTATCCTAATTTCATGGGAAATATACAGTGTTAATGGCAATTAAATTTAGAAATAACAAATGTTAGTAATGTAATTTGGGTGTGGTGTGTTTCTACTTGTATACTTCATGAGACTCTGGTGTACAGAAGTGACAACAAGAAAATTACTCTGAGTAAAAATATAATTAATCTTAAAATCCCTGTTTTTCTCAAATAATCAATTATGTAATTAGCTCAAGGGAAGAGAGCATTTTTAGTGATTGTAAAAGTAAACTCATTAAGGCCTAATACATTAAGTCTTAAGCAAATTGCTTGGGGACAGAATACAATAAAATAACAGTGCTGAATCAAAGCTTTGATGATAAGATGGAGTCAAATAGATTAATTTCTGGACATTTGTGGATTTGGGTAGCATTTTTCTGATTTGGAGTATTCAGTCTGGCCCTACATTTATTGAAAAGGAAAGAGAGACACCTTCAGATCACCCTATTTTTTTCCAATTTTAGAATAATTTTATTGTTGGTAGACATCATAAATTGGTGTGTACCAGTGAAAATTGTATCCATTATGTGAGTTGTACTTTGGCATACTTTGGAGACTGAGCTGTTGGAATCTTGAAGATGTCTAAAGTGCCTCAAAGGACTTGTAAATTTTATTTCATTGCTATATATGTTTCCTCCTTGAAAAGTGTATAATTATAAATTCAAAAACAGAAATCACTACACTAATTTGGAAATGAAACAAAAGTCCCCAAAGGATTTTTGCATTAGCAAATTTTCTTGTTTTCCATATAAGGTTAAACTGCTTGGTTAGGTTTATTTCTAAATATTCTTGATGCTAATGTGAATAGGATTGTTTCTTGATCTCTTTCATAGCATATGTGTTGATTGATATGCCAAAAATTTCTAATATTTCAAAATTATTTGTGTATTCTGCTACTTTGCCAAAAATGTTGATCATTTCAAGTTTCCCAGTAGAATTTCTTGGATGTCATTGTATAATAATTTTAATGGGATAGATTTTCAAATTTCTCAAATCCAGGTACAGTGGTCCATAACTTTAATGCCAGCAGAATGTAAAAGCAGGCACATCATGTGTAAGTCCTGGGCCAGACTGGTCAACAAGTGAGTTTCAGAACAGACAGATTTTATATATATATATATGAGAGAGAAAATTAGATCATATAAAATCTTAATCATCTACAAATAGAGATAATTTTTCTTCTTGGGTTTTTTTATATTTGTCTTCTTCATTTTTCTCTCTTTTTAGCTAGTGCTTCAACAACAATATTAAAAGGAATAAGTACAGTGGTCACCCCTTCTCATTCCTGATTTTAGTGGGAGAGATTTTCAAATTATTCTGAAAGCCAGTATAGTGGTTCATAATTTAATGTCAGCAGAATGTAAAAGCAGGCAGATCATGTATAAGTTCTGGGCCAGACTGGTCTACAAGTGAGTTTCAGGACAGACAGATTTACAAAGGAGACTATGTGTTGAAAATAAACAAAACAATTCCCCATAAAGAATAGTATTTTGTCCACTTAAGATAATGTCAAATCTGAATTTGTCATACGCAGTCTTTATTAAATGTATGCCTTGAGAATTTAAAGGAATGACGTATGTCCTTAAACTCAGAAGAAATGGAAAGTCCAGCTCCCGAGGTGAATTACACAAACCATAGAAATATTAGAAGTGGTATATTATAAAATGAAAACCAATGCACAAGGTCAGAAGTCAAAGACACGCCCTCTCGCGTTAAGTGGATACAGCCCTTTTCCAATGACCTCACACTTGATGTCATTTGCCAACATTTAATTTGCACATCACAGTGTTGCCCTGAGAGTCGGAGTTTCTGGCATGAACTGACAGCCTCTGCATGCCTCCTTCTGTGCTCTGCATAGGTCAGTTTGAAAATTAAGGCATCTTCTCAAAAATGCAAAACAGGCAACTCTGTAAAACAACCCTTGAGTAGACTTACACTTTCTATGTGACGGTGTATTTGCTGAGTCCTCAAGCTCCTAGTTAAATATTCCAAAATTTAAAGTACTATTCGGAAAAAAAATACAATTTGGAAGCTGAGAAGATTGCTCAGCAGTTAAGAGCTGCTGCTAGGATCCAAATTACCTCGCTTCAGTTCCCAACACTACCTACATAGTGATTTACAACCATACGTAACTCAGTTCCATAGGATCTGACATATTCTGGCTTCTGCAAGTGCCAGATACACAAGTGATGTACAGACATACAAGCAGACAAAATATCCATACACTAAAATAAAATAATAAATATTACTATTTACCTTCCCATTGTATGTGCTACCTTTCTAGCAATAAATAATTTTTGGTGGTTTTAGTACACATCAAATTTTAATAAACAACTTACATAGATATTCGCATTTAATTTAAAACAATCTTACAAGTTCAAATACATATTATAAGTGAAGAGACTGGATTCTAAGAAATATGCTTTTAGTCATTAGGCTTCTAGAGGCAAAAACCTTTAAACTAACTATAAAGTTGTACTTAGGTATATTCAGTAGGCTCCTTCAAAGCCACACGGTACCCACATCTATGTTTTACTGTTGTTCAGTTTCTACAGATAGGAATTTGGTATTGTTTGGTATCGTTTAGTTTTATTTGGCTTGCTTTGGTTTCTTTTAGTGAGCCCTATATCACAAGGGACCAAAAACACTGAATTTCAACATCCTCTGAGTATTACCTTAAGTCTGCAGAACAGTCTTACCCATTGACCATGGTTAAATTAACACAAAGGGTTATGTAAAAATATAAGCACTCATAGGAGTCCCAGTAGAACAGATGGAATTCTCTGACATTAGTTATCCCTTGAAGATTCTAAGGGACTTCAAAATGATTATAATGCACAGTTATCTGAGAAATTTTGAGTAGCATAACTAGATTAATAATACTTAAACTATTTTGTAATGGTTCATCAAAATGTCCTTTCTCACAATTAATGCCTCTTGCATTAATTGTGCACTCAATACATGCTCAGCAATGATTTTAACAGTTAATGAAGTGTTTTATCTGTGAGAAGCAATATGTAGAGAAAGTACAGAAAAAGACCACAAAGACTGACTAAAGATCACGTATTCTCAAAAAAAAAAAAAAAAATTCTGATACTCTGTGTTTCTTGCTAACTAAAAATTTCCAGGACTGAGGTTACTCGTTAAACTTCACTTTTCATATTTGGAATACATGATTAGTAATTCCAACTAATTCTTTTGAGATTACGTATATGTGTGCATGCATGCATATGCATGTATGTATGTGCTTGCCTGTGTGTGGGGTGTGTGTGTTTTATGTGTGTATATGGATTTGGAGGTAAAATGATGACAGCAAAATAACAACATAATCTTCACTATGACATTACAATAAAGATGAGGAAAGTGGTAAACAGAACAGAAAGATTCAGAAATTTAGATGCTCACAGTCAGTCTTGGTATGGTTTAAATGCCTGATGCAATGTGAATGAAAAACACTTCCAATGACTTTACTAACATATAAACCAATATATTTCTAAAATGTTAAATCTATTAAAAATGCCAGGTGGTGGTGGCACGCCTTTAATCCCAGCACTTGGGAGGCAGAGACAGGCGGATTTCTGAGTTCGAGGCCAGCCTGGTCTACAGAGTGAGTTCCAGGACAGCCAGGGCTATACAGAGAAACCCTGTCTCGAAAAAAAAAAATCTATTAAAAATCTTAAAATCTATTAAAATAACACGTTTGCTTCAACTAAATGTATGAAAATTGAACTAAACCATTGGACATACATACTAAAATTTTCTTTTAAAATACGCTTTTATATCAATTGAATTCATAAGGACACAATTTTTATTAAAAGATAACAAAAGAATTAGCTTTACTTATAAAGAAATGTGAGACTTACCTGGACATTTGTCTTAGAGTCTATAGGAATGCCACTATCAGCTGTACAGCTTATTGTTTAAGCAGAAACACTGCATGACTTCTATTTCTCAGTGGAATAATGAATATGCTACTCATACTTCAAACCCAGGTTTTCACCAACTGTGTTCCACCTCTCTCATCAGAGGCTTATGTCTAGCTTACACTTCATGTTCTCTCTTATGAAGTGATATATTTATCTCTTTACTAAGTAGTTGCTCAACAAGCTACTATATAGAGATAGGAAAAAAAGAATTTACAGTTGTTTTCTACGTCTAGTCTTTTTAAAAGTCATTTACTGACCTCAGTGACAAAGATCTACTAACTCTCATTAAATTTGAGGCCCCAGAGAGTGGTGAGGCCTGGCAGGGTGTGGGGATGGTTGGGGACATCCTCTTGGAGACAGGGGAGGGAAAATGGTATGAGGAACTGTCAGAGGACAGAGCAGGAAGGACATAATGACAGACTGTAAAAAAGTATTAAATATAAATAAATATAAAAAATTACATATATATACACATGTGTACACATGTATATATATGTATGTATGTGCATGTATGTATGTATGTATGTATGTATGTATATATGTATGTATTTCCTGCCTTGGAGCTGAAGAGAGCGATCACTCAGCAATTAAGAATTTTCCAAAGAACGTGAGTTCAATTCCCAACACCCACATGACAGCTCACAACAGTCTGTTACCTCTGGTTCCTGGAAATCTGTGACCTCATCCGGCCCTCCTAGAACCACAGGTGTTCATGCGGTGCACAGATGTAGATGTACATACACAGCCAACACCCATACACATAAACTGGTCCCCTATATAACTGCCTTATAGTGTGACTATATGTTCCTTTAAACAAAAAAATATTATATCTCTGAAAAAGAAAAAATGCCCTACTGGAACTAGCTCCTTTGCTACAGCTGGCTGCTGATCATATTGAGAGATGGGATGAAAATGTCATGGCGCTGCCCGCCACTACCCAAAGCAATAAACTCTCTTGGATTAACATAGACACTTTTGTCTGCTTTCTGACAGTCATTTCTTGAGGATGCAAATGAGCATCACACTGTGCTGTTCTCTGTTGGAAAGAAAAACGTGGAACATATCTTCCAAAAGTCATTGAATACTCATTAAGAGAGATAAATTAAGGATTCTAATTAAAAATCATTATCTAACCATTAATAATTATAAAAAATGACAGTACCTTGAAAATCGGAGGCCTTTATATTTATAGCCTCTCTTCTAATGCTGCATCATTCCAGTTATACTAAAGAAGATGCTTTTGAGGCAGTGGTTCCTCAATGCCTTTCAACCTTTGTCTCTTTTCCCTTCAGGCTTCTAGTTTCTGCATTTTGTTCTGACTGGTCCCTTAAACACTCTCCTCTCTTGTCAGCAAGATGCATCCCTGTATCACTTAGTATATTTAAATGTCAAATCTTCCCTGACCACCACACCAGCCCCTTCTCCAGCCTTCATATTATTGACCTCTCAAATCTTCATCCTTGTTCCTTTCCTGGAATACACTGTTTTCTGAAAGTTTACATACATTATTTCTTTAAATATGCAAGAATATTTTTATCTCTGTACATCTGATCAGCGGTAGGATATGTGGAACGAGAGTGTACATTGTGTCTTTTATTCTCTAATATTAACAACACAATCTTGAGTTTGCAGAGCCTGCTGAGGGAATAACTAGGATGGCTGGCATTGTAAGGATGTAAAGAAGGCTTGTACAGTGGATCAGTGTGTAAAGTACTCATTACAAAACTTGATGACCTGTGTTCAATCACCAAGATTTCAGGGTGAGAGGACAGAATGTATTCCTTCAAATTTTCTCTAACCTCTACACATATGCTGTTGAACTAGTATGTCCAAATGTACATAAACACACATGCCAAAATAAATAAATACTTATTTATAAAAACATTAGTTTTTTTTTTTTTTAAAGTCTGGAATATCTAAGATACAGAGCAAGAAGCACTGTGTTTGACCGACTAGATCAAGAAGGCCAAGGCTTAGTTTGTGTAATTGAAAAGAGTCATAGCGCTAGAAAAGTGAACTAGTGAATTTCACCAAGAGAGGACCTGTGTAAGGATGTGACAGCAAAACCAAGAAGTCATTAAAAAAAAAAACATAAAATATAACCTTGCTTCATGCAAGTGGAAGAATACTATTAAAGGCCCACAAAAATGATACAGTAAATTCTTGTTGGAGTAAGGAGTCTGAGAATATAGTCTTTATTTAATAGAATAGAGTGACAACGTGATAAGAAATTGACAAATATCTACAGTTCCTGAAAATATGAAGATGTGAACAAGAGGCACTGAGCAGAAGGAGGGTCTGTTTTGTCTGCAGTAAATGATAAGCATCGTACCAGAGGTCACCTTCCAAAGCTAATATGCCAGGACTAAAGGAGAAAGATGACTGCAAGCAACCTTTAAAAACCATCTTATGTGCAAGCATTTGCTGTTTAAAGGGAAAAAAGCAGGATGATTTTTTTTTTCAATGTAGTAATTGTGCTATCGGAAATCTAGATTGTTATTTTTTTTTCTCTTTACATATCAGATGGGTAAAACCATTGCTTTATGTAAGTAATCTTAGCTAAAATTTTGATTCTCTAGACAGAACACCTGCCATGTTTCCTGAAACTTCTACTATTTAAAATATTCCTTTAGAGATGTAGTAAAAGTCTGCTTTCTTGGATAAAAATGAATTTTTTTTTTTATAGAAAACCTCAAAGCCTTCAGCATCTGTTGCTAGTATTCATAGTGATATTATGAGATTCTTATTTCTCCATTGTGTTTCCTCCCTTATGTTAATGTGTGGGTAGAACATTTATTTCAGTGGTTGCCAAAAGAATTACCAATGGCATGCAGTGAAAGAGGTAAATGCAAAAAGAATTAACATAACTCTCATTCACACATAAGGACCACTCAGTTATCTTTCCAGATGCCCAACTGCATAAAAATTCTGTTATGTGTATTATCTTAATTTAGTTCTTTTTTTTTTTTAAAGTAGCTCTTGAGTCAAAATGTAAATTATTACAGTTATTATGGAAACCACTATAGATATTCCTCAAAACACTTGATCTTCGGCTACAGTATGATCAAGTGGATCCACTGTTGCTATTAACCCAAAGAAAGAAAGAACACAGGAAGAAAGACGACGTAACCCCCTTGCAGAACTCCTAAGAGAAGCCAAATAAAACCGTCAACATAATTGTCAGAAAGAAAACCAAAAAACATGGCATGTTCACAGGGGAACATTGTTTTCCAATAAAAACTGTAATCTGTGGCACTAGCAGTGGAATTAAGGATATTATGTTAGGTGGAGTAAGCCAGACACAGGATGACAAACACACAACATCCTCATTCATACACTGCAGCTAAAAGAATTATGTCGTGGAAGTACAAAGTCTGAATATGTAAGAGGCAGGAAAGTGTGGTGGGAAGATAGAGAGATGATAGTTAATAACAACAGAATCTGAGCTCTGTAGGAGTAACTTGTAATATTTCACAGCATGTGTGGTCAGGTGTACCAGTGACTGACAGCACAGAATTGTATATTTCCAAACACGTAGGTCAAAAATTTACCAATATTCCCAACAAACACAAGAAAAAATGTTTTAAGTGATAAGTATGCCAATGACCCTAATTGATTAATACATAGTATGCACATTACTAATATATTACAGTGTTTCAATAAATATGTGATATCATATTTATGATAAATATCATATTTATCATAAATATGATTCTGTGTCCATTTTCACATTTTTTAAAATCTGTGTTCTCATATGTCAGTCTTCCTCCAAGTCCTCCTTCCTCTTCATTTGCTAACCTTGTGTATATTTTGATTAGTGATAAAATAAAAAACATAAACCAGGAAAACTTTAATCCATACAGCTGCTCAGAGGAGGGATTTGGAGAAGAAGAAAACGCAATGACATTTGTAACCACACACACAGCAAGGTAGAGGCTTCAGAGAAAGAGTAAAAAAGCCCGAGTACAAGGGAGATCTGAGGGACTTTGGACCAACATCTGAGAGACAGAAGAGTAGAGAAAGGAAAATTAATATCTCCTTTCTGGGTCAGGAATGAAAAAAAAAATCATGCCAACTTAAGAGAACTTCATGGTGCCTTTGTAATAATGTATCTAATTAAAAGCCTTTCTCAGAACATGCAAAACTTAGAAACTTGTAATTGTAGGTAATGTAATCTGCTTCAAGAATAGACAACTTCTTACATTACCACAAACTAGGTATTTGTCTATTAACAAACAAACATTTTTTTGAATCCTGAAATAAATGTATGCGTTCTTCAATAAACAAAATGTATTACTTGAAAACAAAAAATCGCTCCTATGATTGATTCCAGTGCGTTGTATGAAGTAATATGAAGTAACTCCAGTGTGCTCGCAGTGAGTGCGCAGGCAGCCTTCCTTTGGAACCTTGACCAGGTTCCAAATCCAAACCACAGAGGCCACATGACTACTTGATCCCCTATTAGGTTTACTGCTAGTCGGCCTTTCTAACTGGACTCAAACTTCTGTTATTGCTTCTTGGATCTAAGTTTCTCCTTATTCAGAGTAAAACATAGTGATTTTAATTCAGTAAAGAGGTACTTAATCTTTAAACTATCTTGTTCCACTTACCACTATTCTGTTAGAATTAAACTCGGTAGTTAGGTAATACTATGCTGATGACATTATTTATCAGAAAACAGGAGTATAACATGAAGACTATTCCAACACTTTCCAGAAATTAAAAGAACTTTAGGCTTCTGGCGGCACTGATTCACTGCCTACAACTTAGAGTGTTATTTTTCACCCCCTTTTTTTCTTTCATATCCTGTCCTCTCTCCTACTTGTGACCACTTGTGCATTATCTGTAACTTTTTCTTCCTAATCTATTGTATCATATGCTTTTCATATGTCTATTTTAATCACTGATGAAAACTAACACATGGATCTGGAGTATTTTAATGAGACAATATCAACAAATACAGTGTTTATTGAGGAATTATTTAACTAAAAAGGTCATTATCTCCCAAAGAAGTTATGATTTGATAAAATTATTATTTAATTATGTTTATGGGCTTTTTATTACAGTATTAGCATTAGCTGATATTTAGAATTATATTTACTTTAATCCAGGAAGATTTTAGAGTTTTGCTCCAATTAAAAGGGAGCACTAAACTAATGCTTTCATGTTGCTATGTAGATGACCAATGATACACTGCTTAAAATATTTGCTTATCATTTCCTTACTGGACACTAGTCTATAAAATTTCTCAAATAATACCAAACATTGTTCTTAACAATTATGCTAATAGATTCATTTTCTTTTGATTTTTCTTCTGTTTTCTTTTCCTAATTATTTGTATTGAGAATCAGCTTGAACACAAAGCATACCTTTGAAAATATTTACTTTAGATATATGGATTTAGGTAAATCTACTACCTTTGAATAACTTTTAGGTTTGCAGAAAAATCAATATTGTTAGAGTCATGCCTGATTTGTTCAAATGCTCATCTTTTACCAATAATAAGTTATCTCTCTCATTTTTTATTCTGATTTGATTTAATGTAGAAAACTCTTCCAGTCTTTCATATCTCAGTCTATTACTATTTCCACACTATAACGTTTCCATGCAACTAGAAAAGTGATTCATTTACCTTCCAGTTCCCTGCTTCGAAAATCAGTGTCCTTCCTGGAGCTAGGCACTAAATACGACTTTTGAAAGCCAGTATGAGGATTTAAAATACTTAAATTATATCTATAATGACTTACATCTGTCTGTTGATAAAAGATAATTGGTTTTTAAAGACAAAAATTATGACGTCTGAAGTCATTATTCATTCACTTCCCTTAAGGCTAACCAAACCTTCACTTAGCTGAGAATCCAAATTACATTACCAGCACCTATATTTTTAAAAAGATCTGGATCAATTTCCCTTATTTGTGGAAATTAATATTTTTTTCAACAATAAATATGATATGAAATTATCTAAATAACCATTGAATGCAAAGGATATTTTAAGATTTACTGTAGACAAGCAATAACTTGTTTTGCATTAAATAATACATATTAGAGGTGCAAATGCCATCCACAAAATGCTTAATAAAGCTTCTTCAAGCTACTTATGAATATGATGATTTAATACTCTGCATTATACGTGACTACAGAAACGGATGGAACCAGACCCCCTGCAATAAAGTGACAGGTAGGTATGCCTTCAGCAGCAGCCTTAGTTACTACTGCTTCCTTTAACCTATGTGCCAGCCGTCCTAAAATAGAGGCAGTTCTCCTAGCATGAATGCTCCACAGCTCTGTATGAACATGAAGTTTGTTCTACTGAAAATATTCTCTTTCTTGTCTAACTTAAGCTTCTAGCTAGTTTTTAAGACTATGCACAAATGTCACCTTGTCTTTGAAAAATTCTGTGAACTTTACACATGAAATTTACACATTTATTGTTCCGTGTATTCTACCATATGTATCTACCATATATATCTATTACTGTGTGGATAGCAATGTGTTGTTTCTTAACTGTTCTGTGTCTTCTATTAGATTAATATTTCTTCAAAGGTGACTTTAGCATAAGTATCTTTATGTACTCTGTGTTAAGCATTGTGTCTCTCAAAAAAAAAAAGGTGTTCAAATTTTATACAAATGGAATGAATGAGTTTTCTTTACATATTTTTCATGTTTTCATTTTTCATAAAAATACATACATTGGTTTTGAGCTTCATAAACACAGTATAATAACTCTAGCATTGGTTAACTAATGTTAGAGTTTGAGCCATTATTGTTCTCCAAAAATCCACATGGAAAGACTTAGACCTTTGTATAGTTTTACTGGAAACAAAAGATACATTTCAGAGGTGAGAACCAGTGAAGATCTTACTTATCAGATATATGATCTTCAAGAAATTTTTGTGACCTCTGATTTTTCCTCTTTTTTCTTTTCTCCATAACCATGTAAAAGGCTTTCTTCTACCATACCTTCCCTCTTGTTGACAGATGGCATCCTCACCACAGTCCAAAACACAACAAATCTATCCAATGGAGAACCAGAAACTTAAGCCAAAATAAAAGTCCTCTGTCACTAAGTTCGATTATCTATTACCATTAAAGTAATAGAGAGCTAAATGGAATAACTAGTCTTTACTAAGTCACATGTATATCATTTCTGACTCTCTGCTTTATCGCTGGAAATTGTGTTCTATCAAAACTTTTAGCATAAGTCACTAGTTTTTAGTAATGCACTGAATAGCCTGAACCAAGAGATGTTGAAGTGATAATACATAGAGAGGAAATGTCAAGAAATAGACCTGCATAATAAATATAACGGTGCCTAGAACTACAGTCTACATTCTACCACAAACGTCAACACTGATGTCATCATATTTCTGTGGATATTTGTCAATTACAGATATTTGATATGATCTATATTTAAAGATTAGATTTAGTCATTCATTTATTTAATCAACCACATTGGTTTAGAGTACTTATCAAATATTAGAAACTTGACAGATTATGAAACACTATAATATAAATAATATAAATGAACACAGCTATGTTTGTGTTTCCAATCCTGTCTGCATAGAGAATGCATTCTAGATTAACAGTAATCAAGCCCTCTTTGTTCATAAAACATCCAAATTATATGTCTGATACATTTGATCTAGGATTAGTACAATATCTCATATATGTATGCAAGTAATGGGACTAATCCCTTTTATGCTATTTGTTTTGTTTGTTTTGTTTTGTTTGTTTGTTTAAATGCTTTCCCAAAAATTGGGATACCAATCTATGGTTTCTATAACAAGACAGCCACTTATTCTAATTCCAACTGAAATGTTCTACAACTTCACTAAAGTTGAGAATGTAAGATATTATACTGGCAGATTTCTTTGGTCATCAGGTCTCCAGGTGCTAGCATGGTTCGGGGATGTTGTAGAACCTATGGGACTTAGAGCCTAGCTAGAGGAAATGTGTCACTTAGGTGGACTTTGGAATTTATACTTCTTATTGACTCTGGGCTAGCTCTTCGTCTTTTATCTATTGCCATATCAGCTTATGTTTCCATTACCATGAAGCCACTGTGCCAATTCTACCATGATGACTGACTAGAAAGTAAAAAGTGGAGGAAATAGATTGTTACTCCCTCAAGTAACTTTTGCTACATATTCTGACACAGCAATGAGAAAAGTAATTCAAGTGTCCTTTACCTCAATTTACAAATTCTCTCATAAAAGGGGAAACACTGTAACTGGTACCAAGTAAACTTTTTAAATGAATGTATGAAAACACAGTAAATAAATATGCAGAAATTTAATAAATGAACAAATGGAAAAAGATACTAGAAACATTAAATCACAGAAGGAAAAATAAACCTAGAAACTCTTAGTAGAACAATAAATAAAATGACATTGAATCAGTAATATAAACAAAAAAATAGAAAAGGACTAGAAAATAAATGAATTGTCCAAAGTATTTAGTGACTTCATACAACACTTATCAAACCTTCCACAAATTATAAAGGAAGTAACACTTCAAAATTCACTATTGATATCAGTATCATCTTGCCACTGAACCACCAAAACACAATTTTTAAAAAGTAGTTGTAAAGTAAATGCCATTGCTGAACAAAAAAGACAAAAAATTCAATATACCACTAATGGAAAAATTTAACAGAGTTAATAGATCTATGCATCATGACTTGTTAAATTTATTACATAGATGTAAGAATGTTTTAGAATACACATCATTACATGTAACACACATTTTTATAGCATGAATAATAGAATAAATGATTGTATTAATGGATGCAAAAAATGACAATATGTTGCTTTACTTAAAACTCAACAAAATAGGTATGCAAGTAATTTAGTTGCAATCAAATAAAAGTTGCATGTTGAAAGCCCACCAGAGGTTTTTATGAGATAGTAGAAAACTAAATGCAGTTAGTTCCTCTAAAATAAGGAAGAAGCAGGAATAGTCACTTGTCACTTGTGTAGAAAGCCAACCAGAGGTATCATACAGGATAGTAAAAACGAAAGGCAGTTCCTCTAAAACCAGGAAGAGAGTAAGGAAGTTGTAATCAATATTCTGAATTTAGATTCCTAGCTAGAATATTCAGTGGTCAATTTTATTCGGTATGTAATGGCAGAGAGGACCTTGTGGAACTTATGCAGTTAACTAAATCAATCACAGATAACACACACTGCTTGTTCCACATACAGGTCACATCTAAAATACTTACTTTTGAGGAAACAGTACAATAGTGTTGCTGGAGCTAATGAGAATTTGAAGTGGAAATTGCTTATCAGACAGCCTAAGATGACAGTTTCATAAGAATATATATTAGAGTTTTGATTCATATCCTTATGGATACTGGAACCCTTATAAATTTATTAAAGAGGTAAAAATCATGTTTCTTTCTCCAAACATTAAAAAATAATTGTTGTAGCCAGAATTGTGGCGTCAACTTTATCACACTAGCAAGGCAGCGATTTCTGAATGTTCGAGCCACTGTCTACAGATGAGTTCCAGACAGCCTGGGCTACACAGTGAGACCTTGTTAAAAAAAAAAAAAAATAATAATTGTGTTGCAAATTCTAAATTTTTATAAAGTTTTCAACAGAAGTTTAGATGTTTGAAATCTCACAATGTTGAACAACTGAATGTTTTGTCAAATTATATGTCTTTGATTATGAAAAAATAAAACATATTTCTCTCTATGTATTTGTTGTCTAGTTTATTCTCTATGAAATATTTTTTCCATAATATTTGTTATGTTCTACCTATGTATCTATTATCTAGTTCTTCTGAATTACACCATAATTTGATTCCTAATTTCAATCTCCTTAGAATACAAAAAGCATTTAAGGAATAATAATAAAATAAAATAATAAGATAAATCAAAAACAAACTGGAATTTAACAAAACCTGTTTTAACTTTCCTAGAGTCAATAAATTACCTTTACCTGTGTATTCAAGATGAAATCCTGCAGCAGAGACACTGATGTCTGATTGGAAATTTAGGTATAAATTATTAGATGTACTATTGAGAAGATGAGGTATTGTTGTCCCTGAAATGACAATTGATAAGTCAGGTCAAGGGTCACGTGTAAAAGACTACAGCAACAATAAAGAAATTAAGTAAACTCGTAAGCAGCCAAGCCATTGTAATTAAAATTGTGCATTGCTCAAAAGCACTTGAGAAAATTTAGTAGAAATATTTCCCCTTTATCTCATTTTATTTCACTGTCCCAGTCTCCAAGGAGAGTGACTTATGAAATGACTTCAGATAATTCCCTAAAATTAAAAACAGACAGAAAGTGTGGCCAACGTTGTTTTGAGTTTCATGGAAATTTCCATATCATATGTGTCAGTTAAAAATAAAGTTTATTTTAAAAGTTACATGTAATCTCTAGACCACAATAACTCAAACTTTGTATTGGATTAGAGTAGATATTCATTAATTCACATTTATTAATAAAATAGACACATAATTCTTCACCAGGTTGAATACTTGATATTTTTTTACTCTGATAGCGTAGCTGATTGTTAGCTTTCCCAAAAAGTCCCAGTTTTGAAATAATATTATCCTCTTTCTCAGCAGATGTATTATAATGGATTTCTGAACTTCTGAAGCAAATGAACCTTGTTCCATCCAATTATTGAATTTGAAAATATAAAATATCTGCCTGAACAAATTAATCCCTGCTTATTTATTCAGAAACTCTTCCAACACAGTTTCAAACAGCAAGCATTGAAAGTAACTACAGGTTCTGCAGATGTGTGTTTTAGTGCTTCAAATATCCTCATAATATTCATAGGAAATATTTCATAGGGGAAGATTCATAGGAAATGTTCACACTGGCTTTGTACAGATGCCTGTAAGATGTCCTGGTGACTGCTTGGGAAAAAATGGGAAAAATCACTTATAGAACTACATCTTTATACTGAATTGTTTCCAATCTTACTGTTTTCCTTGGCGCTGTCCCTGCCATCAAGAAAGCAGGAGGTAAACAGAACCAGAAGGTCCAGACCTGCCTTACATCTTAGACCCTCATATAATTAAGAACTCTGATGCTGTCATCTCTCCAGCTGCCAGCGCTCCATCTAACCGCAGCTGTACAACCTCGGCAATGTAGTGATATGTATCATATGTCAATGACACATATAACCTATACTCTTTATATAAAAGAATCAGCACAAAGAAAAGAATCATCACATATTGGCAAACTAAACGAGAATGCTGGGAAGCTTAAAAGAATATGTACCACTCCTTTCAATAATTTAAATCTTTTTGTAACTTAGGTCATAGTGTATGGTTCATAATTAAACCTGAATAGGGTTTGTTGGAATTATCTTAATTCTTTTGCTGTTTTGCTGGTTAATATTTTCAATTTTAATGAACTCTGACTTCTTTTTTACCTGAATAACTGCCAAGTCTCGGTGCGTTGTTGTCTCCCCCATCATAGAAGTCCAGAGAATCCCAGTTGTGTTCCGTAGCAAAGCTAAACAACTTGTACCTATGAAATAAGAGTCTCTGGTGAAAATTAATGTTTCTAAACAGATACTAGTCTAGAAGTACCATTAGAAGATAGATCACAAGGTCAGACAACATCCCTGTTGTTATCATAGATGGATCAACAAAAACTGATTTTTGGCACTGTATTACTGGGCTATAACAGAACCTTATTTTGGACATTATATTACTGGTCTACATGGACTAATTTGTATGAGAAAAGCCTTATGGAGGAGCTGGCAGAGTGCATGGTGGATATAACATGGAATTTGACATCTCCATTTCAAGCCATATTGTTACTAAATGCTTTGGCTTAATGTGCTAGGAATTCAAATTCATGTTCTAAATAGTCAGCTAACATTAATGCTTTGGAGTACTAGAGTTCTGTCAGTGGCTCAGTTTTCTCTTTGCTTTACTAAAAGAAAATAAACAGATCTGTGGCTCATAAGCACAGAGGACTTTGCAGTACATGTTCAGTAGGCTTATTCTTGAACTCATTTCCATGTATAAAATCCATTTGATTTTTTTCTTTAATATTTACATTACTGTCAATATAGGCAGCCACAGGCAGTATTCTATAACAGATTTGTATGGCTCTTTCAAAGACTATTTTTATTAATGTAGTCAGAATAGAAGTCACCTTGACGGTCCCTCATGTGAGAAGGCAAATACTGGGCTACGATTCTGTGTCTATTAGATTTTATTTAAAGAAACAGACATGTGCTATTTTGTTTGTACCTCACTTGGCACAGTATGAGGTTTCCAGGAACCCATGGAACTCACAACTGTGGATTCTATTCTGTTCTTTATAGACTGCTTGGTAGCTTTCAAGAAGGAAAGGGAGAATTTTATTAGAATGCATTCATTTTAACTAACTAGATTCTGTTGTAAGTGTAGGCACTCATTTGCTACACAGTTATGACAATTCCACTCATTAAACAGTTCTTTTCTGCAAAACAGCCCTCCATCACTCTCCTATTCAAGTGGATGCTGGCACTGCTGCTCCAGGGGTGAGTGCCACATGGCAGGAGATATCCTGCCTGCATGATTGGCACCTGATCTAATGCGCTGTTCCAGAACAGCAAGGATTAAAGCTCCAACCATGACTTTCTTAAACAATAATTCATTCCCAATTATTTTCTGAATTTTTCTTTTTCTTTAGTCCAGCGTAAGAAAATACTGTACTGTGCTAAAAATACCTTGTAAAGACTCATGCAAGAGTTGACTTTTGATCTGAGCTGAAGGTAATGAGGAGCTTCTAAAGGAAGGAAATTATTATGCGTGTGAAACGGTGGATGAATCAGACCATGATCTGGACTCGGTGAACTCTCAGTAATCCAATTTAGCCACAGTGGAGAGAATCTCTATGTAGAAGGAAAGCTGAATGCACAGTTAGAAGCACAACAGAACACACAGAAAGAGTGATGCTTAATGATAAACACAGGAAACACGAGTCAGGGTCACTGGGTTTGAAACTTCCTGGTAACCTCCACCTACACACATTTAAATGTCCAGCGATGCTGTCAATCTTGTGCTTCAAATTCATTACAAAAGTTATTGTGAGGAAATTGTCTAATTCACAGATTCCCTAAAACTTAAGCTAGATAATGTATATTGAAAGTAAGTGTATTACTAATTGTGTAGTAGAAATTGAAAACTCAGAATCTTAGCTGAGAAATGTGAGGAGAGAGTGATTAAATACTAAACACTAGCAAAAATAATTATGCACTTGAAAGTATAATTATGACTTCAGTTTTCCACTAAAGGATTACGAAGTGGGAGGGGGAATATAATCAAGACTTCAAGTGCAGATCTGAATTGGCGGAGGAAACAAGAGTGGGAAAGGGAAGCAGTGTACAGTCGAACTAGACAAGATGCAGAAAAGGGACAGCAAAACTCTTGGTGTCACATGTGTTGACATGCAGGAAATCACTGGATTCCATGTGACGTAAACAAGAAACTGAGGCAAGATATTCAAGAACAATTTCTGTTTTCCCCTGAGTTATTCAGAGCATAGAAGCAAAAGACCAAAATGTAAGCATCTTTAGATATGCCTACTACACATAAACGGGGAAGAACAGTTGATCAATTCTGGATTTGTCAGGGTATTTAAGAAACAACAGATCCTAAAATGAGGCACTCATAAATATTACTTTATTTGTGGGGTTGGGTGAATCTTTTAAAAGTAACTAAATAGAAAACCTTGAGATACATGAAAAAAAATCTACAAAAAAAAAAATTAAAACTAGATGAAAGAGCAAAGCATCCACATAAGCAAGAATTGGACGGATGTGGTCAAAAGCAAAGAAACATATGCTGCTATTCAATGCTGGAAAATAAGAAGTCCCCCAGAGACCTAAACTAGGAGAGTATCTACTGCTAGTATGATGTCTGTACTGATACAAGATTTGGATATTCAATTCTAGTTCATTTACAAGACAATATTCTAGTTGTTAAATAGCTATTCAGTTCGTGGTGCTATTTCATGGTATTCACAAACATCTGATACCATTTGTGATTGAGAGTCTAGGAAATATAGCTTAATATAAGAAAACCATATTGAATATAGAAGCATGAAATGGCCAGGAAAACTAGCAGGCAGTGTTCTGAAATCTCTTATCCAGGTTAATGACAGAGAACTGACAAGTCAAATAAGAGACAACAGAAGTCTATGGTTCCATTTCAGCATTGTGAGAAGTTTTGGATAAAACTGGCCACCATGGCAGCAGGATAGCTTTGTGGTGGAGTATGCTGGATAGTTTTGGGTCAATTTCACATAATCTAATGTTATATGATAGGCTAGAACCTCAATTAAGAAAATGCCTCCATAAGATTGGAGTGTAAGCAAGCCCGTAGGGTATGTTCTTAATTAGTGATTGATGAGTGAGGGCTCGACCCATTGTAGGTAGTCCTATCTATAAAATGATAGTCTGGGTCTGCCATGTCCTCTGCATCTGCTCTTGCCTCCATGTCTTGCACTGTTTGACTTCCCGTCATGACATCCTTTGATGATGAATAGCAATATGTAAGTGTAAGCCAAATAAATCTTTGTCCCATATTGATTTTGGTTGTTTGGTTGCAGTCATAGAAACCCTAATCTTAGGAACTTAAGAAACTGATGTTGATAATAAGTATGCAATCAGTATTTCTTCATGATTTAATAAATAGTTCTCTTGCTAAATACAGCTCCTTGCAAGCTGTCCCTGGTACACTCTGATAAAATAAAGCGGGAAATAAACAAATCTATGCTTCCTCAAAAACATATCACATCATATTAAAATGATAAACTGAGCCTTCTGTTGACATTTTCCCAAAGAACTCTCAATAATAAAATATTGGCTATTTTAGAATCTTTTCTGATTTTTTCTACCAAAGCCTAATTCATTTCAACTCAAAATCAATATATTAAATATAGTTCTTAATGCATACCTGTTTAGTTCTATACTCCCAAGTTAAATGTTACTTAAACCTATATATTACTTATAGAACAGTAAATATTCACATTTAAAATATAAAAGGTGAACTAAATATGTTATGTCCAACAACAGAGTCCATATGAGGACTTAATTTTCAAGATGATAAACAGTCTTCCAGAGTATTTAAGAGATACATTTCATGTTAAAAGATTTCTAAATACTCTGCTAAACTCAGCTTCTGTTTTCTATGTAGAATCAATAAATAAACTGCTTTCTAAGTAAGATTTTATATTGGCATTGACATGTACAATTTGAGGGGGTTTGTTCAAGGTGAGGGATATACTACAGTTTATCTGTGGTAACTTTATTAATTTATTATGCACTTCTAATTCTCTAAAATATTTCCAAATCCATTGCTTGAGGAGGTGTCCATTGACTTTTCTAATAATATTTACTGAGCTTGTAGTGCCATGCCCTTCATTATGTACCAGAAAAATCTTGGCCATTGTTTTCAGGAGCTTATAGATAATTAGCAGATGATAAGAAAAGCTGATTGGTGTTCTAATAAAATATATAGGAGGAATGTTAACCTTTTATCTAGTTCATAGAGGTTTATCACAGAAATATATTTCAGAGAGGAAAAAAAATGTAAGGTTAAGGCAAATAAAAAGAGATGCTGGCTACATTAAAGCCAAAGGAAATAACATTCATAGTGTTTATAGGAAACCAGATGTCACACTGTTACAGAAATGGATGTTGTGAAAACAACAAACTTTAAGAAATGAGAACTGAGCACAGCTCTGGTAAGTGTTTAAAACGATGGGGAAATACAGGTGCCATGAGTAAGAAAGTGATAGCATGAGGTTATAATTTTTGGAACTTGGTTGGTTGTTGTGTTGGTTGGTTGGTGTTGGTTGGTTGGTTGGTTGGTTGGTGTTGAGCTGGCTGGCTGGCTGGCTGGCTGGATGGCTGGATGGAATGGATGATGGATGGATGGATGGATGGTTTTTGTATTCATTTTGTCAGGAATAGACTGAAAAGAATATGTCTGCATTAAGGATAAGACCCACTTGATCTTTTGTGGTTAAAAACACAAATGGAAACAGAGACCTGTGAAAGACAGTCCTGGTGCAGTTTGTTAGACACAATGTAAGTCAGACTAAAATTCACGATTTCTGGCTTGAAAAGTAAATGGAGTTGGAGACATCCTCATATAGAGAATGATAGAGGAAGTGAACTGTATGGAGATTAGAGTATGATGAGAGAGGGAGAATGATGGAGAAATCATTTGGAGAAAAATAATCATAAAATTACTATTGGATAATCTATCAGTAAATTTAGCTGTAAATACCCTGTGGCTAGTTTAGATAGTATAAATCTGGGGTTAGAAATGTGGGCTTTCTATATTGGTCCAAACACTATCATTAATTCTGTCTATCTTACAAAAAAAAAAAAAAGAGAGAGCTTTGTGTTTTTTTATTTTTGTCACTGTTGTCATTTGTTGTTGCTTTTATTATCTGTTATTATTTGAGTCATGTTTAGTTCTTAATAGTCACAGGGAACACAGAAGTAAAGACTTTGAAAAGAAGATGACACAACCTGAAGTAAATAGGCCTCAGACTCTTGAGAACATTGAGACTCTGAATGATGGGTTGACATTAAAGAAGAGACAAGGTTAAATATAGAAGCAGGTGATTCAGGTGAAGGAAAGGTACTATGATCCATGAAAATATTAATGCAATAACTAAGGTGGGAAGAAGTGTTTTGAGAGTGACAGGAGAATCTGAAATGTTAAACTGTGTTGTCTCAATGCACAGAACAGTAATGCAAAGGATTTAATCATGCAGGTGTTCATGGAAGAACAGCTTGATTAGAGCATTAGGTACTAAAGCCACACTGCAGAGTACCAAAAATAGGACATGATCATAGAGAAATAGCTGATAACATATAAACAACCAAGATTGTCCTTCATAACCTTATAAATGAATGAGTTAATAGATGTTCTATGTGGTTCTCATTTCAGAGTACAACCAGAGGGATGTACAACGCTGAAGTCTTTGTTTAATCTTTTTTTTTTTTTTTTTTTGAAGAATGTCTGTTTGGGAGAAATGAAGACAAGGATCATGAGAGGAAGAAGGGAAAGATGCCTTAAAGAGGGTATGGGCATAGTAGAATATATATAATATGATAGCAAATGAATAGAAAGAGATTTACTGTGGGATAAAGGTTTAAGTAGCGAAATAGGGAAGAGCACAGAAAAATAGCTAGTCTAACTAAAACTATGAGTATATAAAGAACTTTGTGAAAACCCACTTCTTTTTCAGTTAATTATGTATGTATAAGATCAGAGGTGTTTTGTTTTGAGAACAATACTACTCCCCCCCCCAAAAAAAAACCCTGCATTATTAAACCAAAATTTCAACACCAGCTATGGGACGCCACCCTATAAATTACTAGTCATAGAAGCCCACTGCAGAGGCCTCTTCTACCAGGAAAGGTCATTGACAATGTGTTAGTTTGATAACAGAACTGGATGACACAACCCTATATCTGCAGACACCACACTGGCTTATAGGATATAGAGACATCAATCTCAAACTAACTAGGAAAATATCCTGCTGGATACCTTTCATAGTACTGGAACTATGCCATGCAGGGTTCTGGATGAAAAAAAAAACAAACAAACAAAAACAAAAAACAACCAAAAAAAAAAAAAAACAAAATCATTATTTTCATTCAACATTTATTCTGCATTCTGCAATAACCAACCTGCCTGAATTGATGTACCCACTGCTGCAATATTGGCATGGTGGTTACTGGGTAGACAACTGTTTGTTAGTAGGATTGCAGGTCTGTCCCTCAGAAAGAATTTGTGTCCATTGCTGTGAAACTAGTCAAAAGCTCCAGGATACTGAGGTCATTAGCCCTAGTGGGGACCTGTTCCTGCTGTTTCACTCAGTGCTGATGTTGTCAAGTTGCCTACTAAATAGTTATCTTTATGCCCATATGCTACTGATGCTCTCGCTGTGTTGAAAGCATCGTGCTTTTTCAGTGATTCCTATAGAGTTTTCACATCTGAACAAAGAGCTAAGAATAAGTGACTATGGATGAGTAGGAATGCTCAACTATAAATGGGACATCTATTTCAACCCCAACCCCAGAGCTTAGGGAACATTTTAAAAGCAGGGGTAAAAAGAACGTAAAAGTCAGAGGAAATGGAAGAATCCTGTGGAATGATGGAGATGCTGCACGAATAAACTCAGAGCAGCTGTAGTCCCCTACATGAGACCTAACAAGATCAAACCATTCAAGATTCCAGTGTGGAAGAAGAAGAGATTCCTGAGGCTCCAGCCCTACCTGAAAGCCATTGAAAATTGATAGCTGCTAAGAAAATGAAAATCAGTTTTCTATAGGAGTGTGACTGCTGGTACTTGAAGATGCTGTAGTACAAATTCCACACCCACAGATATCTTTAATATTTTGTAATCATGTTATTTGTGTATTTATTATTTATTTATTTATTTATTTTTTTCCTCCCTCCTCCCTCTCCCTCTCCCCTCTCCCTCTCCCTCCCCCCCTCTCCCTCTCCCTCTCTCTCTTTCTCCTGTCTCTTTTTTTGTTTTATGCTTGTTTTTGATGTTGTTTTGTGTGTGTTGGTGTGTGTGGGGTGTGTGTGTGTGTGCGTGTGTATGTGTGTGTACTTAAACTTTGTTAGTGCCACAGTGTACAAGTGAAGGAGATTTGCAGTAGCTGATTATCTCTTTCCGTTCTGGAGAGAAGGGATCTAACCCAGATCATTCGGCTTGGCAGTGAGTACATTTATTTGTTCATCCAACTAGCAACCCTCAATTTAGTAGTCTGAAAATATACCATTTAGTTTTGTGCCATCAATTGTCATGTTTTAATGTTAATATCTTCTCTGTGGGTCTTTTTTATAGATTATCTTCACAATGTCTTATTCTGAAGACTTACTCTTAGACAGCAGTGTTCAAAATCAGTGCATTTAAGAGGTGATTACATCTTGAGGGCTCTGACCTCTTCAATTGATTACTTATGCGTTCATAAGTCATTGGGCTATTCAGAGATATGGAGCTTTAGGAGATGGGTTCTACTTGGAATAAGTTACTGGAAATATGTCTGTGGAGAATTCATCTTTACCCTAGACTTGCCTGGTTTGTGATGGAAATAAGCTGGGCCAGAGAATACTCTATTGGA
The DNA here is from genome assembly GCA_021653895.1 of Mastomys natalensis. NCBI lineage: Eukaryota > Metazoa > Chordata > Mammalia > Rodentia > Muridae > Mastomys > Mastomys natalensis. Next base: position 581,246 of record JAJTUV010001058.1, read on the forward strand.
TCTCTGATACACAAAACCCTTAAGCTCCTTATCTCAAGATTCTATTATGTGTAGTAGAAGAATTTGGTTTGTTTTTTGTTATTGTCTTCTTGAAAACTGGAGTTTTGCTGTGCTTTCAGGTAAAAATATTAATAGTAAATATATTTCTATTAAACTTTTGTCAATCCAATTATTTGCTGAACATTAAGAAATAATATGCATCTGTCAGTGCTGAAAATATTAATTCCAAATAAAAATGAAAAAATAAGACAAAGTAAATAAATATCCTTACTTGAATGCCAGCTCCCTCTGGCACTGTGATCTTCCAAACGCAATTCAAATTGTTGTCATAAGGCTCAGGATATCCAGGAGACAAAATAGTCCCTTTGCGCTTAGTTAAAATTCCCCCACAAGGCACTGAAAGTTAAGCAGCATGAAAGCTAGTTAATTCCACAGAAAAGGATTACAACAAGACAAAGGTCAGACAAAAGTTTCCAATACAAAACAGTCTTGTAAACAAAATCACATCACACTATGTTTTAAGACTCAAACATACCACAAAAATACCTACAAAAATTAATTATACAGCGTTCAAAAATAAAGAACTAAAGTCATACAGTTATAACTATCATAAATGTTATAATTTTTAAAACTTGATTGATAGTATTCCTCGCACACAGAAAATAAAAAGTAAACTAAGGTAGGTCGATGCTTATATACAGATAGAGAAGTTTCTCATTTCTGTTATTTGGCATGTCCTTTATTATTCTTGGGGTTTGGGGTAATGAGATCTTTTAAAATCTAATATTGATCTTGGTAGTAATTTGAAAACATTCACTTAATTCACTCCATATGACAAGAATAATAACTGTTGAATTTAAATGCATTTAAGTCTCCAGCAGTTCAAACAGACTATAAAACTTTTTTCTTCATGCCATAACGGAGGGAACAGAGTCATTAAAGGTCGAAAGATTTCACAGTAAGTGATGAACCTAGAATTTGCCTCCTGGATTTAGCTCCAAAGTCCATGTTCCTCTGTGGGAGGAAGAGAATTCATGTGGTTATTATCAGCTTATCTCCTAATAGAAAGAACAATATGTTCTATATTCTTCCTCTTAAATCTGTACTGAATTTGAGGTTCCAAGCACTTTCCGAATGTACTGGATGAAGGTTTCATCTCATGAGTGACCTTTTTCAGATTCTAGGTATTGTCTAATTCTTAACTCATGAATCTTTGGTGCCTTGGAAAATGGTCTTCAAATTCTTTGGAATATAAATGTCTCAATCGCAAAATGGAAACACTACTAATTACAAAATGCTTTTTGAGAAAATGCATAGTTTACTTACATCAAGAAACAAGTCCATTGATTAAAATATAATAAATAATTGACAAGTTAAATTTCTTTTGGTTACAACCATTATTATTTTGAATAACACAGTGCTCTCCTTATTGAACATTTTTCTAGTTTGCCTATAATGATAGCAATAAATAAAAAAATGTTACAGATGAGAGAAAGGAGAAGAGACACACAGACAGACAGAGACATAGACACAGAGACTAAAAAGTAAAAGACATGTAGGAGATCTGAGGATGTCTTTGGGTATCCCTGTCCCCCTCTCTCTCCCCTTTCTCTCTCCCTCCTCTCTTCTCTCTCTCTTTTTTCTGCCCCATACTTTTGAAAGAGCATATATTTCTCCTCTCTCCCCTCCTCTCTCTCCTCTCTCTCTCCTCTCTCTCACTTCTCCCTCTCCCCCTGCCCCTGAATCTGATACTATGCTGTCTGTCATCAAGCTGTCTCTGTTCTCTAAGCACCTGCCTAGGCTATAAGAATATAAAAACTTTTATATGAGGTAGGGGAAGGTTCTTTTGCATGTAAACAAACATGTGTACCATTAAACTGCCTTGCCTTCACACACAAATTTAAAGACAATTTTATATAAATGAATCACAGTTTGGTGACACTTCTCAATTTAAATGAAAAAAAAATCCAATGTACTTGCTCAAAAATAGTACTACATAAATATTAACCGAGTGGCAATATTTTAAAGCCATTGTTGTTTCTTTTAATTATTATATTTTTGTTTGTGTAAGCACACATTTTTGTGTGGATGCCCTCAGGATTCCAGAAGACAGTGTCAAATCCCGTGAAACTGGAGTTGCAGTTGTTTGTGAGTGGGTCCCTTTTCTGTCAGATCAGAAAGCATTCTTAACCACTGAGCTTAAGTTCAGATGCCATCTGTTGTTTTCTTATGCTACATTTTCAGCATTAAACACAATGTCAATTAAATTGGTCAGAGAGTATTTTGCACCTTTAAAAATATCAACAACTCTTATACAGGTCTCAAAAATATCCTGAAAGGATTAAACAAAGAATCACAACATAAAAATTTGCTCCAAAATTAATTAAATAGGTGATAGATAGATAGGTAGATAGATAGATAGATAGATAGATAGATAGATAGATAGATAGATAATAAAAGATGGGGAAAATGGCCCACAGAGTTCATTCTGGTCCTCAGATGAATTAAAAACACTACATTTCTTCCCTTATATCTTTATACTATTCTCATTTTCTTTGCCTGACATATTACATTCATCATAGCACTGGCTTCTCTGCATAATTTATATATAATACATATTCCCAAGTTTCTGTCAAAATGATCCTTCTAAAGTTAAAAATGACATGGAAAAAAAAAACAATCTCCATACCTTAATCTTCCATATAAATACACTGCATTTCTTTAGCCTTTCTCTTTCTAATTAATCACCATCCCTCAGTGATGACATTTACTTCCATGTCTTTTGGAAACACCAAGTGTTTTCCTCTAGCCATAACTCCTCCCCCAACATGGCCACTTTCCAGCATCATTTCAAAATTCAAATATACAAATAATATCTCAGCTGTCCTTTCCTCTAAGCAACTCAGATTTCCCTACCACTCACCCATCATATTCTTCGGTCATAAAACTAAGACTCATCCTGATTTCTCTTTCTTACTCTCCATTTTATAGTTCTATCCAATTTCAGTCTCTCAACGAATCCTGTAACTCTCTCTTAAAATATATGTTTGGATTAAAGGCGTTTCTCAGCCCGGAAAAATTCCCCAGTGAAAGGCAGATGACCAATTTCAATCTGTAGAACCCCATTTAAAATAAAGGTGGCACAATACATCTTGTAGGCAGGACATAGTGGAGGCTGCAAAAACTGTGAAATTGGCCAACCAATGCCTGGTCCAGCTTGAGACCTATGCCACTAGACAGAACCCAGCCCTGAGACTGCTTGGAGATCCAAGACTCAAAGGCTGGATAGTCCAGGGACCTGGGGTAGAACCAAACATGACTGGTAAAAACAAAACCAAACAAGCCAAAAACAACAGCAAAAGTCCATGGAATGATTGCTAATGATATTCTGTTATATTTAAGAGTGTCATCAGAGAGGCTGCAATCACCAACTGATGGAAACAAATGCAGAGACCCACAGCCAAACATTAGGTGGAGCTCATGGAATCCTACAGAAGAGGGGGAGGAAGGATTTTAGGAGCCAGAAGGGTCAAGGACACCAAAAGAAAACCTACAAAATCAACTAACTTGGATTCATATGGGGCTCACAGAAATTGAGCCAACAACCAGGGAGCTTGCATGGGTGTGACCTAGGCTACTTGAAAAAAATATATATTTGTACATTTTTGTGTTCTTGTAGGACTCCTAACATTGGGAACAGGAGCTATCTCTAACGCTTTTGTCTGCTTTTTGGACCTTTTTATCCTACAGGTTGACGTGTCTGTAGTGGGTTGGCCTGATGTTCTTTGTTTCTGATGTTAATACTGGTTCCTCAAGAGGGTTTGCCCCAACAAACATCGTGTACCCAGGTGATATCATGTGAACCTTCTCCCATTTTACCTGGTCAATAAAAGGCTAGAACCTGTGGTTGGGCAATGGAAGGGAAAAGGTAGAATTGAAGGCTCTAGAGTTGTGGACAGGTAGTACGAAAGAGGAGATGAGAGAGAGAGAGAGAGAGAGAGAAGGAGAGAGACAGAAGAAGAGGAAGAGAAGTTGCAATGGACAAGAACTGTGTGAAGGGAGAACCCTAGAATAGCAAGGGGTCTTATAGATGGGGAATAAGTTAGTATTAAGATAGATCTACCCAATCTAGGCATATAGATTATAATTATATCTGGATTGTGTGTTTTTTATAGAGCTTATTAGGGTTGGAAATTCCAGTAACATGTGTCCAGTCTTAATATGAGGAAAGGTACCTATTCTTACTACAAATTAATATCCCATGTTGGGTTGATAGCCATGGGAGCCCCTGCCCTTTTCTGGAGAGAAAGGAAGGAGTAGTGGATGTGAGGCTGGGCAAGAGGGGAACTTCAAGAAAGGCTGAGAAGATGGAGGGGAAACTGCAGTCAGGTTGTAAAAATTAATAATTTTTGAAAATGTAGATGAACTGGCCGTATCTGCAGTCTTGGCACTTCCTTAGGAGGACATGGGGCAGACAGAAGTCAAAATCTCAAGGGCCTGGAGTGTGCAAATCAGAAACAAAAGACAGCAAGCTTCAAGGAGCTTGAAAGCAGGGCTGGTGAGATGGCTCAGCAGTTAAGAGTACTGACTGCTCTTCCAGAGGTCCTGAGTTCAATTCTCCGCACCACATGGTGGCTCACAACCATCTGTAATGAGAACTGATGCTCTCTTCTCGTTGTGTCTGAAGACAGCTACAGTGTACTAACACACATAAAATAAATAAATAAATCTTTAAAAACAACAAAAAAAGGAGGTTGAAAGCAGTATGAACCTGCCCTCACACATGTACACATGTGTGAGCCCATGTGCCTGTACATACACACACACTCAGTAAATAAGTAAACAAAAAGTATATCTCGATTCTTAGTAAATACCATCTTGATGACTCTGATCTTATGATATAAATTTCCTTCCCTTTTCTTCTTCACTACAAAGATAGATGCACACTTAGTCTTATGACTTTGACTCTGATCTTTGACTAGAAATGATTTTTCAGAAACATATCAAGATCACTTAACATTCCATACAGTGACTCCCTTTACTATTAAATTTGCACTCCAAATGGCCTTCAAGGATCTTATCTTTGTCTCCTCTGGTCTGAATAAGCTATACTAGAGATGGTTCCTTTGCTTATGTATTCCTCTGTCAGAATGTTACTACCAGTAAGAGAAAAATACTTTTATCCACCTTCTTGTGCTGATTTCAGAATTAAAAATTATACTTCATATTAATATTTGTAATTGCTATTTAACACTATATTTAATGAATCTTTCTTGACTGTATGAATAAGCCAATAAAGGAATAGGGTTCAGGTCATTTAAAAAGTACATGCAAGCACACATACACACTCACACCTTCATAAATTTTTCACTCTAATAAAAATGGAATAAATGGATAGATGATGTCATTACCATGGGGACCCTTCAAGGAACCTAAATTCTGGGTCTAGAGGGCACCTGAATAACAGGGATGGGATAAGTAGCTAATTAAAGACTTTTCCCCTAAGGGTTGTAGGTGGTAGCTTCGGGTCTTTTCAAAAGAGATCTCCCACTGACTGAAGTCCTGCTACCTAAGGCCTTGTATTGTCAAAGCAATTAGTGGCTGCAGGGGGTTATTTGAATCTTTGAGTCTCTACACAGGACAACCTTGGGGCTTAAGACTGAAATTTTTGAGAACACTGAAATGTAACAGGGTCAACTTTGAGGATAAAAGCTCTGTATCCAATCTAACTTTTATTATTCAGTTTTACATGTTTTATAATTTCAGTTTTTATCAAAATGTTCATATTTTGTGGTAATTTGCCTATAAACCCTTTAGATTTCAGCTTTGTGCAAGATTCCTGTTGTTTACATCTTACATGGTTACATTTTCTCAATCCTTTCATATAAGTAGATTTCTGTGTTTTACCTATAAATATATTTTTATAAATATTAAAAGTTTAAAACTACAATGTATTAACATAAGCACCAGAGTGACCAAGTACCATGGCTATGTAGAGCAATAGTTAACTTGGATTGTTGGTACCCTGTGGAAAGGTGGCTCCATTGTTACACCTCTGCTTGCATTCAGGAAATTATCAGGTTGTTTACTGAAATCCTATCACTGAATGAATACTCACTGCTCAGCTGATCATGAAGCAGCAAGTTCCTCTTGGTTGGGTAAAAAGTAGTATAATATCAGGAACACTAAGATGGATTCAAGTAGATTAAGAAAAATTTAACACACATAGAATCTATATATGCATAATACAATGGATGTTCCCTTGAACAGCAGTATGGAAAATGATGGAAGAGGCAGGAAGTGGTTTTATAAAGGACAGGCAAAAAAAAATTTCAGTGTTAAACTTGAATGGAACAGTGCTTTAAGACAGAAAAACATCTCAGAGTACTGTGTTCTAATAAGTAGAAACAGGAAGCTCAAAAACTGTAAACAGGCAATAATTTACACAAACAACCAAAGTTCAAACTAAGGAGAAAAATTAAAGAGAATATTCAGATATGAACTTGAGATAGTTCTGTCCTGACTCTCATACTTAAATTAGTCTGATATCAAGGATTTTAGTTAAAATAGACATGATCATTTGTATTCAGAATTTTTAAATTATTTGTTTTTACTTTATATTTTGAGTGTTTTGTCTGCATGTGAACCATATGCATGCAAGTTCATATGAGGTGAGAAGGGGGCACTGGAACCGCTGAAATGGAGTTAAGACAGCTATGTGCTGCCATGTGGGTGCTGGGAACTGAACCTAGGTCCTCTGAAAGTACAGCAAGTGCATTTAATGACTGTGTCATCTCTTTAGCCCCTGGATTTAGAAAATTTTGAAGTTAAAATACTTTCAGTTCAAGGTAGAAGTATTAACTAAAAAGTACAAAGTATAAAGTCTTATCTAAATGTAATAGAAAACAGATCAATAGCATCTGAACAGCAATTTATACTATGATAATTGTATTGCTAGCTGTAAGCCCGTGAAATCCAACCAGTTAGGTGCTAGTAGTGGTGGTGTAACCATAGAAAAGATATTTTCACGTAAAGTTAAGAGTAAAGTAAATATAAATACATAGTTAGGAGATTCCACCCTCAGAGGGATATAAATAAATAGCTTATTTAGCTAAACACACTGACACTTCATGGGAGTCCCAGGAAAATTATGAAAAAAAAAATGAGAGCATGTTATCTTAGGTGTGATGTCTTAAGCCGCTGGTCACACACACTCCAGCTCTACTGTTCTTAAGTTAAACACACCATGACTTTATCTAATCTTTCTCTTTCACTTCAAGGTATATTTACAAAATTTACAAGAAGTTGTCAACTATTAGTTGTCAACTAAGTTATAATCAAATAAGTTGTCAACTATTAACTTCTACAGCACTTTGTTACAGACTACCTGAGTATAATATGGAATGTTTTTGTTTGTTCTTTCTTTGTTTCCTTTTGGTTTGGGGTTTGGGTTTTGTTGTTGTTGTTTTGGTTTGTTGTTTTTTTCCCCAATACAAGTTTCTTTCTTTGATTGCCTGAGGTGAAGGTTTTTGTTTGTTCTTGAAGTTTTCTTTTGTTTTTGGTTTTGGGTTTTGTAGTTGTTGTTTTGGTTTGTTGTTTGTTTCCCCAATACAGGGTTTCTTTGTTGGATTGCCCAACACAGGTTTTCTTTGTCTAGCCCTGGCTATTCTGGAACACACAGATCCACCTGTTTCTGCCTCCTTAGCACTGTGATCAAAGGCATGTGCAGGCACCACCTTGGCTAAATGGCTCAGGTCTTATCTGCGTGACATAGTACACAGCAGAGCTTGGATCAGGAAATGATAGTAGACATCAGAGAGAACCCTCCTCTGAAATCTGTACCCCTGCACTTTACAGTATAGAAGGATAAGGCAGGGAATATCCCTTGATGATTTCTGAAATAAATTATCCCTAATTCTTCTAATATCTGGGTAACTGGTCTTGGTTTTTGTCATTATATCTAACTAACCTCACCATTATCTTGTTCCTCCACCCTCCTAGTTTCTGTTAAAACAGTAGTCTTATCAAACATTCTTTTATCTACTCTTAAAGTTGTCCCCGGATAACCCTGGTCTTATTTCCAATTTATAGGCAGACATTTCTGAATTTTAAGTTGTGTTGTACATTTCATTAATACATTTAATTTATTATTTATTTTATATATATTATATATATATATATATAATATATATATATATATATATATTTTTTTGAAACAGAGTCTTCCTGTAGTTTCCATACTGGTCTCAAACTTGTAGGTTCAACTTTGTTGTCTCCACTTCCTGGGTACCTGGTACTGCAGGTGCAAACACCAGATCTGAATAACAATTCTACTATTAAATACTTTAGGAGTCACACTTTGACTAATGCAGTCAAAAGAAACAAATTGATATATACCTCCTATACTTTAGATATTTCCTCTGCTAAACACCCAAATCAATTTCATTATTCCTAAATTCTACTTTCTACAAAACCATATAAATACATGACTTTATCTTAACAATAGCCTTCTCTTCATTATTCAGTAATATGTACCATATTTCTATCTAAAATATCAAAATAGGCTTTGATGTCTGTGTCTAGATGAATAGTATCTTCATGACCACTGTTATTCTCTAGGAATATTCTGTAAAGTGCTTTATAGGAATGCAGGTTCATCCAACATGTATCTCAACCTTTCCAGCTTTGACACATTACTCAGCCCATCTTTAGACTTTGTAAGCAGCATCTAATTACTTTTGCTGATTCTGACTTAGTTCATTTGTGTTTCTAAAACAAAACACCACAGCTTGTACATCTATTAAGCACCAGACATTTATTTCTCTATGGAAAGCTTCCTTCCTGGTTCATAGGCACCATTTTCTTACTATGCTTTCACATCCATAGAAAGGTGTGACATCTGTCTGTAGTCTCTTTTATAAGAGGTTAATATCATTTATGAGAGCTAATATTAATCATTTCTTAAAGGCTGCCCTTAAGTACCTATAAATACATTATTATTAACCAATTAAATATTTAAACAGTTACAATTGTTTACATATGAAGTTTAAATATGACATCTCCCATACCTGCACCCAGGACTTCATTTGCTGAAGGTTAACCCACGATAGCTTTGCTATTTAGTTGTTTTTATCAAGGAAAAACTCACTTCATCAGTGAATCGGATCACTGATAAATTCATAGCTAAATGACACTAGGAGGAAGAACAAGTTGAAAAAAGTGGTTCATGAAGGAAGGGGCTACTTAATCCAGCACTTGACAGGAAGAAGAACAAGAGTTGTCTACAGTGTTCGAAGGAAGATGATCTAAATCTCATTTTATGCTTGCTAGATGACAAGAGGTGGGTAGCTTTTCCACATAGCCTCCTGCTGCAAAACCTTCTCCCATACCACAGTCCTAATCAATGAATTGGGCTAAATATCAATTCAAATTTGGAAAACGTGTACACAAGAATTTTTCTTTAATTTGATATTTTCATGCAATAAAAGACTAACCAACATTACAGTCATCAGACTCTATACTGTTCAGTTTTAAACAAGAATAGATTACAATACAATAATTATATTTTGATATTCTATAGTAGTTTCCCACTTTTCCTCTAGTTCAAAGTTGTTTTCATTTCTGTTTTTTTTTTCCCTCTGTATCAGATAGTATTTCTCTCCTGTGTTTCTTTTTTCTTTTTCTTTTTTTTTTTTTTTTTTTTGTGGAAACCCTTATTGGTTTCATGTTTTAGTGAAAAAGAAAGTGTTTTTCTACATATGGTAGTATTTGAATTCTTCAAGTCTTAAATAAAGAAGAAAAATCTTAGTAATACAACTTCTTAATGCCTATTTAAAAATTCAAGTTGCTTTAATTTAACTTTATTTGCATTTTGATATTGAGCTTCCAAACATTAAAAGACTTATCCTTATAGAATGATTTATGTTTATATGAATCACCTGATAAAAATAAATTTTACTGTACTTCCAAATAATTTTATACTAATTTCTGTTATAATAATGTTAAAAGTCTTATTATAAGAAAAAAATTAAAGAGGTCTGTTATAAATCATGAAGACTATCATTAATGATTTGGTTTATTTGCCAACAAATCCAAAAGTAACTTTTCAATAGATTTGTTTAATGTTCTAAATATGTGGTTTAATATGCAAAACCAGGACTGTCTTAGATGTTTTGACAGCTGTTAAAAATGCATTAGACTGGATAACCTTTAAATAGAGGATATAGGTTCAAAACTATACAACAACCACGACAGCAATAAAAAGCAAACCCATATAACAGCATATTGAAGAGACTATTCACTACATCATCCATGGAAGGAAAAGACAGTTCAACATTCACAAAGGTAAATGAAATATTGTAAAATAACAGAAACAAGTAAAAAAAACATACACATTCAATTTAATGCATGCAGAAATGGATGTAATTTGACACATTTCATGAAGAAAACCTCAAACAAATTAGGTTTACAAGAACCCATCATAATATAAAAAGTGATGTAATATAATATAATTAATATAATATATATTAATAATATAGACTATATAAATATAATTCTATATTATATATAAGTGTAGCATATATAAATGTAATAGATAAATAATAATATAAAAAGTAACTTAATACTTTTAATATCACACTAAATAAAGAGGTAATTTAAACATTTATAAGACTGTGAAAACAACTTTTGCCATGGCATGTCATAGGTAGAACAATGACAAAAGAGAACACAAAGGAATGACAAAAAGAAAAATGAGATTAAACTGGAATAGAAGAAATCAAATTGTCATGGCAGATGATATGATACTATATAAAAATACTAATGAACTAGTAGAACTAATAAATGAATGTATCAAAGTTTCAAGATGCAAAACAAAATATAAAAATTAATAGCATTAAATTACTATAAATCGATAGTCATCTAGAAATAAGAAAATAATATCATGTCAGTATCAAGGAATAAATTTTCTATTATAAAACTTTTAAAATGAAGACTCATCATACTGCTGATAACAACTGAAATACACACATACATAAAGGGGAAAGAGAGACAAAGAGAGAACAGGGAGACAGAGAGTCTTAAAATAATAATTAAGAGAAGAAATATTTAAGGGTGATGAGACAGGCAAAGATGTTTTTTTTTTTTCAAAAAACATGACCCATAAAATACAAGAAACAATAGCAAGTATAGAGGACATTGTGTAAAACTGAAAAGTTTTTCAGAAAAAGAAATTATCATAAGTGTATACAGACGTGCAAATGGGAAAAGAGTTATGTGGATTACACATTGGAGAAGAACTTAATACTATGAACTCATCTGAGTAAAACAGACCAGAATTATGCACCATCACTGAGCACATAAACATATACACTCACCAATGCATGTAGGTAAGGAGTCATTCCACTGTGCCAAAGAATTGGGTACAGTCTCACACCTAATGGCTCTGGAGCCATGCAGAATGTATCCTGGATTACATTCAAATAGGACCAATGAACCAACCGCAAAGTCACTGCCAATCCTTCTTCCAAATCTTGGCTCGGGCACAGAACTGCACTGTGTAGAGCTTGTTCTAGGGACGGCTGCATAGAAATAAGGTGATTTAATTTCATAGTTATCGACAAGTATAGATTTTAAAATGCAACTTCCTAAAGAGACACAAGGAAATCTTTCTGGGTTTGGGTTTTTTTTTTTTTTTTCATAATTAGAATTACTAATTTTAACACATCTAAAATTTTTAAGTTTAATAAAATAAAATGTAATTTAAAGTGAATAGAGGCATATAAGATATTTTTGTCTTTGATCCTTTAAATAACGTCTTTCTTTTGTTTCATCAAATTCTTATCAATAAATGAAGTAATTTTATTTAGCTATTGCAATTTACAGTTCAAAAATGAATGTATATATTTTTTTTAAGTTTGGATTCCCAACTACAAAAAGTAATTTAGTATACATGAAATACATTCCAGTTGCTTTTTGTACTGGCTATTATTGTGATTAATTGTTATTTCAAACATGTTTACAAACATAATTATCAAAGTATGGTTGTCTCTGTTGAAGTCAGTAATTACAGTCAGATTAAGTAGAAAATAAGTCAGACAGATTAACAACAATATTATTTTAAATGCATTAATCATATATAATCAAATTGAGACTGATTTTAGAATTTGTATGCCCATCAATTGTGCCTTTTTGGATTTAATAAAGTAGAATGATAACAGGATGTTTTTTCTTTTTAAAACACATACAAATGTAATTAAAGAGATTGACAACAGTCCAAAAGAATGACATGGTGAATTCCAATAGATTAATTAATCCCTCTGGTATGACTTGAGGAAATCCATATAAGTTTTCTCAGTGCCTTTGAGGATACACAGTACCACAGTTGTGTTACTGGGGAAAATACTATGATAAAAGAGTTTACGATCATGGGAAAAAATGAGATGAGGGAATTGAACAAGAATAGAGTGTCACAAATGTTTATACATTTCTTATTAAGAAAGTGCAAAGTAATTTTGAGAACTAGTACATGATCATATACAACTGATTTAAAATACCTCAAATGAGTTTTGATTTAGTTTAATGATAAAACATTGTCCATACAAGGCAAGAAAAAACACAGGAAAATTAATATTTAATGAGTAAAATATTTAGTAACTGTTCAGAAGTTCAATTTTACTGAGAGAATGAGAAAGCATATTGTTTACATGGAGCAATGTTTGCCTTAACTAAGTAAATTACAACAAATGTGCATAGGTTTAATTTAAAGTGCGAGACTATGAGGAAAATTAAAAAAAAAAAAATAGAAGAGTCAGGAATCGTAAGGACTACATGAATGTTTGGAATCAAAATGTTGGAACAGAAGGAAAATCAGACATTTAAATTGTGAAAGATGATGGAACAACGCATTCTTTTTAAAAGTTGGTCAAAGCAACAACGTTCCAGGGAAAGGATTCATGGGGAGGGATCAGTTTACAACTACTTAAAACAACCTTCCTCTTTCCTGTACAGTTATGAGGATAATATTGATCAACAACTGAGCACAGCACGGAAATCGACATCATTCCTTAGTGTGTTTCTAGACACAGTGTCACTTACCTTGATAAACAAAGTGAAATCCCTTAGCTGTTATGGGTCCAACTGAAGTGAATCGAATTGTGATCTGATTACCTGAACTCAGTGGAAGTGACTCTCCTACTCAACAAAACAAACACTCAGATATCATAAATAATCTTCATTCAGTAAACCTAACAAACTACATCATTTTACACTGTCATTTGAAAAGGTCACACTAGGTTCTATCAAATTACTTTAAAATATCCTACTGCTAGCAAAATATTTCCTTGGGTTCAGTTTCAATTGCAATCTTTTTTTTTTTTTTCTTTTTAACCAGAAAGCTTCAATTACATTTTAATACATACGTCTCATTCTTAAATATTTTATATCATAGAAAAAGCACAGATTGTGATTAAGTATTGTATTTATTTTATTACAATCCTAGAAAGTAATTCAATTTCTCTCAAGCGCATTAATTACTATTAAATTGTGGTTTTTATTCTTAATTTAAAAAGTTTATGGTATTGCTAACATGGATGACATAGATCTCAACTCTCTCCAAAATACTAATCAAAAGTCAGTCTTTAAGCAATAGCTGATGAATGGCAGTTCTAGTAAAGGATACCTGAATGGGATCCCGAGAGGGAAGATAACAGAGGAGACTGCTGAGTTGGCCCATCAAACACCTCAACAACATCGTGGAGTGATGTCTGGAAAAATACAAACTGGCCAAACCCACTGAGCAACAGGAACCAGGAGAAGCAAACCAATCACCAACCATCCAAAAACAAAAACGAAAAAACAAACAAACAAAATAAAATAGAAAGAGGAGGAGACAGAGAACAAAGTATTACAATATAATAGTCATCTGCATGGTTTGCTTTGTATTTTGTATTTTCTACCTATAAGTGAGGATCGGTGCAAGCTGGATTCTGGCACATGTATTTCAGGCTTCAAAGACAATGACCATGATTTTAAGGCAGTAAAATTTTAAGACTATATTTAGGGAAAAAAAGGAATATCACATTTAATTTAATCAGAAAGTTTGAGGTTGTGGTCATTTTAGTATTTATCGTAACTACTTTCACTTTTTTTTTCTGACTAGTTTTATTTACTTTGTGACTCTCTTTTTAAATCATTTTCTCCTCTTTTAGGTAAGAAAGATTTTAACATAGGGGATTTTTAAAAAGGTTTTTCTCAAAATGTCATTCCATTATAAACAAGAGGTATGATTTAAAAATTTATCAGCAAGATTCTATTCAGATATATGTTTAGTTTATACTGTGTCAAAATGACACCTGAGCATTTATTATGATTCTTCCAATAATATGAACATAATTTACAATTCCTCAGCAACTAAAATATTTTATATTGTCACAAACATTACTTTTTCATGGGAAAAAAAACAGTTCTGAAATACTTGGCACAAAGAACTTTGTGAAAACTGATTATTTTTCGTTCCCATTTTACTTCTCTGTATTTCATGTTATAAATGCACATCAAGAATCTATCCCTACAATCAGAAGCTAAGAGTTCCACAACAGAAGGTCATTCATATGCTATGTTACAAAAAGAAAAATGTAAGAACAAAATGAGTAATGATAAAAAAAAAAATCTTAGGATTTTACACTGAATAGAAAAACTATGGACTTAAGCAATGTTGCATTGATTCTAGTGATACATGAACAAGCTAACTTCCTGTGTTCGGAAATCATATGATCTTTTCTCAAGAATAAGTGAGAGGAATAAATGCAAGTACATTTTAGTGTTTCAAGTTCATTTTCTACAATTCAAATCAAAGTTATGGACATCCGTTAACAGTATATTTTTTTACACAGCTCAGTACACCTGCAACATGCTGAGTTTGGCCTAGGAACAAAGGTGTAGACATCATATTGTGACCTTAGATATACTCATTTTTTTTTTTTGGTATGAAAGAAATAAGCTGGTGATACCAGTCCAGTTCTTTGTAAAGCAAGAGGAAAATGAAGCAGAGAAGGGGGAGGAGGGGGTGGTGGAAGAAGAAAAGGAAGAACAGGAGCAAGAAGATCATGAGAAGGAGGAAGAGAAGGAGAAACTGCCTGCCTCTGATTTTCAAGTGCTTGGATTAAAGGTATGCAGCCACCACCTGGCTTCAGAAATTCTTTAAAAGATACTGAGTTTGCTCTGTATCCAGGATATTTCAAAATATCCCAAAAAGAGAAATGAAGGATATAGTTCACTTTATTCCTTAATAATCGTTTAGGATGATTATTTTTAAATGTGGCTTTATCTTGTTCTAATATAACATAGACATTCCCCATTACCTTATAAAATGGCCAAAAAGGAAAAGAACAATGCAAAACAAAACTTTTGTCACAAGAACACTGGTAATATCAAATACATTGTGTCGAAATACTTTCATTGTTAATATATTTTTTCCTAGTAACAAATTTTGAAATTACTCTTAAAAAACTTAAAACTTCAATACCTTTTACCTTTTTGCCCTTAATATCTGGCCTATTGTAATACGAACAACTCTCACTTTCTAAGTAAAGCACTATAGTTTTTATTATTAGAAAAATAAATCTTTTTATTTCTATTTAAATTATGCCCTTTCTTAGCTCCTTTCTCAATAGAGCAGTTTTATATAAAAATATTTTATCAATTTAATATTCTAAGAACAAATGTGTCAATGACACTAGTCACTAGCATCTTAGGTTTCATCTAGTTAGCTAAGAATGGATATAGAGAAGGCTCCTTCAAGCACTGATATAACAAACACTTAAAATTTGCTACAATTCTGAAATGACACCAGATGATTGAGAAGAAAAAGTAAATGTGATTCTTCACGAGAGCAGTGAGCAAGCAACATTTTAGCAATATTCTAATTCTGCATTAATGTAGAGTTCTAAATTTAAATTAAAATGCTGTTTTAAAATTCTTTGAAGAAGGAAATTATTATATCAGAGATAAAATGATAAAAGATGTGCTTAATAAGGCATTTGTAGTACAAAATATTAGTAATTTTGACCCAGGCCTGATTTATACGCATTGTCAGAATACCCGTGAAATACACTAATACTCAGAAACAAACTCCCCACTTTTATCCAGATGGTTTTATTATATTTACTTTTGACAATACCATACATGTAATAGTTCATTCTGATTACTTCCTCCTCTGTCAATACCACTCTTCCTTGTTGTTCCCCTTCCCATGTTCATGTCTTTTTCTGCTGTGCAACCAGTTGAATTTCATCAAGGCCATCCATGACAGCATGGGTGTGGCAGTTCATTAAACAGGATGTAGACACCAGTGTCTACTCTGCTGAGAATAAACCATCCTTCTAACGTATCTATAGTCAGTGGTTACTCATAATGATAGGATCTAAAGAATTCCTCTGCCATAAATGTCTTTTGACATGTCGAGTCTGTGTAATATCATTGCAGGGAATAAGAGATGCTGTCAGCTTAGATTCTAATGACTTCGCCATATGCCCAGAAGTTAACATTTTAAGAATGAAAGCTGCCCTAAGGTTTACTACCTCATTTCATGCATAAATATCTCAATTCACTTAGAATTCACATGTGCAGACAACAAACTTCTGACATTTGCATCTAAAACATTCTGATAGGCAAAGCAGTCTTTGACTGATTAAAACTAAATTAAGAGAAAACACAGTTAATACATTAACATGGTAGACTTAGATTTAACGGTGACATTGGTTTTTTGTAAGCAAGTTGTCTTAAACACGCTGGGTCATCGCTTTTTACACGGTATGTATATTGTTTATGATCACTGACATGTAATTAACCTTATTTGTTATCTCTGCCTAAGTTCATTTTTATCTATCACTGTTATCTATCTCCTATAATTTCAATTGACTTGTCCAATCATCTATACTTCATTTGTGGATTAAGATTCTGTTGTGGTGAAATCGACAATTTCAAGCTATAAACCTGATAAATTCCTCACGGATCGTTGATGAGTTAAAAAATGAAAATTTTAATGATTTAAAATCTGGGGAATAATTATAAAACTCCCCTGGCTCTTAAAAATCAAACCATCCAAACCATAAACTTGAGTTATACGATATGCCTCATCGCTCAAATTTGGACGTTGCGACCACAGTCCAAAAATCCTAAATAACCCTTAAATTTTATGTTCTGTAAACTCAAAGTGCACAACAATAAAATAGACCACTCAGTTTCGTTACCAAAACATTGGAAGGTAAACTAAGCATAAAAAAACCTACATGTGTGCACTGTATTCTTACAGGTACCAATGAATATCTCTAACTTGATCCTTCATCCGATCCTGTACGAAAATGGTACTCTGTGCTGCATAAAAGCACACCACCGATGCACAACCCTGGCAAGCTCGTCCACTACGCAACTTCATAACTCATGTCCACACGATGCTTACATAGGCCAGATCGAACTACTAGTCCTATAAAGAAGCGACTACCCACCCCTCATAAAACAAATACCACAAATACCCACTAAAGATCACACGCCCCCCCCCCCATACCTTAACCCATCAAAAAACCCCTACCAACATCAAACCCCCCTCCCGTCCCCCGCTTTTCCTTGTCCCCATCTAACCCCATCGATTCCACCCCTGAGAGCCGTCCCCTCCGTATCCCCACAATAACCCCGATGATCCCCCTTTAACTCAATCCCCGTCCGAACATCTAACTCAACCTCACAACCTCAATCCCCCACAACAAAACCCGCTTCCGTAATAACCCCACACTTGCCCCTACCCCGCATTTCTATAACCGAGTCCCAACGCAAACCCAATCCCTGAACCCCCGCGCAGATCCATCAAACTTTTCGATGTCAAATCAACAGCACCCTAATAACCCTGTTTACCAGCACGCTCCATCCCACACCTTAGCACCCATCCCTTGGCTGGCACCCAAACCCCACTAAAGCGAATGATCCACGAAGCCCCCAGGCCAAAAGAGCACAGCAACATACCCATTTACTCACAACTCAGACCCTATATATACTCAACAATAACTCCCCTTGACCCCTCCCACACTTTCTCCGCGGCCCCAAAGAGTCCCCAGGCAAGTGTCCCTTCGCAATCTAGTCAAGTTTTGACCCCAATAACAGCCACACAAACCACTGCAAAGGTCCCCTTCCCCGTCACAACGGTGGTACCATCATGGGTACCAGCTACCCCGGAACCCTTGTACCGCAAACCCTGCCCATACTCATAATTTTTTAAAAAAGCGCCATAATAAAAGTAGTACTATATTAATTGGTAAATATAGATACCAATTACATAATACTATTAATAAGTAAAAACCCAACGAAAGTAACACTATACCCACTACTTTAATCGACCTCTATCACTTGACTACTACACCCACCTCGATCCCCCAACCCCGCTCCTTATCTGACTCCTCCGACGGTTCCTCGTTTCATTACCTTACGATAACACAAGCCCACTCCCCTCGAATAAGTAACATATTAATCTACTAACCGTACCTAAATAATTAAGTGCGACAGGCCAACCGGTTGTTACCACACTCTGCAGGACCCCGTGGACCTTCAGAGCCGAAAATCGTACTACATAATAAATCCAGCCACTGACCAAGGATTTCTTTGGCTTCTCCATTCCCTTTGTCCCGCCAAATCCGATTAAGAGCCGACTCCACCCCCTGAGCCCCGAATACCTCCTTCCCACAGAAATAAATCAAGAACTTGTCGGA